>JAKRZM010000291.1:107885-199917 GCA_036379175.1 Heliconius cydno galanthus
TGCCCAAATTTCACGTTTCTACGCACAGCGGTTACGGCTGTGCGTGCGTCTTACCTCAGTCAGTGAGGACAAGTCCTTTTATATATATAGATTAGGTAAAGTAAAAACATTGCAACCCTTTTCCCGAAGATTGTGCAGACCGAGAAGTATGTTTTGCACCATTATTGTAGTTCATATAGAGAAGGAGTGCAGAATGTTAATGTTTTTTTTTAAATAGTACATAAACTAAAGCACAAGGGTGTGACTGTAATGCAGCGGTTATGGATTCGGTCCTCACTCGGAAGAATGAATTATTATTTATTATTTTGATTTCTCCCCTCTGGTACGAAGGCAAATTGAGTTGGCAAAGAGAGTCGTTGAGTTCCACCACTCAACGCGCAACGACTTCAAAATTTGGTGGAAAATAGAGAACGAAGTGTCTTAACTTAACTAGGTTATCTCTACCTACCCTGATGTATGCCCAATAAAGCGTGACCCTAAAAACTACCCTAAAATTTTTTTTATCTATTTATAGGTATGTCGTGAAATGACGTGTCAGTGTGGAAGTACAGAACTGTGTTGGCGGCCGCGCGAAGCCGACTTCAACGCAGCGCGCGCCGCCAACTTAGCTCATCAAATGCCTTTGAAGGGGCCGGCGTGTAATGTCTACAAAATACCGAAGAGCGTTCGCATCGAGCAACTTGTGAGAGGCACAATGAAAAATTTAAGCAAATGAAACCATTACAACCATTAAACCATAATTAAACAAAATAATTTATATCAAGAGTTTCTACTATCATGTTGTATTAGGTACTGTCTCATTTGAAAACTGTTAAAATATTTTCTATTAAATTGTTTTGTAGCTTGTGACAAAATAAAATTAAAAAAATGAAATTAATAGAATCTTTTTATTAATAATGCCACATTCAGTTATTACCTTTCAAATATATTTTTAATTTTTGCTTGTATATTGCAAAACTTTTCTTTTATATTACTTCGAATATTTGTAAATGGACTTTCAGTTGAGGGCTGTAATAAAAAAAATATATATAACGTATTTCACTTATAAAATCATAACATGTCGTATAAAAACTTGCAGCACCTTATCAGAGTTTTGTTTCGATGTTTGACAATTTTCCTCTTCTTTTTCGTTTGTAACGTTTATTTTACTTGCTTGAAATTTCTGTTAAAATTATAATAAATTGTATTTAGTTATTATTTTATTGAATTATATAAATGAAATAATGTCTTCTAAACTCACTCTTGAAATGTTAATATTTATTCCTGAAGTTCGATTGTTGGAACATTTCTGAAAAAATAAATATTAAATAAAAAAAATTGTGAATATTGAATTATGTAACGAGTAATAAAATAAAAGTAATACTGTCGGCAAATTAATAGTGATCCCTGACGGCCTTTCGTTTGGCCCCATTGATCTATAACAAGGTGTTATAGATGCTTTTCGATCCAATGCTTTTGATGATAGTTCCTAAAAATTAATAAAATTTCAATCAGTAAACAGAAATGGGCTATATTACTTAATTTACATTTTTTTTTTCATTTTTGGAGAACCAAATACAAACTAACCTTATACTTAGTATCCTCTTGCCATTTAATTTTACTTTTTTCTGATCTTATACCAGAAATATTGCCCTGAAAATATAATTTTAGGCAGGTTACAGGAGTTTTGGCGATATACATTATTATATTTAGATTTTTAAATGAAGACATCAATAATTCTTATCTTTAAATAGGGTTAAAGAAACTCCAAGTATAAATGAGAAAAAGCATTTAATTAATAATTTTATGTACACAGCTATCAAGTACATGTACAAATACAATGTAAACCGTTTTTTATGTACCTAACACTATACTAGGCGACCGTTTTATATTCGATTGTTAATAAATTATGATACACTCAGTTTTCTTCGTGTGTTTTCAGTATCACAGGATATGAGACTTGAGTAAGTTAGCAAGGCATATTATATTCCTTGTCCAAAGGCACGGCACGTTGAAATGTTATCTTCAGAGGGGGCTTCGTAGGCGACGCCGCAGCAGAAGAGTTGGCGCACCATTCGGGAGACGCGCGACGTCCGCGAGTCGCTACGTGGCAGCCCGCCCGCTTCTTCATCATCAGACTATAACAATGACATAAATACAATATGCTAGTTGATCTATGTTTTTATATAATAAATCAGGATCTTTATTATTTGTTTGATATATTAGTTACTACTAAACTAGAAATATGTAAGTTATAATACAATTATTTATTGTAAATGATGTTACATTAATATGTTTATGGCGTGCGGGCTGCCACGTATTTATTTTTTATTAAAAAGAAACATGATGATACCAATGAGTTATTCGCGTTTATATATCTAGAGCTACATATATCTAACTTTATTCAATGTGTATAAAGCACGTGAAAAGCGGTAACGAGGGGTTTGACACTAGATAAAAGTGTAAAAAAAAACACTATGTAATAAGTTACGAAATTGCCAAAATAGTTACCCATTCAGAGTGTTCCTTAGCAGTATCAGGTTTAGGTGGTTCCACAATTTCTTCAGTAATGCTATCTTCATCATATTGTTTAGCAGATTTTTTTTCAGATTCAATTTTATCTTCTTCCGTGGATGGTATGTCAGGTGGTATTTGTGGCAAAGAGGTAGCTGGACCTTTCTAAAATCACAATCGATGATTATAATGTGTCTTTATATAAGACATATAAAATGGGGAGCAAAAGTGTTACTAGGTTTACTTCCCCATTTCCCGCCGAGCTAGGTTTATGGGTTTTCCCTGTCTCCCCTGACCAACGGGTTTTGTTTTTTTTTTTTAATAGATTTTGAAATAGTTGCAGACTTTACGAATATTTTCATACAAAGTAATATACTGAAGAATCAAACGATTGTATCTTTATATACAGTGTGCAATCAACAAGCAATTATTTTTATTTATTAGCCATAGTGCGACCGGTCGCGTGACAATTACGTTTACAGTACTGATTTAATGATTCACCTTTCTATCCACTTCCATGGCAGCTAATGTAATGGATTCGGGTGAATGTTCCCGCCTCTCTGTACTGAGTGATAATTTTCTGGCAGCATTTTGTTTGTGTTTGTCAGATGATATAGCTAAAATAAACATAAGATTTATTTTATTTTGATATAAGTAAAATTTGTTCAAAAACATATTTTTTAATTTCAACATACATTTTATCTGCTCCTTAATTTTCGCTTCTTCAGAAACCTTGGTAGCTTCGGTTAAATGTTTCAGATCTTCATCTGCAGCTTTGTAAAATAAAAAACAAAATTTAATTTCATTCATAAAGTAATGAAACCTTTTATATAATACGGGTGATTCATTATAAGTGAAACGGAAAATATAAAAAAAAATAGACAAAGTAATTACAGGGTGCTGAAGGTGCACTAGGGCGTTTATGATGAATTTCGGAGTCTTCCTTCAGCTCCGTCGGTCGGTACGGCNCGCTTCTTCAGAAACCTTGGTAGCTTCGGTTAAATGTTTCAGATCTTCATCTGCAGCTATTTAAAATAAAAAACAAAATTTAATTTCATTCATAAAGTAATGAAAACTTTATATAATACGGGTGATTCATTATCAGTGAAACGGAAAATATAAAAAAAATAGACAAAGTAATTACAGGGTGCTGAAGGTGCACTAGGGCGTTTATGATGAATTTCGGAGTCTTCCTTCAGCTCCGTCGGTCGGTACGGCTGCTTGTGATGGTCAGTGGTCTTTTCACCCACTAGCAAGGAAGTATTCACGGCACTTCCACCACTCTGTTTTTCTTGTTCTGACATTTTTATATATATATAACTTAATCAAACATCCATACGTCCGATGCCTCCCAAGACGCTCACTTTTAGTTTAATTACACATAAAAGTCTTCTAATAATTAACAGAAAATACAAATAGTTAGCTAAAACGTCACGTTATACAATTTTGACAGTTCACTTTTCTTTTTATTTTTTTTACAATAACTTCTATTTTCGAAATCACTTATCACATATTTCCACAATATATGTATTATGTATATGCCAACTTTAGCATAGTATCAGAAATATAGGATTTAATGAAGCAGTAATGTGATTTGTAAATATTTATTTTGCCCGTTGCAGTAAGGTTATTTTTTTGTCTAAAGACAATGGTACCTAAAAGAAAACAATAAATATTTTATTATATGAACTATTTAGTTAAGATGAAATGCTCACAGAACGAAAAAGAATACAGTTTATGTCATAATTACGTTTATACACCAAAATGTTTAGATAAGTATTCTTCTATGTAAAAATTATAGAGTATTTCGTTAGCAGAGACTTAAATTGAAAGAAAAAAATAATTATGCTTGGAAAGATGAAAATAAAATGTGATGGAACATAAACAGATTCCATCAAATAAGAAATTAATATCAATACGAGAAGAAAAATTAATACGTGAAGTCAACTACGACAGTCTTGCGGAAAATTCACCCATCCAGCCGCAAAACCTTTTACTGGGTTACTTTTTAAAATTTAATTTTCACTTTTTAAAATTTATTTAAACGATAAATTACTTAATGTTATTTTTTAAAATATTTTCCAGAAATAGTTAAAAAAGGACAGTCTGGTAAACATCCGTCGCAAAAAGTGCTTGTTTCAATAAAACCAAAAGCTCCGGCAATCAAAACATTATACATCGCAGAAAAGACTCGATATCAAAATAAAAAGGTACAATCGATACCAATGTATATAATTAGCACACATCATATATAATTGTAGGGTTCATTAATCCTTGTGACTCTCACTGTCCCGTAGGGTGATATTGAGATATTCCGCTACCCTACTTTCCGCCCACTCTTCGAGGTTGAGTGGTGGAACTCGACACCACATTCTGATGCCAGGGCGAGGAAATGAAAATAATGAATTCCGTCGAGAACCCACAACCGTCGTGCTTGTAGTGGGTACACTGTGCGGCTGCGCCAGGAGTATTAGTTGGATTAGTTGGAAAATACAAATATTTTGATATTTTTACTAAGATTATGTATTTCATACAGTTTTCAGAAGTATCACGATCGCACTTAGCTGTTGGAGATCATTCATCATTCATAACTCGTAAGTGTATGTTTATTGAACACCTTCATGAAATATATGTACGCGGACTAATATATTTTAAGATTAATATTTTGCTGTTACTTCATAGACTGCACTGATGACGAAACTACTGATACTGTAAGTTCCCTTGTCTGTTCCTCTTACTTATATCAGAAACGTGCTTTAAGTGAAATTTCAATTGACAAAACTTCAACAAGTACCTGCAAAGAGCGAGTGGAAAGTTCTATAGAAATTGTAAAATGGTCAAATACTGATACATCATCACAAAATGCTCCTATTCGTAATAAACAAAGACCTGCAGAGAAATGTTATATTTACACTCAACCACAACTGACTATGACATATCCAAAGGAAGATAATATTTCAAATATAAATAAAAATAGATCCAAGAAGGTTGATATTGGCACCCTTGTTATATCCACTAATAGTTCGGAAGATAATTCATTTTTCCCTAACAATTTAATTAATTTAAAAAAGAGAATAGAACATTTAGAAAGAAAAGTTTTGAAGCAGGAAATGGGTTTTCATTCAATTGGCCCTAACGTTTCTTTATCATTGTGTAATGAAAAAGCGAGAAATACTCCAACGAGACCAACAGCAAGTTCTGAACAACCTGGCTGCAGCTACGTAGAGTATAGTCATATTCCAGATACATCAGCCTTCCAGCGGTATACTCAACAAGCTGCTCCGTTATCTGCCAGTAAAGCGACTACAATTCAAAAAGAACACAATTCTGAACAGTATGGACGCGATTTTACACTTTATGATGGAATTACAGCAAGAGGTAGACGACAGTGTGCATCAGTTCCATGCAAACGTAACGATGGCTCCAAAATGGCTGCGGACAGAGTTCACAAGATTAGACACAAGTTAAACCCTGTTCGAGATTACAGGCTTATGGATACTGTTCATTATTTAGCTCAAGGCGAATTCGCTCCCAGGGATGATGGTATAAAATTAACACCGTCTAGAGAAGCCGTACTAAGTGATATAATATGGGAGGATGTTTGTCGGACACACTGGCCAACCACAAGGCTTGCACATCGCGTACCACATCCAGAAAGGTACGGCACAAGATCAGATTTACAACGTTTAATAGACAGCTTACTTCGGGAGCGGATCGCTCATGTAGAACGACGAAGACGACGTCATTATAGAATTGTTAAATTAAATCATCGTCATGAAAGTTGTCGACCTGTTGGTAAAACTGGAGATATAATAGTTGCTAGCCACAAAGCTAAATCTAGTAATGTACGTATCAAAGATGAAAATCATAGATCTGCTAAAACAGTTGAAACAAATCAAAATAAAAGTATTTCAAGTTCTCGAAAAAGACCAAGCTATGACCGTTTACCACAATCGGAGCTAAAATACCGTCAGCACCATATAGAGGAAGATTGTCCTCCAGGACCCAGTTACGTTAGGCATTCTAAAGTAAATAACAACCCAACTTGCTGCTATCATACGCTAAGCCCTACAAGCCCACCTAGGACCAAATGTGAGGCAACCAAAGAAATAACTAGCGACAGCAGCGATACTACTGGCAAAGCTCATCAAAAATATCCACGCTTCATCGTTAAAAAGAACTCTTCTCTAAAAAGATATAATAAGGTTGAGCCCAATTTAGAACACTTCATCTTATTGCCCACTTTGGTCGTCAAAACTCCATCAAATATGAAACGTCAAAAGAAATTCAATGAGTTATATCATCGCATACTTAACATGCAAATAGATAAAGGTATATTTTTGTTTGTATATATTCTTATACAAGTATAGTAGCACTTTATAAACAATTTGTTTTGTTCTCAAAAATGATAACTCTGATTTAAACAGGTACTCTTACCCAATTTGAGTCGTAGAGGTATTATAATTGTTACTATCTTTTCAGCTCAACGTAATGATAGCAATGATGAAATATCAACTAGAAAAGCGCATTTAACAGTTAATAAGAGAGATGTTGGCTTAAATATAAATGTTACACTTTCGAATAGTGAAGAGAATTTTCTGAAAGGCTGATTTACATATTTTCATCTCAAAACTAAATATATAAACTACTTTGACAGTTGTTAATAATTAATAGCTCTTATTAATCATATGTAATACATAATAGTTCAATAAAGTCATAATTTATTTATTGTTATTGTTGCATTATTATTTTTATTTAAACTAATGTAAAAAAAAACTTATAATTTAAGCGATTTAAGTTATATAACTTTTAGACAATGAAAACCTATCACAGTTAAGAATTATGTGAACAGATGTTAATTACACACCATATATATAGAACTTACATAATGTAAGTGAAATTAGTTTTATATAATTAGTTTCAAGGCGTCACGTCGCATAGCCCACTCATTAATAACGTTCACTTTCTACGATTCATTCCATTTTTTAGAAAGAAATCGCCATATCATGCACAGTAATACCATTAAGTTTTACAGTAATTTTAAATAAAACAAGGCCTAAGTATAAAACATTAAATCTCTTTAAATCTTTATTTCTCGTTCCCGTAGATACAGGCAGTCCTCCATTGGTGCTCCTTTACAGCTCCCAAGGTCCTACCTACATGCCAAATCTGAGTTTTCTATCGTTTTCTTTCAAAAATATTTTTTTATTAATAATATAATTAACAATCTCCATTAACTTTTTAATATTTAGTATTGAAGAATTATTCTAAATATTTGTCTGCAAAATCTTCTAAACTTTTTAGCAGGAATGTACCCATTGTAGCCAATCGTAGTAAAACGCTACATAGAATATCTACGAATTTTTACACAGCAGTATATCGGTGTTGATTTCCTTACGCTCTACAGAAATAAAGTATAAGGAAAGAAATAGTTGTAATAAAAAATATTCAAATATTTAAAATACATAATTAGGTATTTAAAGTGTGTATAAAAGTTCACTAGTATATTATATTCGGGAGTGAGTGGTGTCAGTAGGACGGACTTGTAAATATTTGATAAGGTACATTTTCGATCGTTCGTGCTTGCCGGCTATAAAATCGATTGCCTGCCTACATACTTTTAAATGACCATGCTCTATGTTAGATAGACACTTAATTGCCACGTAAATTGTTTGGAAAACTGAAAGTAATCGCCTGGTTTTTTTTTTGTTTCTTTTAATGGCGAAGTTTGTTACAGTAAGAAAGATGTACGATTTTTTTTTTTTTTTTAAATACTATTCATATAAATATAAATTGATATAGGTAAAATACAAATACATACGTACTTATTTACATTGTAAATTGATCTTATTTTTCAAAAAAGTTCCTTCATTTGGACCTCAACAAAGATGATCTGAATTTTATACGGAAAATGGAAAATGTAAAAAAGTGTCTAGAAAATCCCAAAGGAAAGAAGAATGGAATCTACGTACACTATAGTCCACCCAAATGTAAGATATCTTCTATTACATTGTGAGTATACTCTATATATATTGTGGTGGTCTTAATTTATACATAAACGTTTATTATATACATAAATCAGATGTGAATTTGTCTAGGCTAGTTTTTACAACATATTTATGTATTAATTAATTATCTAAAATAATGCCTATAATATGTTTTTAATAGTCTTATATTAGTAAAATTGAGGCAAATCGTGGCGTAGTAGCACAAATATGCGACTGTAAACGCGACAGGATGTGGTTTCGATTCCCGTTCGAGGTGAAATCACCACGATTTCACCATTTGAATTAAGATCATCTTATCATATACATATACATAATTACATATGTATCTGCACTTAATAAAATTATAGACTTTTCATGTGAGTAGATTGCTGCGAGTGTTGTTAAATTTCTCTATAAGTAGTTTTAGATTAAAAAATATTTACATTAAATAATAACTAATATTCATATTCTGCACAGAGTAAATGTGTTAATATAATAATTACTTTGTTGTCTACAAGAAGAACGTCGCGTGTTTAACGTGACGCGTCTGTTACACGGCTGTAAGCACGATGGCGTGCGACGTGACAAAGCCTCAGTCCTTATTGTAATATTTTTTTAATTAAAATTATAATATTTTTATTAAAATCTTAAATCCTAATTCCAATCAGCTATGGACCGCAATATTTGGTACTGTAAGTGTCAAATATTAAAATGTATATGTCTAGGATATAAGTAATCATACATAGCAAATGGAAAATATCAATGACAATAAAGAGAAATGCTAAAGATTTTTTTTTAATCTTATATGCTACGCTTTTTTATATTTTACACATTCAGTTACGATTTGGTAACTATGGTAGTCATTTTAAGTTGTAGCATTAGCAAAAACATTAAGTTTAAAATAGACTTTATGCTGTTAGTAGTAAGAGCTATGACGTCTGAAGTTATTCTATATACTCGTAATGTGTTCTATACATTTCTGTGCCATAACACGCTGATAATATGCTTGTAAGCGATAGGGGTCTTAATGACCCGCACCTAATGATAGTGAAATGTGAGCAGCGAACCAACTGTAGTAAAATTCATAAATATTTAATAAAATAAACAACACTTCTAAATAGCAGTATACAGTATTTGACGGTTGTGGGGTCTATTCCTCGGTTATGACTCCGGTAACGAGGCAAAGCGCGCCGTTGAGTTCTGCCACTCAACACGGAATGGAAATATAAAGGTTCCAGGTTCCCTCTGCTTCTTTGTTTTATCACTATCTTCTATCACTCACTCACTCACTATCGCTTCTTTGTTATATCACACTTCAGTTCTTAGTTTATGGCGTTACAAACGTGCCAGTTGAGCACAGAATCACTTCGCCAATATCACGTAGATATACATAGCACACGAAAGTGGTTGTACGGTAAACAAATAGATAATATATTACACAATAATTAAAATCACAAACTTATTTGTCTTGTTTTTTTCTTCTAGATGGATTCATGTGAAATCTTTTCACAGTATTCTCCTATAAGGAACAACTGTTTTAAAAAGGACCTATATTTTCGCTTTTACTCACAATAATTTTCATTATTTACGTTAGAGTCTTAGGCAAATAAATAGAGAATCTTCTAGAAAAATAATAGTTTTTTTAATTAATCTAAAATGAAATATAAATCATAAAATTTTTGAAGTGTCCATATAATAACATAATTGAATATTTCTCCTTGGTCACGGCCAGGCACTGTAATTAATATATGAATTATGCATAATTCGTAATAGAATGGTTGTGGACGCGACCTTAGCGTGGTCGCGAAAAGCTTGCATAAATATACGAGCATGTATAAAAAGTATGTTCGAGTCACAAGAAGCGGGCTAAGTAAACTTAAGAAAATTGCAACTTTGAATTTGTGAAATGTGTTTATTGTAGACTTTTTACTTGATTCTACAAGTGAGTTATAACTTATAATATAAAAAAGGATAATGGTTGTTTCGATTTAGGTAATGAGTACCAAAAATGGTATACATAATTCAGTTTAGATGCTGGAACGATCTGTGGCATTTTAAGGGGTTGGGGTGTATTGGTAATATTTAAGATATTGAATATTCTAAGAAGAGCAGTTTCTTAATCAGTGATAAATAGGAAAATAGCACTGGTTATTGAATTTTTGTATGATAATGTCGCCCGTAGCAACATTTTCATAAAAAACTATATCGTTGATAATATATATTTTTTTTATTTTTACTATATTTTAATCTATTATCTATAATATAATATCTATAAAACAATAAAAAAGTGTGTCCGTCACTTAACTTTTTTGTGTCACAATGCCCATATACTGTACCTTCAATGTAATAAAAAATAAACAATTAATCTAAAAAAATACACACGTATCTGTCTATAATCTACTGTTGTATTGTAAAAGCCATTTTACAAAAAAATGCCTTTTAAAAGCTCTAATATACAATGTAAGTTCATAATTCAATATTGACGTAGGTTCGATGACCACCAGCTGCTCACTAGCGAGGTAAACATGTCAACAATAATTATTATTACTTACAATGTAACAGACCATAGATTGTAAAAAATTATATCTTTAAGGCTTTTAGTAAAATTACAAAGTAAATGAATACATAAATAATTATATTAATTGCTTATGTCTACCGTATTCTAATATATTTAAAAAATAATGATATATTATATTATTTAATATATCATCATAATCATCTTTTATTTATAAGTAATTTTATTAATTGGCTTTTTTTGAAAAAAGACTGTAAATAAATACTTTTCAGTTTATTTCAGGCTTCTTTAACATATATTTTATGGATTTATGGTTTTACAATAACATATGCACTTATACTTTGATAAATTTTAAATTTTTCACAATTTAATAATATTCTTTTTCAATTAATTATTTTATATGACGTATATTTATACAATAAAAATAATGATTTTGACTCCTAGTACTTAGAAAAATAAATGAAATATGTATATAAGAAGTACTTAGCTTACCCCTACAGTTATCAAGATCTGTATAATAATAAAGAAAAGGCCTTTAGTGTTAAAAATAACTTTACTCAAAAAAAAAAAAATAGAAAATACGAGTGGGTTATTGAATTTGCATAAAAATCTACGCTAAACGATTGCTATTAAAGTCGTTTGACATGCCACGTAATTATACGGGTGGCAAATGCAAGTTCAGGTTTATGGCGGCTTAAGGTCAACGCGGCGCCGCCGCCTACCGTTAAGAAATAAATCTTGTAATCTGCCATCACGAGCGTGACTTCACAAACCTTTATATTTCTAACAGGATGGTAGGACTTTGGTAAACTTACAATTTATTTTATTGAATTTAATTTGTGGACGTATATTAAAAATATGTTTAGCTGCACGCTGTTTCCCTCATGTAGGCAGATATTCTTAGAGGTATAAGACATAGACAATAAAGACAACGGATACTTTTTATGGAAAAAATATATATTTAAAAAGAAATGTCACGTTTGAGTCTTTAGTACATATATAAAAACACAAATGTTTTCATGATTTCGCAGGTAAAACTATCAGTAGTAGTATCGATCATTACAGGTAAATCGCTAGTATTTAATAAAACCTTCTATTGACATCACATCCACCAAATCTAGTACTCTCCAAGCCCAAGTTATAGGGATTCAAAACAAGAGCGAAATGTTTTGAGAGAAGGTTGCGCTTCGCTTAGCTCGTTTTGGCCGGGGCATTGTCGTGGCCCTAGATTATTTATATTAAAAATATAAAAATAAATTTATTAAGAAACATAATATTTCTAATTTCCAAAGAAAAAACACGCTTTAAGCAATGGTCATAAAAGATTTTATCTTTTGACGACACATCCGATCCGATTCTGGCTGACGAAAGTGAAAAAACAGTTACATTTGTTTTGCGTCTGTTGCTGGTAGCCATTACTCATATATCTTATATTTTACTAGCAATATTTGAAACTGCTAATAATTAATTAATTATTATATAATATACAAAAAATATATCTTAATAATGATGTAATACTTTTGCAATGTCAGCTCATTTAATGGCTACGGCGTAGCGCATTCGTAGAATTCAATGTTAACAGCGATTTATTATATTAAAAAATATTTAAGTATGTTTATATGTCTTGGTATTGGAGGATAATTGAAACTCTATTTTTTACAATATAAAATATTCTTTTGCCACAAGATTACAATTATTGTAATTATATAAACAGTAAATAACCCCTATTTAGTGGTAGGTGTGTCATCGGAACAACTTCGTCAATGCATACATAAGGCATTAGATAATAAGCTGGAGCGACTGGTCCTGGCTGGACAGGGCCGACGTCTCCTCGTCGAGGCCGAGGCCTTGCCACTTGCAAGGCACATAATAACTCTTATAGAAAAGTGCAATGGACTACATGCGGCTGTTGAGAAAGGATCTCTGTTAGAACTGCAGGTTTGTGAATATTACTTTATTTTCATTCTTATTTTAACTAATAATTACCATTAATTCTTAGATGAAATTTATATATCTTTTAAATCTAAAGCTAATTCTCTTAAAATTTCTCTTGAAATATAGAATATGACATATAGGGATGACATAACTTTTAGTTCGACTTAGTATACGTACACATAAATCTATGTTATTGATATTATTTAGTTAGTTTAATTAGGTTTAATAAAGGTATTTTATATAAAACTAATTCGGATTACTGTAATAAAATATCTATTTTTTAAAAAACATTAATATAGGAGCTGCTATACTGCGACTATAATCGACACAAGTACGTAATGTGCTTAGATGAAGCCGGCGTGGGGCTGCTGCATAAAGCAGTTTACTACAATTTCACAGACATAGTACAGTGGCTGGTCGACAATTTTCCGCAACTGGTTCATCAAAAAGATTCTGTAAGTTTATAAAATTATTAAATATACTGATTATGTAGGTAAAGAGAAATATTGATCGTATCAAATTTTTAAAGAAGAATATTATACAGTCCTTTTTAAAATACTTAGTAAAAAAGTAAAGTGACTTTCTCTATTCCTAATATGCTATATACATTTAATAGGATGAATAAATGGTACTCTTATAGTAACGGGATGTGCACCTAGAGCTCTCCTTCCTTGCTGCCCTGCTAAAAGCGTGAAGACGTTATTTTTTTAGATAATTTAATAATTTATCATACAATAGCAAGGCAGAACACCACTGCACTACACAGCTATATCGCGCGATGCATCGCTAGCGGGAGTACTAGAGCGGGCGGGCGCGGCGCGGGGTGCGCGGGACGGGGGCGGCCGCACGCTCGCCCACTACCGCGCCGCGCGCACTCTACTCGCACTACCCGACGCGAACATGCCGCGCCAACCCGGTGAGTACCCGCCTTTATATACTTGTGTTTAAAGTTTTCACTAATTTTGTGTTTGTGTTTTTTACGAAAATTATGTTTGTGTATATTTTTTTGTATAATTAAAATAGAATAGGGAAAATCGAAAAGCTTACACAAAATATATAATGGAGGAAATTAATTAATTTACCGTAACATACTAATGTAATATTTTATTCTTTATAATATTTTTGAACCAAAAAAAACGAAATTCAAAATTGTAATGTTTTCAGAATCAGTTTAAGTTAGCTTAATTTATACTTTCGACTTAATTAATACATCCAATAAACTTCTCCATTGGAGGATTGCTTTTTAGATTTATCGGCTACAACTGACCTGGATAAAAAAGACAGGCACGCACAATTTTAAATTACATACTCGTATTTAGATGCATAAGGAGAAAAGATATTTATAAACATTTTTATTTTATCCAGACTATATATTTACCAAGGTATAAATTAAAGAGGTAGAGGTGTAAATTAAATAATATATAACCCTATAGTGTATAGACCATCCATTCACAAAGTAGCATCTTAAGTTACCGTTTATTTATATATTTTCCGTACGTAGCACCCTGCTACGGAAGTAAGAACCTCGGAATCTAGAGTTAAGACACACCGTTCCCATTAAGACACTTTCGTTCCCCATTTTCCGCCAAATTCGGGAGGTATTGCGTGTTGAATATGAATGTGATCACCAGAGCAAGGAAATGATAATATTAAATATTTCAATTTCTCGAGACCGCCAACGGCACACAATGTGTTGAAAAATTCAACGGAATGTGAAGAACGAATTGTCTTAACACTAGGTTCCTTTGCCTTCCCTGCTTAAAGCGAGATACGGTGTGAAGCTAAAAAATGTTATGTATAATTGTAGCAAAATTAATTTATATTTAAATAATTTTATAACTCATATATTATAAGTCAACCCACCTTTATAATATTTAAACGTTGATAATGCCAGTATCGTTCTGCATTATTAAAATGTAATATACGCAATCACGAAGACATTTTCCAGTTTACCATAAATATTACAAAATGTTGCCATTGATAGCTAGACCACGTTACAAAGCTTTCGAGTCATACTAGCGACTGTCATTTTATAGAAATAGGAAACTGATATATGAGCACTTTGCCTTTGGTACTAAATGTTTAAAATTATTATAAATATATTTATTATTAAATGCAAAAACAAATCTGATTATAAAAATACATATAGATATATTTGGCCGGAGTAAGTATATATATTTAATAGAGATATTATACTTTTTATGGTATCGTACCTCAAAAAACGGAACCCCTATAGGAGCACTTACTTGTTCATCTGTCAAGATCAGAGATAGATATCTAGAGATTTCGTGGAGGTATTAAACTGAAATTAATACCAAATATTCATGTCTATGATCCCTTAAAGCATAGACAAAATCTAGCATCTCAGTCCACGCAATGAGAAAATACGAGCATATATGCATCGATTTTGCAACAATTTGTATGAAATCCGTATCCCTAAAGCTGTGAAATTTGACACGAAGTGAGAACTTACAGTACCTACAGATAAAGGAAAAATCTTTAAAGTGAAAATATAAGTATTTTATAGCACTACAGCTTAAATTTGCTTTGAAAATTATTCAAATTTTAGTAAAATCACCTACATTATCTACTATTAAGATACTAAACGATTTCAAGTCTTATGTAATTACGTGCTTATATATTTATTACTTTCGGAAGGTACTTAGCCACTTGCGCAGTGCCTGGGACATAAAACATTCAAATATACTGTTTCTTTTTGAAAGGTATATCTTGAAAATAGGGAAATATTGAAATTATTATAGAGAATTTTATAGAGAACTTTTATGGAGAAGTGAATAGGTAGAGTCTCTAGAATGAGGCCAGTCGTGGCACATTTCGGTTTTGATTTCGAAACTTACTGAGCAACGGATTGTCTTAACACTAGATTCCTAGGTTCCGTCTGCCAACTTCCTACATGCGGGGATACAGCGTAAAAATATAATCAAAAATAAGTGGATTCTTCCATTCGCCGTGGGCATTATGCACTTTTATATTCAAATTAAGAAACAAACGTACATATAATTAGTAATAACTCTCCAAAAAGTAATTCGAGCTTGAGCTTATTTTTACTTTACTGACTTACTTTAGAGCTATTTTATAAAAAAATCTGCTTCACGCTGTATCCCGCATATAGCCAGGGTATTCAGAGGAAACCTAGTGTTAAAAAACTCCGTTCAGCACTTTCTGCCGAATTTTTCGAGGCATTGCTACTGACCGGCTAAACTTAACGCCAAGCTTTTGCCTTGATGCCAGAGCGAAGAATTGAAAATATTAATATAATAATAACTCATTCCTTCAAATGGGGATCAAACTCACAATCGTCGCATTACAGTTATACTTTTACTGCTACGCCACAACGCACTATGGGAAATCGAGGTCTGTATCAGATCAAAAATCGATAACTTTTTTATTTGTTAATATAAACAATTGAATTTTTGCACAGACATAGAGTATGAAATAGTGCGTTAGGTGACGTTCAGATATTATACTTTTGTTGGAGAATATATATATAAAAAAATAATGAAAAGAAAAGTTTTCAGTAAATAATAGTAAAAATTAAAGGAATAATAGTAAAAATGTATTATTAAATTAGTTTATTATTATTCCNAAGTCACCATTTTATTTTCTTTATAAAATATAGTGTCCGCTTAAATTATTTGTATAGTGGCGTGTAAAGGCTTGGCTTTGGAAGGTGGGGTTGGTGTTTGCGTGGTCATGAATATTATTTTACGATGGCCTTTCACCGAATTGATGCCACACCTGTCATCACACTATATCTAGTTTATGTTAGCTTTTTTCTAAGCCTAGATTTTTATCGACATTATGTACTCAATACTATGAAAAAGAAAATATAAAATAATATGTAATATGTTGGTATATAAGATAAGACTTGTAAGATGCGCATGTGCACATCTTTTATTTATTGAGCCCACCTTAAAAGCAATTTATTTAAGTTTGATATAAACTTGCTTTTAGTTCAACGACTGCTAGAACGATAAAAACAAAGAAATTTTTTTTCAATCTCGCGTATAGCAGAGTAGCCAGAGAAAATAGTAGTTAGACACTCCGCTTTTCCGATTCCGATTTTCCGCCGAATTTTCGGGGCATCGCGTGTTGAGTGGCGGAACCCAACGCCGTGCTTTTTTGCCGAAGTACCAGAAAAAAGAAATGAAAATAATAATAAGTAATACATGGGAATCGAACCCACATATTTCTTAAAATCAAATATTAAATAAGCAACAACAAATCACATTCTGTTGTTATAATAAAAGCCTTAAACTATGTAAGATTAGGATCTAACGATCGTATTCAATTTGTATCGTACTTTAGAAGTGTTTTGGGAAAGCTACTATTATGCTAATCTCAGTTACGAGTTGGTTTTCAAACACGCGAAAACTTGTTGCTTCATTGAGAAAATATAAAGATGTATGAATTTTATTTTAATATTATTTGAATAAAATTTATTGAATAATTATAACAAAGAAAACACGTATTTTTTTTTAAATTTTTTTTCAAAGTATGTTTCTGACATTAACCATAGATTTCATCGAGCTAAAAGAGGTATTAGGTAAAAATTCCAAATTTTTATACTAAAGAAATGTTTACTTAGTAAAGTTGAATTATTTGTCTTATTTATTCTTTAATGGTTTCAAATGGTTAAATTGTGAATAATTAATATTAAAATTGAATTGATAAAATAAGTTATATCTAATAAATATATACCTATCTACATTAAAATATACGTTAAGCAATAAGCATGTGTGTATACAATACGTGCTGGCAGCTCTGAAGGTACATAGCATCGATCGACGCCGCGTCATTAAACATTAACAACATGTCTGTCTGAAACTCAATCTATCTACCTTTATATATGGCCTTGATTATTTCTTTATTATTAACTTTTACATGCTAGATTATTTAGTTGTATTCGGAACGCAGAGTATACTGAAGGGACCGAGGAATCTAGTGTTAACACACTCCGTTTCCCATTAAGACATTTCGGTTTCTTCCCACTTTTCGTGGAATTCTTGTGGCAAACGAACCCATAACCGTTGGGTTTACAGACGCATGCCTGTGCTCCTGCGCCATGACTACTTCCATATGTTAGTCAGTTTCGAATATAGAAATTGTAATAAAAATTCACTTAATATTTGCTCATACTTAATTACTCTAAAATTCAGTAAGAATTTATTAAAAAATACTAAAATATACATATATACCGATATTGTAATGAGTACATTGCTCTATATAGCAAGTATTACTGCATTAGAAGGTAAGCTTATTACTCGATTACATGAAGCCACACAGATTATTTGATGTATAGGACAAATAATTATTATCGAAACAATTACAGAAATCACAATAAAGTAAAAACTATATTCATAAGATTTTTTATAGAGCAGGTCACGTCAATTTTAGTTCATTCCTCCCTTAACTAAAAATATTTGAATATGTATGTCGATATTAGAAATGAGGACAAACGACGTCAACAATTAATTATCTGTCGAACATCATGTGTCTCGCTTGATGGAAATCAATGGCGTGGACTGAAAGCACGCGTCTATTGTACCTACACACTTATTGATGTAATTCTATGTATTTATTCTTTAGAATTTTTCACGTTAGATTTCATTTTTTTTATAAAATATCTCACCACGATTTTAATAATCCCTTTTACTACTTTTTCTAAAAAAATAATTAAATACAAAATTCCTTAAATTTTATACCAAAAAAGTTATCAATATTCATATATAATATATTTTTACATACTTAAATTATTATTTTTTTATTTAAATACGGTAGGTATATAAATATAAGTATAATACTAATATTAATCCATGGACTAATACGTAGATGCCTATGCCTTCCTCCACACATTAAGCCAATCTATTTAACTTGTAAAAAACTTCACACTCATTTTATTATATCTAACATAATAAATATATGCGTAACAAACGAAATATAAAATTAAAAAAAATCAATAATTTTTGTTATTAGAAAAATTTTACCCACTTTAATAAGCGTATCAGTATTGCTGTGTCATAGAGAAATGTTATCTGATTATAATAATCTGATTGATATACTTTCCATATAAAAAGGCAATTTACCTTGAACTTTAAAAATCGATTTACAATACTAGAAACTATCGATACGTGGAGTAATTTACTGTTTAATTTTCAAACACTATGTAGAAAGCGTCAACAAAATGAATCGTCTTAGCTTCCAACAATTCTTATAGAAAACACGTGAAAATATCGAAATTATACAGATTACTAAGTTTTACGTATATGTGGATGATTTAAAAATAATTATATTTTTTCAATTTTTATTAACACGATACTAAAACACAAAAATTATTTTATTTTTTTTGTAAGAGTCTTTCTGTTTTTCTGGGCTAATGCTGAAATGATTTTTATTTGATTTTCACTGAACTATAATGGAGGTTCTGGAGCATCATATAGGCTACTTTTTATCTCAAAACGCGTTTGCGCCCATACCTAGATATGAGGAAGTTAACAATTTTCTATTAAATACGACAATTTAACATGTTTTTAGTGCGAAACTAAGTTATGTAGAGAACATAAAAAATAATAATAAAAGATTTATTTGTAGCGATTGAAATTGCTACCTTTATATTTCTAATTCCACATTTCTTATGTTTTATTTAAAAATATTGTTTCGACAGGGTTAGTTATAAAGCGCCATAACATACGAATATGGTGCCACGAGTGCGATATGGGTCGCTTGCAGCGCGTTGTCTGGGAAGGACAAGGCGCAAGGCTCCTCAGTGAAGTCTCAAGCCAACCAATAGTCAAGAAGTTTCTAGAAGCTGTTCCATATATTATGGTAAGATATTTATACATTATGTCATAATAATTTTACTATTTATCGATTTTCCTTTATCTTTTTAGAAACAAAGAGCTTTTGGCGGCAGAACTTTGATTCGCTTAAAAAAATCCTTATCAATCAATATATATGTTTTTATAAACACACTTGCTATACAAGGTACCTATATTGACGGGAAGATGTGATTAATATTTTAATCCACCTAATTCTTAAAATTTTATTCATATCCAAAAATCTGGTTGCATCAGCTACAAAACGAGAACATCGAGAACGTTTTGTTATGACAACGCCTGTAATTATTCTTCAACTGACCAACAATACATAAGTGGGCATTTTAGAATGGAGAGCCATCGTACGACGACATTTAAGTCCATAGGCACGTCCAGTGCACTGTCCGCTGCTATTCTTGTATAATATACCTTCATCTTGACAGAATAATAAACTAATGATGATATGAATTCATTGGAATTCTGATTGTAAATTTTTATGGCAATTACGAATTATCATATTATAACCCTTACAAATTATTTATTTAAATGTTATATAAGAATATTCTAATATACTTATAGAGCGATCAATTATAGTTTTATTATATTTATAAATTTTTTAATGACAAAAATTGACAAGGCTCTAAAAATAAAATACAAACTACCAGAATGTAGGTACAATTGCTACTATAATTACAATAGACTAAAACTAATATTTAGATATCTATTTCTTTCGTTTATATCTAAACGTTATATATAGAATAGCTTTTTAACATTAACGAATTAAAACTACTTTTAGACAGCATTGTTATTATAATAAAATAATCAATATTTACATTGTTAGTCATTTTATACAAAACTAGCGGCCCGCCCGCGGCTTCGCCTGCGTGAACTACGTTATTATTAATTTCTGCCTCCATGAGTACCTACATCCTATAAATGACGTCCATGCAAAATTTGAGACTCCTAGCTCCTGTAGTAACAAAGTTTAATACAAACAAACTCTCAACCCCAAAAACACCTTAGAAGTCGAATATTGCAAATTCCCGTCTTAGCGAGCACCTACGTCCTATAAATAACTCCTAAGCAAAATTTGAGGTTCCCAGCACATGTAGTTTCTGAGATTTCGTGATGAGTGAGTGACCTCTCGATTTTATATATATATAGATGTAGGTCACTAGACTAGAATACACAGATACATGGTAGGCGGTATGTTGCGTTAATCTTTTCTTCATTTTTGTGATGTTACCCTTAACAAGCTTCAATTTCCAGAACACAATCCGAGATATTCACAATGCGGTGATAGAAAATAATTTAGAAACACTCATGAAGTTGACAGCAGACCCTGTGCCACCACAAGCCTTATCAAGCAGAGATGCAAACAACTTAACAGCATTGCACAAAGTAATGTCTCTTTCACATTTTTCCTATATTTTACCAAAATTTGAAACAAAAAAGTAAATATTTTTTTAAAATTAATATAATATAATTTTATTGTCAAAACGAGTAATACTAATTGTTCTCGTAGGCCGCCGGTCTAGGCCATGGCAGCATTTTAAAATATATCATAGAAAGATATCCGCAAGGTATAAATGAGGTAGATAACGACGGACGGACACCATTGCACTTTGCCGCTATAGTAAAAGATGAACAGCACACTTATAATACTCTCATTAGCTCTGGAGCCGATGAAGGTGCAGTGGATAATGTAAGTACATTTTAATAACTATAAGCATTGTATGTTCTAAAGGATTTTCTAATAGATTTTGTTCTTCTAGAAAAATAAAACACCGGCTTATTACATAAACAGACCGCAAGACATTGATAAAAATGCTTTTAAAATCTTACCTGATGCCCCTAGAACGCCTTCTAGTGCTTATCCTTCTTCGTGGGATTGGAAAATGTTAGATACCGATTTTATAGGAGATTTTAAAAAATCTAGAAAGAAAAACTTAAAGGCATCAACTGAAAATATATCATCTAAAAATAATACAACTACGATATCAGACAATACAGAAAATGAGAATAGCGCTATGAAAAATAGCAGTACACATGAATTAATTAGTGGCTTGCCAGACTTAAATGATGGTGAAAAACCAAATAATAACAATATACCTCACGAAGATGATATACTCAATAAGGTGAGCTGTGCATGTTAAAATTGTTCAATTAATTTGCGTTGCTTTTTGAAAGCAATTATTTGCATGAATATTTTCTTTTATTTTAGGATACTACAGAAATTGAGAACATTACAGAATCCGTAGAAAAGACAGATATGGACGAAACTTCTGATGAAAAAAATACGGACAAGGTATCTGAAATAGATGATAATTCTATTAAAGAGCAAGAGGACTGCATAAATACAGAAACTTTAGCAGAAGCAACAGACATATTAGAAAACTTTAACCATGAGCATACTAATGGTACGATTGACAAGGACAATGAATCTGAAAACATAGCAACAGAAAATTATAGTAAAAATGATGAAGAGACTGAATCTGAGACAATTATCAGTTATACAGAGATAAAAGAAGATCATAATGCAACATCTATGCACGAAGATACTGTACTTGTAACAGATAATAATAAAAAAAATGTTGATGACATTACTCCCGAAGAAGAAAACGACTATAAGCAAAATGAAAATCACGACACTAATACTGAGGTTGATAATATTAAAAATGAAGAAATAAAAGTAAATGTGGAAGACAATGCTGCAGATGAAGCCACCGCAAACACTGCGCCTGATAGCTTAGAAATCGTATCACACTCTGAAAGTGATAAAGGAGAAACTCATTTAGATATAAAAGAAACTCAAGAAGATATAAAAGAAAATCAAGAAGATATAAATAATGACCACAATGATGAAGGTAACGGTCATCATAATAATCACGAAAATGAATCTGAAATGACAGGATGTGAAAAAAATAAAGAAGAGGATGAAATTACTTCACATCAAGGTAATAATAATCTTGAAGATGATGATGATGTGCAAGTTCAAGGAAGTCCTCACGAACACGACACATACACAAGTGATACATTTAAACAAAGATACGATAATACCATTAGGGGTGACACCCCTTCTGGTCCTACACATGTATAATTATAATTTATATTATTACACGGGGTCCCTGATAGTAGTAATAAAGTATATTTGATTATTTTTGCTAATTAAGGGAACAACGGCAGAAATATTCACGAAAATCCTATAGAAGGTATCATAAGCAGTGAAGCTGAATTAGAAACAGAAGACGCAAGTATTAGAGATGGCTATAACAACGATATATTGATTGTAGTAAGTATAATTGATAAGCAATCTTCCATGAGTAAAGGTAATAAATGAGATTAATAATATAATTTGTGATGTTTTAGAGTAGACGCACATAATTCTCACATATTGTCCTTCACAGATTAGATTACTTTGCCAGCTTATTAGGTTATGTGTTATTTAGTCCGCAATAGCCTAATATTTTTTATTATATAGTTAGAACTATTAATTTGTTATTGTAATTATACAGGATAATGAAATAGATCCAGAGGTCACAGATTTAATAAACACAGCAAATATGGAAATGTTAGCTACTTTAGTTTTGAATGGGGAAGGCTCTAGGTTAATTGGGCGACAATCAAGGAATACAGAGTTGCAAGCGTTTTTAAATAATGTTCCAAACTATATGGTAATAATCAACGCATTTATTTACAAATTTATTAATCCTACGAGATAAAATAACAGTTTCGGTCTGATCATCACAACAATTATAAAGAGAATAATAAAATATTCATACATACATATATCAAATTGGAGCCTATTTCTATCTTTTTACACATTCCTTTTTGTTATTAATAGGAATTGAAAGCATAAACGATGCTATATTTTAAAAAGCATGTTATTCAATATTGGTAAATATATTTTAGGAAAAAATTAATAAAGTACATTTAGCAGCAAAAGAAGGTAATATAAGAGATTTACAAGCCGCCTTAGATCGTAGAAAATTCGCAATAGCTCGAGATCCTATATCAGCTAATGGAGCAACTCCCTTGCATGTTGCAACTGTATTTGGAAAAACTAATATAATAAAATATTTAGGAGGAAGGTAAAGAAAGATAATATGGCTATTCTTACATATATAATTCATATAGCTCTATACTTATTGTAATTATTTTATTCTTTAAAGATTTCCTGAAACTTTATCAGCAGTAGATTTCGAGGGTAGAACAGCATTACACTATTCAGCCGTGTTACCAGATAATGGTCATTATTATAATGTTTTACAACAATTGGGAGGAAATCCAAAAGATTTGGATGACGTAAGGAGTTTAATTTTATTTATTTAAGCTCTATTTGATTCTTTATTCTCCCTCATTTTCTATATGACGTGGACTCCACGCTTTATTTTGTACCCAGACTGAAAACCTGAAAGTATTTAAATATTTCTCAAGTAAGAATAACTAATAGCTCCATAGTTTCATTTTTTTTTATATTTAATGATATGTAACTATAACTATATATAGCGTATAATATTAATTGATATTTTATAGAATGGCCGTAGTGCTGAAGATTATTACAAAAACCCTACTTTGTTTCCGTTCAATCAACTGTTAACAGAGTTTGGAATTAGTGAAGAAATCGCCAAAACAATGTTTTCTGATAAAGGTAATTTAAGGTCTTTATTATATTTTTATGCAGTGCTAAGAAACAAAAGGTATTCTAGCTTGTAAAATAATTTTTTTAGACGTATTTATTTACAAAATTAATATTTCACGACTTTGATCATCAATTTAATATAACTAATAAAAAGGTATTACCGATAATTTCTTTTATCACCAATCATTAATTTGTTTAAATTATATGTATTTAGTGCCAGATGACCATTTCTCATCTCGACGTAGTTTAGAAATTTCTGAAGTTTTGGACACATTAGAAAGATGCTACCGATTGTTGGCATCTGCTAGGCCTTCAAGAACGCCATTGTCTGCTTCTTCTAACAAAGCTACACCACCACATGTGCTAGGAAGGTTTCTCAAAAAACAAATATTTGATTTGGTTAAATACAGAATTACAAAATTAGACCATAATCTGTTTGATGTCATATGGCCAGCAGTCAAAAAGCTGCCTGACACTAGAAATATTCTACAAACTGTTGAAGAAGACTTTCCAGGTGGAGTTACAGCTCCGGATTATTATGTTTATGAAGTGTTTACTGAATTTTTAACGCCTCTTATTAAGGATCTTCACAATATAAATGTTAGCTTTGATTTACCAAACCATCCTACTTCTGACTTTATTAAAAATATGCCTTCACCGGAATCTTCAGAGCCGCTTGTAGAGTTAAATATCGACCCCGGTGACGAGTTTGTACTGTCGGGCACTATGGAATGTTCTAGAAACTTAGATGGATTTGAACTACCACTTAACCTCAAGATTGGTAAGCTAGAAACTATAGAAAGAATTATAACAACGATTTTAATGAGAGAAGATTTTGGAAAGATTATAGAGCAGCTTAGTCCAGAATCAGATCAAAAAGGCGGAATATATTATACTTTAAACGAAATATTAGAAAAGCCTTCCGAAATATCTGCTATCTTAGCATCAGCAGGATTGCTAATACCTCTTTGTGAACGTGAAGAAATTGATGACAGTAATCGTCTACATGGAAAACATTGGCCTTATGGCCGCGGAGTGTTCGTTAGTGACGATAAAACTGTAGCCATATGGATTAATGTCCACGACCACATACGTATACTCACTACAACACCTACAGACGCACCAGGGGAAATAGGCTTAACTTTTAGCAAATTATCATATATTATGAGATACTTACATGAGAAACTTGATTTTGTTTGGGATCGTAAACTGGGTCATTTGTCCTGTAGACCGACGTTTTTAGGGGCGGGCATTCGATTCAGTCTTATAGTAAATTTTCCTGGTTTGACAAAAGATTCTGATAACATGAAGCATTTATGTGCCATGAGAGGATTGCAATATAGAGAAACATTAAGTTCAGATATTGCAAGAGTTAGCAACTACCAATGCTTAAATATAACAGAAACAAATTGCTTCAATGACTTTGCTACTGCAACATCTAACTTGTTGCATTTAGAAAGAGATTTATCAATGCAAGATTCTGCACATATAGCAAACATGCTTTCTAATATATTCAGAAAAAAGAGAAGCAGTTTAGCTGACATACACGGCTCATTAGATAGAATTCAAGAAAAACATTAGTTCAATTCAATATTTACATTATACACTTAGATATAGTTTTGTGCACCATAGTATAATATTTATTTAAATTAATATAAATGGAAAGACAAACGTGCAGTGTAAGGAAAACCTAAGGATAACTACACATCTAATACTTAACATATACAACGTTTAGGTCAGTACTAAATGTTACGTGTTCTTAGAGAAAAAGTGTGAAAATGTCTACCGCAATAAGTACCGCGTTCGCTAAGCAATCACTTTCACACTTAGAGTAAAAAACGCTTAAGCCCTAAAGCACGTATTTCAGCACTAGCACCTTTGTCTTTCTACTTAAATGCTCATTATGTATTATGTCATACATAAATAAGGTTTTTTTAAAATATAGCAAATATCTAATGACTTGACCATTAAATTTAACATTGACAAATGACTAATTAAAACACAAATGCCAATTCCTAGAGAGCCAATGAAAAGCCTTATTTGTATTATTTGCCACTGTTCGTCGTAACTTATTTGTGTGTACAAACATGTGTTTCTTTATACGTGGTGTTATTATATCGAAGGTCTTAGTGAATTATTGATTCTTGTAGGTATAAACCATGGCTCTAATGGACATATGGACATTCCCATCTTCCACACCGAAGAAGGCAGATATCTCGCTAAGTGTAAGCTTAATACCTTTTAAATAAATTTTTATTGAATTTTTACGATAATGGATAACGAAAATTATTATAATTCCACTAATCAACTAGACAACGATATTTTTGCAGCACTCGGCGATCCTTTAATTAAAGGTCTGACCGAAGTGGCAAATATTAAACCAAAAGATCCTGTAGCATTCCTTGCTAGTTTCCTTCACAACTTTCCTGAACATGAAAAGCCTCGACCGGGAACACAGGTAAGCACAGATAATTTCTTGTAAGCACATACTATGAAAGCTTAAGGAATTCTTTCTAGGCGCATTAGCTTTGTATTATTTATATAACTAAGGGTGAAAACAGCGACTGGTATTCATTTTTCAAGTTACGTCTTATACTTAGTGTTCAAATACTTTCAGGAGTCGAATGTGCTAGTTACAAAGGAGACAGCAGAAGTAGAAAATGAACATTTTCCAAACGATGACATAACCAACGATATTATAACTGATAATGCANGGAATTCTGTCTAGTCGCATTAGGTTTATATTATTTATATAACTAAGGGTAAAAACAAAGACTGGTATTCATTTTTCAAGTTACGTCTTATACTTAGTGTTCAAATACTTTCAGGAGTCGAATGTGCTAGTTACAAAGGAGACAGCAGAAGTAGAAAATGAACATTTTCCAAACGATGCCATAACCAACGATATTATAACGGATAATGCAGAATACAATGCAGTAGAGCGAACCAAAACCGCTGTACGTCCGAGACCCATCGATGTCATAACTGTTGAACCACATATTGAAACTAGTCCAGATGCACCTGAAAATGCAATTAGTAGTGCTAATAGGGTTAGTATAGACAGCTAAATTATATTTTAATTTAAATATTTGCCTTACTTAAAGTAAATATTATTTAACAAGGATGAACATGGACAGTCGATGCTTCACTTCGCAGCTGCTCGTACTCATACGAACAATGCATTATTTCAATTATTACAAGAATCGGATATAAGTCTAGGGTATCGGGATGAACTGTATAGAACCGCACGCGATGTCTCTATGCAAGCAAACGTTCCAGAAAATACCGCCGAAATTGATAGATGGGTGTTACATTTAGCTGCTAGAGGTGATCAATTACATTATTTAATCTTATAATATTTAAAATTGTACATTTAAATAAAAAGTAATTGTGTTTTTTCAGGGCAAAGTGATAAAATAATGGAACTGCTGCTTCAAGGATACGATCACATCTTGGATGTAGTCGATGAAGAAGGTACTCTCATAACGGAAGTAATCAACCAGCGTGGAGATGAAGAAATGAACAACTTGCTTGTATCTATACCAGCTTTCGAGGTTAGACAAACATTGACTATTCCTCTGTTTCGCATACATAATAGAGTCGGTTGTATTCACATAAAAACATCAACCGCGAGAGAGCTTTGAGCGCGATAGAATTCTTATTCAAATTGGTACATTATAAATTCAATATACTGGTAAAACTGCAAAATATTTATAAAATATTCTAGGAAACTAGAGAATCTCTACACGCGGCAATACGAAGTGGCGATCTTGCTACCATGCAAGGAATGTTATCAGCTGAGGGCGGACGCACTCTCGCGCGAGCTCAGAACGGCCTCGGCCGCAACGCGCTGCACGTGGCTGTGCTGGCGCAACACGAGGACGTTGTGGAGTACTTGGCGGATGCTCACCCCGAGTTGTTACGACTTGGTGATAATGTAAGACTATCATTTATATACTTCAGTAAAAACAATACCATTTTTTTACAAGCCTTACCACAAGAATACTGAGTTTATTTTATGAACAAATATAAGCTACTCTTTATGGCGTAGAGTCTAAGCTATTTTTCTAATCATTCCACTGAAAGTAAAACAATATTCTTACGACTCATCGCTCGAGAGACGCTCATCCTGTACTATCCAGTTAGTATAATTTATCATAAGTAATTTTTAGTAAATAATTATATTAATTACAGGCATTCAATTAAAATACAAAAATTACATTATCCTGCTTCATCCATCCTTACATGACAAAAAAAACACATTATTTATTGTTATTTTCAGCTCGAACGCACAGCCTTACATTATGCAATGGGAGTAGAAAAGATGGAATCCTTTAGTCGTCTTCTAATTAAAGCCGGAGCCAAAAGAGTTTTGAAAGATTTGAAGGGGCGCCAACCTTCTTACTATTTCATGAACAAGTCCGACATATTGCGTCTTAAAGAAGAAGAAGAAGCCTACTAATTATAACCAAAAAAATCCTACATTACTGATAAACAAAGAACATCGTAAAATTATCTCCATTTCCAAAAAAATATTTAATTACTATTTCACAAACAATGTAAAATATTTGTAGAGTTGTAAAATTCACTACAATTTGACGCCATCTCTGTAACGATAGTCTGTGAAGAGAAATGGGTTCATTATTTATTCTAGAACTCATGGTTCATTATTTCTTCTATTATTACAAAAAAAATGCAAATATGATATGTAATAGATGGATATATAATGGATTTTAAAAATTGTATATTCATGATTTTCTTTTAGACTTTTGAATTTACACTTTGTATTGAAATGTTTTTTTTAATATTGTAAAAATAATTACACATAACACACAATTGTCTTATTTAAAACACGCTTGTGTATTTTAATCTGTAATGTAAACGTATAGGGACCCTTTATAGTACTTAGTAAATTATTACTATGAATTTAGCATGTTTCTCTTAAAAATAAAAAAATGTCACAATACATTGGTGTTATAATTATTAATGAATTCTCAAAAAAATAGACGATGACCTTGTAAACTCAAAAACAAAATATATTCGTAATAATAAAATAAAATTTCGTAAAACTATAATTTTATTTAACAGTAACAAAATAAATTTTGTGACTAAGAAACAAATCTAATGAACGTTGAATTTACCAGTAATAAATACTACAAGACGTACTTTAATAAAAATATAATGCTAAAAATAAATTTAATTACATAATAGATGTTACAAAACCTTTTCAAAATTGTTCACATGAGACGTATAATCCCTGAAATTACACAATTCTTGTTAAATAACAAATTGACACTACGTAAGAGACTGCCATGGTATTGGATTTATATACATCTGCGATACCGAACCACGCATACCTAGAATTGATAAAGAAATATATTAGACATGTTTTCAATTTTTTAAACTTTACTCTTCACCCTACATAACAGAGCAGGCAAGTAGGATCTAGTGTTAAGACACTCCGTCCTCCTCTTGCCATCTGAACTAGTGATATTGCGTGTAGAGTTGCGAAGCTCAACGCCGCACTTGACCAGAGCGGGAGTATAAAAATAATTCCCCCAAGCGGAGCTTAACCCAAAACATCGCGTTCGTCACTACCCCACTGCGCTGCTATAGCGTCTATGTCAATTTACTACCTACATTATTAAAAATGTATTAAAAACTAATATTAAAAACTTTAAAAACGAATATCAACTAAACACAACGAGTTTGACATATAATATTAAAATATAGCGAACACGTACTGAGCACTCCTTGGTTAAGTGGAACAGGTAATGGTTTATTCTTGCTGGTTCGAAGCCAGTCTCTGTACGCTTGTTCACCCTTCACACGACGTCGTTCCTCCTCTATGGCAAGGCGAGCTGCTCTACGTTCTGCTTTAGTTTTCATTGCTACGATATGCAAATTTAGGTTTAGCTGGCTATAGAGTAAACGCTTATAAACTCTTCCTTCATACACAATATGATTACCGACACTCATTTATTGATATTTCATATTCACTAGTATAAACAGATAAATACAGCATCTTCCGTACCACATCACTAATACAAGAGTCACTGATGAGAGTAAACGTGTTGGCAGAATTTAGTACAATTGTATACTTTTAGTGGAAGTTCGATTTTACATCGGCATTCGGCTGAATAGGATAACAGGCAAATTTTGGCGGCGGCAAATTGGCGTAATATTTTCAGGGAAACACATTTCTCGTCCTCGTTGATAAACTTATATACGAATGATTTAAAATTATGGATTATTTAATTAATAAATGAATAATTTAAAGGCAAAAGTCCCAATTATCAACATCAATACTTAGAAAAAACCTGTTTTATAAAAAATGACTCTATTGATTTAGAGACTGGTTAAATTTAAGCATGGGTTCATTTCCAGAGCAACGTTTCTTCATCAAGGATTTGGGGAGGACCAGATATCGGTATCATTAGAGAGTCTGCTCTCGTTTCTGCGAAAATATAGTTTGGAAAGTTAATCCTAACTTGGATATAGCTAAAGAAGAAAAAAATATATCAACCTTGAATTAAAAAAATAATTCAATGTATAGTTTAAAAAAAATGGGAAAATGACCATAAAGCTGTCAACTACTCCGTGACTATCTTCCCCGTGGAATTTTGTCCCATGACCATTAAACATTAAATAGTATTTATATAAAGTACGCAACGTACATTTCATTTCTTCCTCTTTTTTCCGTATCCACTCCGCCAGTTTCTCGTTCTTATCTTGCTGACGCTTCTGTCGCTCTTGTTCTCGGCGTTCACTATTGCGATAGTTTTGCATTATTACGTCCGCCTTACGCTGCTCGTTCTGAGTGCGCTTGCGTTCTAACCAACGTCTAAAAGACTCCTCACGTTGCTCTGGTGAAGTCGCTGGGACTACTTGATGTTTCATTTTCTCTAGTCGGGCTCTCTCTCGTTTCTGATAATTAATGTAAACAAATTCAAAAGAAATCAATTAAAATTATTGCAATGTAATAATAGGACTTAGTAACTGTTGTATGTAGGTAGTTTGGTATTATAATAAAATCAGTTGTGTCACCGACTCGGCCTTGTTTTGTTGCTCCCTTATATATTAACCTTTAATTACCGTAATATCTAACTGTAACATTAAACTAAGTAATCAAGCAATCAAGCTCGAAGCAATTTACCTCCAGCTCTTTCCTCGCCACCCAAGCTTGAAACGCCTCTTGCCTCTTCTTTTCATTGCGCTCACGTTCCTCTTTAGCAGTAGTTGTAGTCGAGACGGAAGCAACGGACAAACGGAACGTATCAGCTCCATCTTCTCTATAAGTGCGTTCATCTCGAGGAGTTTCCTCCGCTTCACAGCTTACTAGTCGACATGATTTCCTTTTAACGCTAGAAGACGACGCGCTCGAAATTCTTCCCGTCAAATATGGTGTAGAGCTGCTTCTATAAGTGCTATGCGGGTGTGGTGTACACTCTTCTACACTAGACGACTCCGTATGTAACGACGTAACGGAATGAGTAGATTCGATTGTCTCGATATAGATTGCTGGGTTTATATATCTGGTCTTACTCTTTCTGGACGCTAGAGACTCATTGTCGCTATGATAGTGAATGTTCTCTCCGGCTCCGTCGAACACGTGGTTAGAAGATTTAGTATTAGTATCATAATTTGATCGATTTCGCGCACTATCTCCGAAGTTACCTCTATCTATTTCGCTGGTCATAATGTGAAAAAAAATTATAGCATATTAAAATATCTCAGAAATTAAAATAATAAAAATTATCACTATTATAAATGTCGTCGAAAATTATGCTTGCGTGTCAGAATAGTTTTTCTTTTTTCCTTTTATTTTATAGCAATTGACAATTCGGTGGCCACTCATGTTTTATTACTATTACCTAGTATTCATTAAATACTCTTTTATAGGTCTTATGTATTATAATTTTGTTAAAATTTTGAAAAGGAAAATAAACATTTTATTTTTAATATTTCTGACGCCACCATAATTATTATATATTAAAATAAATTTTAAACCACTTAATATGCTGTTATTACTATGTTCATTTAAATATTTATAGTATATATAGGAATATATAAAAAAAATAAAGACACATTAGTAGAAATGTATTTATTGAATTAATGAAATCGTGAATCGAGTAACTAGATAACAACACTGACATAAACATAAATGACAGGAATAAATTAAAATAACCATCTTGTTGTTTGGAATACTTTAATGTTGTAAATACAGTATTATGCACTTAAACTAATGTCATTAATAATTAAAATGGGCTCGCGTTGCGTGAAAAATAATTACATTGAAACTTTGTAGCAAGACTAACAGCTTATGTACAAAATACACGTCATAATTCAAACTAACATTAGTAGGTTCTAAGCTATGACAATCTGACTTATAATATTATAAATGTAAGAAGAGCTTGAGTGGATGAATGTTTGTTCCATATTTTTACGCAAAAATTACTGAACGCATTTAGATGAAACATTGCAGTTAATATAGGCATAGGCTACACTTTTTGTGAAGTTTTTGCATAAGTTGGCTGTAATAGAACAATAATAATTTGAAGCAGGCGAAGCTGCGTTTGGCGTTTAGCTAGTATAGAATGTAATACAAAAAATATTAACCAATTTTGTAGTCACAAAAGGATATATACATAGCAGGATTTGAATATATTTTTTAATATATGAAAAAATACTTATATAGTATAATATTTGTCAAAGTTCAAGGCTTTTCCAATGTTGTGTTGTTAATAGGGAGAAAACTCATTAAATAGAAAAGTCCATTGATTTTAACTGGTATAAAACATAGATTTCAGTCTCTAGTTACACAATAATACAAAAACACCTTGCTACAAGACCTCAATGCAAATTTCTATTTTGTAGTCACTAGTAGGTAAAACACAAAAATGGTGGGAGGGGAGGGCTATAATTTCTTATTTCATAAAATTTACTCATTCTTTACAATTACATGTAATTTACTTAAAACAAATTTTTGTTAATAATGAACAAATATTTAAATTTTTATTTTATAAATACATATAATGTAATTTGACAGAGCTATAGATTAGGCAAAGGTATTTCGTCTATTCAATTCAATAATATGGCTATAGTATTTTATTCTAGTGAATAAAAAAACGTGATACACAATGTACCCTTAAAATCACGAGAAATATCCTAAAAAATTACTATATGAGATTAAAATTAAATTACGATTAAAAGTAGATACTAGTATAATGAATCTGCATTGGACGAGCGGGGCTTTTTGATTTTTTCCAAGTTCTTTATAACAATGTCGTGTAATGAACAGTAGCGGTTACGAATCTCGCACATGACCAGCCATAACGAAAGGTATTCCTTTTCGTCTAGCTCCTGAAAAATGTAAATATTATAGAAAATTTGAAGTCTCTGTTTGGTAGTGCGGCGGTGACCGAGACATTGAGTCCGCCACATAACACATAATGTCTAGAAAAACACGTGCACTCTGCCTGCTATATAATAAAAATTATGAAGATGTTTTTTATAAGACTAATATACATTGTATAGAACAATTGACAAATAATAAGTACCATCAGTCACACATACATACATACTGTATTCTGCAATTATATAAAAAAATATGGTATAAAATACACAATAAAGTTTTATACTTCATTCATTCATCAATGTTGTATAATAATAGTAGCAGAACTAGCAAAAAAAAAATTCTAAATTGTATATATTTCAAAAACAAACTTTAAAGTTTAAACAATAATACTAAGAACATATTATAAAAAAAATATCAATTTACTTCATCAGTGAACAATTGTTTTATTATTCAAAAATACATTGGAGAAAATCTAACATTTCTAACATTTTACAGTAGTCAATTCATTTCATTTTGCTTGACAATTAGAAGTCTCTTTAAAGTCAGTCCTTTAGAATATTTATGTATTTTATCAAAATGCTTCAAGAATTTGGTGGAAAGTGGGAAACAAGTGCCTTAATGGGAATAGTCTTAAAACTAGGTTCCTATGTTTCCTCTGTCTACTCTGCTAAGTGCAGGATGAAACATTAAGCTATAGAAATAAATGAGCCATCAACAATGCACCAACCAACCAACTGACTACCAACACTCTCCTATGTCTATGTCTACTCTCATCGGTGGCTAGACTAATTATTGACAAACAGGATCTTATGTGCAAAATCTTGTTAGTCTGTTTGTTTATATTTACTAATCAATGGAGAGAGAATAGAGAGAGTGAAAAACACTAGGTACCCTCTTCCTACTATATGAGGAATACAACTTGAAGCTAAAAAAGACACTTAATAAATTACGAAAAAAAAAACTTACTCTAACAGCTCTTCTATAATCATCAATGTGTGGATATTTTGCCACTTTGGACACAATTTTTGCCCGAGAGATAAAATATCTTGAAATTTGATCAAAGAAAGCAGCAGCCTCCGACTCCACAGATTGTACCTCAGCTAAAGTATCCTCTTGTATTGACACACCAAAGTTGTTGCCATCCTCTATCTTTGGAATCATGAACGAAATCCACATTTTAAGCTGAAAATTATAACAAATCATTATTACAGCAGTCTTATGATATTTAAAAACATTGTTAAGTCATAATCTTTTAATAATCTAAAAATGTGATATATCAAAATATTTGGACATTATTCTCAAAGAAAATATTATTTCCCTGTGACATTAATATTACATGTCAATACTATATAGATCCAGTATCAAAATACAGACTATGTATATAAAATTTACTAAAGTATTATGCTGTTTATTTGGATTTCCAAACTCACAGTGGTTTCCTGTAGGACTCTGACACTACTGAATTTTTTATTTAAGTTGGCAATTGAAAAGTATGAACTAGTGGTACTTTCAATTTTTTTTTATTTAACAAAATCTATGTTATCAATCTCAATATGTATTACAATTATTATTAATTGTAGCTATTTTTAATGAATTATGAATCAAGCACAAATTTATCTTATAAAAAACATTGTCATATTTTGGGAAATTGACTAGTTCCGTTTTGAAATAACTATAATTGTATACAGGTTAATCTTATAAACAAAATTTGAATTTTAAATATCTTTGTTACTGGCAGCCAACTAGTTTTACTTGGCCAGATGGCACTAAGAGTTATGTATTACCTGCAAATACATACTGCTGTACAGTGTAAAGATGTAGCAGTATTACATCTTATCTTATCTATTATTTTTCAATAAATGGACTATTTAACAATAAGTGTTTTTCAATGCAAACCAGTAGTTTATGAGATAAGCATGTATAACTAATGAACTGTTTTATACTAGTAGTTATGATTATTTTTAATTATAGTAATATTTCATATATTTATATTTCCATCTACAGCAATACTTACCAAATTAGAATCCTCAACAAGCTCTCTGATGTGGGGCTTAACAAGGTGTATAAGATCACTCAATGGCTTATTACAAGGTACAGATCCATTAGGTAATGCATATACTCTAGTACCCTCAATAGTTGTGTTACTAGACATCTCAGTTACATCTACACGCTGTCTTTTAGCATTAGGTTCAGTATTGGAGTGAGCTGGCGGCGGCACTGGAATGTTTAAGTCCTAAGAGCAAACAAAACTGAATTATTACTAAGGCTCAAATAATTGGCACATGTTATTTTTTATATAAAATAGACTAAAAAATATTACCTGGTGGACATCGGAAAGGTCCCGATTTTGGAAATTTGATGTTTCTAGAAGTTCATTCAACTTGACAATTTTTTCTGGAAAACCTTTAATTATTAAATGTTCTGCCTTCTGTTTGAGGGAATCTTTGTATTCCTGAACCTGAAAAAGCTATAGTTACTTTAATATGAACATATAAAATAAGTAGTTAAATAGAATCGACGAAAATACTATTAACAAAATTAAACCAACGACACCCCATGACCGCACTTAAAGTTAGTGAGGTTATGTTGATCTTCCGTAATCCGTAGGAGATAAAATGCAAGATATTATTTCGCTCCGTATAATAAAATAAATATAAGACCTTGTCTTTGTAAAAAATTTAAAACGATTAGGGAAATTATTTCAGAAAGCACTGTACACTAAACATATTAATTTTAAGTATCAAGCAATCATTATCTGAAATATACTTTATTAGTTTTACCTTCTTTGCAACGTCTGTCATGGTTTATCAAATGAAATATGGATTCTAGAGGTATAAATATTCTGTAAATACAATAATACAATGGAAACCGCACAACTTTTGGCTCTTAGTTTGACTCGTGTGCTTGAATCATTGAATGAATGAGGAGCTAGAATAAAATGATGCGTTCACGGTATTGCTGTAAATTTTTTGCTTAAGGAAATATTGTCAAAACATACATAAGAAAAATTATTCATACCACGTTTGCAGGTTTAGTATTAATCATCTCCATTATTTTATAGCTTAATAATTTTATGTATAACAGATGCCAATTACATTATATACTTTTCAATTTTTTTCAATTCAACATAATGGCATTAAGTTTTTTCATAGAGGTAGGTTTAGCGTCTGCTAAAATTTAATGCCTTGTATTTCTTTATTTTTTTGTGTAATAACTTACTATTTAAAATAAATATTTTAGAATATGCAAGCAAACTATTCAATATGTTATAGAAATATGTATTAATCAATTATTTTACTTTTCGACTTATTTTAATTTTTAATTGTGAAAATAATATGTAAAATTTTTGATTATTTTAAATGAATATTATATTATTTAAATTACTATTTTAACATATAAAAAATAATATCCGAGACCTACTACTATTATTTATTCATTTTTAAATTAACGTAAGCTTTCTTTTTTTTATCATACGTTAACACTTCGTAAAAATACATTTATATTAGAAAGCCAATAAATGTAGTAACATAAAGATATTAAAAAGTTAAAGAAATTAAATCCTCATAATTATTTCATAAAATACCATAGAAAAAAGACTGCAAAGCGGTTAATCGTGGGAAAATAATCAAAACACTCTAATTTTGTATACCACGTATAGACGCGGTACACGCGGACGCGGCATAGGAACTTGAATAAGAATGGAGGAAAATATACATATTGCTTCCTGAGCTTCCTCTTTGATTTTTACAACTTATACACATACGGCACGGTTAGTTAAACCTAAGTTGCTAATGTCACGTAGATCTGCTATTTTTATTCTGTAATATTTCGAATTGAATTGAATTCTTGATATATGGCGTTTCGAGCGTATAATATTTCTTAACATTGAATTCATTGCACGTCAATGTCACTGTCACTAATTGAGGGATAACTTCTGCAGTTATAATTTTTATTTTTTTAATACAAGCGCTATGAATAAAGTGAACTGAACTGAACAAATTTTTTAAATAATTAAAATTATACAAAAATATAATTTTTAAACACATTCATATTCAATAATCAATTATTTAAGAAGTAATACTAACCTCACATTCATTTATTTTTCTTTAAATATTGCTAAACAAGTGAACATATAAATATGAGCTCATTTAAATTTGGTTTTTCGGGTGATCCTGATGAATCAGATAACAATGGTATAGTAATAATTAATCCTCATAATATTTTTGAATTACTAAATTTGTTGATTTTATTACAAATTGATTTTTTTTTTAATTTTTCAGACAGCGATAATATCGAATGGTTGAAAAGCGAGGAAATAGTACCATGTGATCAAATAAAAGATATTGATAATATAGCAACTCAAGCTAAAATGTTTGCATGTGGAGATGCAGAAATAGGACATGTGGTAATAAGTAATATGATGACATATATAAAGGAAAGAGGGCTAGACAATATTGTTGAGCTAGCTAATCATAAACATAGTGATCTCGTCACTGGTACATATGAAGGTGATGAAATTGTATTTGGTTTTGATTTATATGATGTATTCTGTATAGTAACTGAGGGTGCCATATTGAATATTTGTATGTATACAATTGGCATATTTTTGATAGTATTTACCTTGTGGCTGTACTTGCATTGTAACTCTCTTTTCTTTTCAGTCTCAAACTGTATCCTAGTTTGTAAGGATGGATGTTTGTTCCACTTAAATGCAAAAACTACTGAACTACAATAATATTTGCATAAAATATATACAAGAGAATAACACATAGACTACAATTTATGTAAAGATTTTGTTAATGCAATAATAATATTTTGATTACAATACAACAACAAGTCTCAGTGAGCAAAGTTAAACCTAATGTGTTAAGACACTTCATTCTCCATACACAGTCAGATTTTTGAAATATTCCATAGAGAGTGCCAGAAGTCAATGTTACACTTCATTTTCTTACAAAGTGTGGTATTGACTTTTGCTTATTGCTTGACTGCAAAGAAATGAAAGTAATCCCATTCCTCCAAGTCCGAATTGAACACTTGTATCTACTGTCACATGTTGTGCTTTTACAAGTACCTCTTTTAATTACTTTTTTTCTAATTAGGGGGACTAAAGATCTGGGAATGCACATATGATCTTATAGAATACTTAGAAGAAAATCCAGAAGTAATAAATTTTCAAGACTTAAAGGTTTTGGATTTGGGGTGTGGAGCTGGAATTTTAGGTATATATGCCTTTTTAAAAGGTGCATTTGTGACATTTCAAGATTATGTAAGTGTGAAAGTGCAAAATAGCATACATTATATATAAAAATACACATTGCATTGCATTTTATATACATTTCATATGTTAAACTTTTAAATGTTTAATACATTTTTTTTTAGAATAAAGACATCTTGGAAATTTCAACTATACCAAATGTTCTACTTAACATAGAAGAAGATGAAAGAGAAGAACAAATAAAAAAATGCAAATTTTATTCAGGAGATTGGGCTTCTTTTGATAACTTATTAGAAGAGTCTGATAATTTTGATGTTATATTGACTGCTGAAACAATTTACAATGAAAAAAATTATAATAAGTTACTTTCACTTATTAGGAACAGGTTGGATCAAAATGGTATAGTTTTGGTAGGAGCAAAGACTTATTACTTTGGTGTAGGTGGCGGTACAAGACAATTTGAAAATGTTTTAAAGAACTACAACCTTGCCAGTGATGTGGTGTGGAAAACAAATATTGGGATACAAAGAGAAATTTTAAAAATAAAAAAGCTATAAAGATTTTTGTACAACCACTTATATTTGACCATACCCTCACAATATTTCCTATTCAATATAATAACCATTCATATTTTTAAAAATAATAATATGAGAATATATTTATGGAGAAAGCCTTTCAAAAATCCACCCATCTTCACCTTCATGTAATAATTTACCATCAACTACTTCACCTTCTTTGAGTTTTCTGAATTTTATTCTATCATGTAGTCTGTCTCTTTGTCCTTGCCAAAATTCTACTGCCTTTGGTCGTATTAGATAACCACCCCTGAAAAATCAAACATTTTTATAAGAATGTTGAAAAATTTATAATACTTTATTTAGAAGAATATTTAAGCATAATGTTTACACATTAAAACACTTGAACATAGTTACATTAATTACTTGAACATTAAACATTTGAACATAGTGGGATGCATACCCTATCTCTTGAAAATTGTCCACTTGTATACTTGGTAACAACTTATTTATATTGATAATAAAACATCTCTGTAGGGCGATTTTTCTATCTTTAGTGTGGAATAACATATAGTGCGAGTGAGTATGCCTGTCATTAACCCACTTTGATTCAAATTACAAAAAAGCATGCTATAATATGGAAGCCAGTCGTGGTGCAGCGGCACAACTGTGTGACGTGAAATGTGTTGTGGGTTCTATTTCCACTTGAGGAAATGAAATATTTAATATTTTAATTTTTTCACTCTGATGTTGAGGCAAAGCGCGGTGTTGGGTTCCACCACAAAACATGCAATGCCTCCAGAATTCAGAGGCAGAATGCAGAAAGTGTGCAACAAAGTGTCTTAACACTAAGCTCGCTCTGCTTACCCTGGTACATGCAGGATACAGTTTGATGCATTGAAAACAATGTTATAATTTATTTACCAAAACTCTGGTTTCGGAACCTCCTTGCCAGGAATCATATATTTTGCCTCTAAAACTTTTTCCCTTTCACAAAGAACCTCTCTAGATTCTATTGGTGTACTTTGGAAACTTGTGCTCGCAGCTATCTGACTGGGAACCGGCCGGGAATGGAAATATTTCGTGGATTCTTCATCAGGTAGCTTTTCAACATGGCCTTCAATCCTAACTGACCTGTTTAATATTTCCCAGTAAAATGTTGCTGCTACATTTGGATTCTCAGCCTGATAAAAATATGTCACACAAGCTTAAATTAACATTATTAATATGTCCTCACTCTGGTATACAAAGTATATTGTGGAGTTTGGACATGGTAGAAAATTGGAGTGTCCTTAATATTTCTGCCTCTTTTATATTCTCCTATAATGTGTTAAAAAAAAAGATAAACTAGAATAATAGTGAAGCACAGAGTAGAGGCCATCATTTGACTGAGAACAATTGTTGTAGGTTAGATCCCTATTTGAGGAAATGGATTATTCTCATTTCACAATGTTGTGTTAAGTTCTGCCATTTTACATACAATGTATTGAATTTAAACAGAAAGTGGAGAATAGTGTGTCTTAACACTGGGGTCCTTCTGTTTACAGATTGCAAGAAAAAGTATGACATATTTACCATTTCTTTGGCTTTCCTGCTTCCATAATTTGTAAAGAATTTGAAACCATCTTTTCCATATCCTTTACATAGAACAAATCGTGCTGAAGGGTAGCCATCCCTTTAAAATAGAAAATATCATAATTTTGAAATTGTATTATATATTTTGTGAAAAAAAAAAGTTTACATACTTTGAACATGTTGCTAAGCACATAGCATTAGGTTCTAAAATCTCTTTCCTTGCACATGCATCATCAAACCATGCTTTAAATTGTCCAAAAGGCTCTTTTGATACTAAATGTTCTTCTAAAAAAGTTTCGTTTCTATCTTTGTACTTAATTCGCATACCTAAAACATTAAATCTTAATTAATGTAATGACCTTATTAACTAGCGCTATAACTAAAAATTTTAAAAAAAAACATACCCCCAATGTCAATGCTCATTTTGCGTAATGGTACGGCGCTTTTAATATATCTTAATTTTAACCAGTTTACACTCATATGACTTTAAGAAATATATATCATTGATACTTCAGCTTATTCGTTAAATCTGAAATTAGAAGATAAAATAAAAGTTGATGAATTATTATTATTTTTGTTATAAATAAAAATAAACTTGTTCTTACTGAACAACAAACCTCTCAGCAAGTAATACTACTAGAAAAGAGACTAATCATCTTAATGTAATATTATCGACGTCAAAAACAGTAATAGATGTTGTGTTATCTTATCAGTCAAGTTAACAATATGTACTGTTTTAACTTGTGTTATAAATAAATAGAATCTATTACCTGATTGATAGCTTATCAAATGATTGAATTTGTTGTTTTACGTACAGTGTTCAGATTTATTTTAATTAAAAACTTAATCTTACCTTCATTAACATTAATTAACTTTTAATATTATAAAAAAATCTATTGCACATTCATGGATTTTAAATATGTTACGGAACGAGCAGATTAATGATTATATTGCATTGTGCAATAATCTGTGACTGATTATGTTCAAACTTTATACTTTTTGATTTTTACTTTTTAATGCTAATTAGATAGAAAACATAACAGTTGACATAATGTAAAGTTTTAAATTTCGTAGTTTTTTTGGTTCATTTTATTTATTTCTTAGTTAAAGAAAGTTAAATCAACGAAAAAAAATAAGAATTATATATTTTTTTATACTCACGGATATTTCGGTTTCATATATTACGGTTGTTTAATACATATAGTATATATTATTTATGTAACATTTACTTTATATTTATTATCTATATTTGCTTATATATATTTGGCACGTCACATGCACAGAACACATTGTCACATGTGTCATTTGTGTAATGAATAGTGACATGTCAATTGTCAAAAGCGGCAAGTGAAAGGTGTATTTAAACATTTTAATGTTTTAAATATATATTTCCATAATCCTAGCCTTTGCAGAAACTTTTATAAAATGGAAAATTTAGAAGTTGATTCCGATGTTATCAAGGAAAAAATTCACACGGAGCCAGTATTAAACGATCCTAAATATATAACCTTATTGAGTTTGATTGTGTTATTATTCACTTTCGGTAATTATTTATTATCATATATATTGCATTTTTTTCATAATAATAATCAACATAATCAAAAATCTTTTGTCTCTTTAGTATTTTGGTGGTGTTTCTCACGACGCCGTCATTTACGCCGCTCCACTTTACTTGTGGGACTTTCTGACGCTGGCAAAACATTGCTTTTTGTAAGATTGGTATACTCGCAATTCAGACAGACATTCACATCCATGAAAGAAAATCTTGAAGAGTATATCACATCCCACGTAAGTTTTTATTTAACTATTGATTTTACTTTCTAAATAAATATTAAGAAAAATAATTAATATTATATTTGTTACAGCAACCTCTGAGGATTGTGGATTTGCCTGGTCAAGAACGCCTAAGAAATAAATATTTTGATCAATACAAGAATAATGCCAAAGCTATTGTTTATGTTGTTGATTCTGTAACTATACAGAAAGAGATTAGAGATGTTGCTGAGTGAGTTTAATCAATGCTGACATACTTAATTTCCAATCAATTCCAATGATTATTAAGATTAATTAAAATTAATTATGATTATTCTTTTATTATTTATATAATGAGAAATTTGAGAAGTCTTATTATATCCATATATTATTAATAATAGATATAATAAAAGTTCCTTGTAGTTTGCCACATACAAATTATTATAAGTTTCTAAATATCCTTAGATTTATTTATATTCAGGTAATTTACCTGAAAATGTAATATTCCAGATATTTATATACTATACTCTTGGATCCTGTGGTACAGAGTTATAATCCTCCATTGTTAATATTATGTAACAAACAAGATCAACCTATGGCAAAAGGCAGTCAAGTTATCAAAAGTTTACTTGAGAAAGAAATGTAAGTATAGTATAAAAATATAATGTATTGTAATGTATAGTTGCTTTCTGCAACCTTTTTTGCATTGACTTTATAACATTTGCTATGCTATACCATGGTGTTAACAAGTAAATCCCAATCCCGCGGAAATTCCGGGACTAGAGAAAAGTAACCTATATTTTGCTCCAAATCCTGCTATATCTTTCAGTGAAAGTCTCATAAAAATTGGTTCAGCTGTTTGAGAGATTAGTCTGGACAAACAGAAAGACAGAGAGACCATGTATGCATTTGCAAAACTGTGGTTATTTTACAGAATGACACTTTTATTTATATGTGTGCAGATATGTACTAGACTATATCATAAGTGTAAAAAACAAATAGATGTTTATATTGTATGTGTCACAATTTACATTTTATTAATAATAATTGATAACAAAGTGTGACTGAAAACACTACCGGTTGTGGGTTCTATCCTCCCTTGAGGCAATTAAATATTTATTTAAATTTACATTTCCATTTCTTCGCTTTGGTGTCGAGGCAACGTGCGGCGTGAGTGAGTCCCGCCACTGAGCACACAAAGCGTCCAGAATTCGGCGGAAAGTGGGAAACGGAATGTCTTAACACTAGGTTCCCCTCTGCATATCCTATTATGAGCGCGAAACAGTATGAAGCTGATAAATAATATATATTACAAGTATAAATAGAACAAATTTTCACTAAAGTATTTAATGAAAATAAATATACACCAAATGCCAAATGTGTCTTGCTGCAGTGGTGTTGCTTGCTGTAAACTCGACGTTTATGAGTTTGGCTCCCATTCAAAGGAATGAGTTCTTTTCATTTCTTCATTCTGGAAACAAGACCAAATGCAGCGTTGAGTTACGCCGACTTAATACGCAATGTTTTGAAAATAGAGCTTTGCGTGGCAGACTGAATATGCTTACACGAGGTTCCCTCTGTCTAATGTCTAACAGAAAAGAAATAATAATTTAATATACGAAATATGCCTTTCAGAAATCTAGTTCGTGTAACGAAATCCAGCCAGCTTCAATCTGTTGATCCGTCTCAAACAAATAATTCAACATATCTCGGAAAATTAGGCAAAGACTTTGAGTTCTCCCATATTGGTAGCAAAGTGGAATTCATCGAGTGTTCCGCTAATACTGGCGAGGATGACAATCCAACTGACATTAAAGATCTACAAGACTGGATATCTAGAATTTAAAAAATATGTTAAAGTTCCAATTATACTGAATGTATTCCTTATAAAATTATATTATATAAAAACTAGTGGGATGTTATGAAACTCAGTAGCCGTCACTGAATCCCATATAAAAGTGTGGGATTTTTAATTGAATTAATCGAAAAAAATATGTTGAACATTTTAAAAATAAAAATCCACCTGAATTGAGAAAGTGAGAACACTTGAAATGAAAGTAATTGTATACAAATAGAGAGACGGCGAGAGAGAGAGGGTGAGAGAAGAGATTATGTGCATTACAATACATCCGAAACCATACATCCCTGCTTTATATAGTAATTTCAGTAGCAATAAATATATTGTATTTTATAGTTTCATAATACTTGGATGCATTTTATTCTTCTTATATTCTAATTTCTAAATGCAAAACTTTTTGCTTGTTATTGAAATTTATTTTCTCATTTTTTAATAAATAAAATAAACTAATATGAAGTATTTTTTTATTTAAGTACAAACACACACATTTGATTATGTTTCTAATATAAAGTAAAAGACATTGACTATTTTGATAAGTTTTTGTTTTTGTATTTATGGTCAATTTAAAAAGAAGAGGGCTTGTAGTAATATATGCTGCCTTAATACTAGGTTCCCTCTGCCTACCCTGTTGTGTGTGGGATACAGTGTGCAGCTGTTTTTTTTTATTATTTTTAAATATTGCGTTTACAGTCGCACACTTGTGTTCATATACGCCATGAGGGTCTCAAAGATAAAAATTTATCATATTATAACATATACTTAACAAGTACCTATATAAGTTAAAGTAATCACATTGAATAAATAATAAACATCGTAAATAAAGAATTAAAAGTTTTATTTGTGAATTTGTTAAATAATACCGAATGAATTATGTTCTATAGTTTTAGTATCAAAAACTGTATTTGTAAATGCGGAATAAATTTTATCTCCAAGAATCTCATTTATTCGCCAATGAACATGCATATGTATTTCTTATATTGTATACGTGGACTAGCAGTTAATAGTTAAAAAATACTAATTAATTACTCGAAAACATATTTTTTTATTCAACAAAATATATTATTTTATATTATTTATTAAGTCTTGCTAAATTTTAATCATTCCAATCCACAAAAGGTGATATTATATTCGTTCCCCATTAAACTTATACAGCTTACTAGAAATGGGGTTAAATATTATACATGATGCTAAAAAATATATTATTCGGTGAATGTAGAGCGTTCTCATCGCATCCATTATTACCTATTGCAGTTAGCCTTTTGTTGGACCACGTTCTCACAGGCATTGAAAAAAAAATGCGAGATGACTAATCGAAAATTCCAGATATTAGCTAACATTGATTTATTAATTGTTAATATTGAATATTCATAAATTTCATTGACAGATACTTTTGTTATGCCGAAAAAGGGCAGGGGTTAAAAAGCAATGGAGTCGCGCAAGGTGCAAATATGCATATTCATGAGTTTGTCATTATCACGGTACATATGAATTAACGTGTACAGCTTCATATTGTCATACAATGTATAAGATAATTATTTATAGTTTGAGATTGTGTGTCGATTGTAATAAATAATGAAATGGATGACGCTTATTTTTTTTTGTTTTCGTGTCATCGTAGCGTAGCACGTCAACTACGGTTGACACTTTAACAGTATGCTTAAATTACACACAAATTATTATTTATATTATTTCAACTACTTATATGTAAGTAAGTCTGTGCTATTTTGCACACTACTAGGTACCTACAAGCTAATAGGTGTACAGCGAGAAACAAAATAAAATATTAAAAGAATTGCACTTACACTCCTGTCCTGTTGAAAAAAAATAATCAAAATTATTAAAATTCTGATGCCAAAAGAAAGCGGAAATAATAAAGCCTTAAAAAGAGAGTTCACCACAACACAACATGTTCGGTGTAAGTACTTACTTATACGTAATTTATGAAATCTCATTAATTTAAATTATGATTGCTTTCATTATGTGGATGATGAATAAAGTCGCAGGAACTTAACAGTGCTGAATTAAAGTAGGATGAAAGAAAAATTGTGTTGTAATTTGTAAGAAAATTTCACAATCACAAAATTTATGATACCGGTAATGTAAAAATGAATCTCAATATAATTTTTTCAATGGAAAAATGGCTTACCACTTTTATTAATAGTTAATTTAACTGTTTTCAGATATTATACCGCTGACTATGACCCCTTAGGTATTTATGCACATACTTACTTACAACTATATATTAAAAATCTATGTAAGTAATTTGAACGTAACTGGCTAAAGCTATATTTACTTTGGTTAAATAGATCGAGACTCAGAATACCACCTAAGTATATTATAATTTATTTTGTTTAGGTCTACCATTACGCATTTAAATTGCCTTCTGACTAGGCCATTTATTTATAGTAACTTATCTTATAAATATAAGAATGAGTCCTTAAAATACAAAAAGAAATGGTATATATTTAATTTCTCCTTATTGACTATTTGAAATTTGAAATAAGGTGCATATCACAAATTTCTCATGGTATGCAAGTTTGAACGCAAACCTCCCACGGTCAGAGTGGGCAGCTCTTGTCATTCACTTTATTCATCGCTTGGCATAAAGGAAGGAAACTGACATCTACAAATTCAAAACGACTGTACAATAGTACATGTTACTTTGTAAATATAATGAAAGAGTTGTTCCCATACAACCATAAATACAAAAAGTAAGGCCAGGTGCCTAGCAACAAAAATAAAATGAAAGTAAAACGAAAAGTTTCAAGAAAAAAATAAATATTTAGATAATTATTTTAGAGTGGATATTAAACACATCATCATGCTCACATGGGGGTAGGAATAAGGGGGAGCCGGCTCGGTGTAGTAATAAAAAAATAGTCCCGAAAAAAATGTTGCCTCGAACATACTTATCTGTTTAAGATTTAAGTCCAGCCAATGTCTTACAGAAATACTACTAGTAGGATGTTGTTTTTTTAATTCCTTTTTTTTCAGCTTCATGCTGTATCCCTCTCACAGCAGTGTAGGCAGAAGGAGCCTAGAGTTAAGACAATCCATTCCCCACTTTCTGCTGAATTCTGGAGGCATTGCGTGTTGAGTGGTAGAACTCAACCCCGTGCTTTGCAACACTAGAGCCAAGACATGGAAAAATAAAAGTAAATAAATATTCTTCGAGTGGGGATTGAACCCACAACCGTCGCGTTACAGTTACACCCTTGTGCCGCTGCACCACGACTGCCTCAGTAATTTAAATTTATTTATTTTATCTCTCAAACTATATTACACATTATAAACTGTTTTATTCTAGTCTTTACGCGGTAGTGTACTGGTGCGGCAACATCATGGCTGTCCGAAATATTAAAAAAATGTAAAATTACAGGTTTTTATAAGAAAATTACATTGTATTATATTATTCTGTTTGGCGTTTACCGCAGACAGTATAAATGAATTTGTAATATTCAGGATACGAGCGCGTCGATTTTGTAAAAAAAATCANTTCGGCCGCTGCACCACGACTGCCTCAGTAATTTTAATTTATTTATTTTATCTCTCAAACTATACTACACATTATAAACAGTTTTATACTAGTCTTTACGCGTTAGTGTACTGGTGCGGCAACATCATGGCTGTCCGAAATATTAAAAAAATGTAAAATTACAGGTTTTTATAAGAAAATTACATTGTATTATATTATTCTGTTTGGCGTTTACCGCAGACAGTATAAATGAATTTGTAATATTCAGGATACGAGCGCGTCGATTTTGTAAAAAAAATCACTGCCCAATAAAAATAAGTAAAATTTTATTTAAGGACGAATCTATAATGTATACGAGTAGATAACATTATTATTACACTTTTTACTTGAGACTCGAAGGAATTATGTATAGGAAGGAGTTATATTATAGGAATTATGACTGCACCTTGAATTGCATTTAGCTACTTTGTCCATTAGGTGGTACTTCATCATAATAATAAAAAAAAATACAGTCGAATTGATAACCTCCTTCTTTTTGAAGTCGGTTAAAAAAGGGTTAACTACGCACATTTTATAAATAGGTAGCCTTTATTATTTAAACTTTAAATTAATTTTATAAAATGTAAANTATGTATTACGAGTTATATTATAGGAATTATGATTGCACCTTAAATTGCATTTAGCTACTTTGTAATAATCCATAAGGTACTTCAAAATAATAAAAAAAAATACAGTCGAATTGATAACCTCCTTCTTTTTGAAGTCGGTTAAAAAAGGGTTAACTACGCACATTTTATAAATAGGTAGCCTTTATTATTTAAACTTTAAATTAATTTTATAAAATGTAAACTTTCGTATATCTTATAATATAAAATATGATATACTTGTATTACATACAAGTTCTAAACCTTAAAATAATAATATTTAAAATGAATAAATAAATATTTAAATTTTGTTTAATTAAACAAAGGATGGAGAAATCGACGGACATAGGCACATAATAAATATAGTTCGTGAATATAAAACCTCCTTCTTTATTGAAGTCCCTTAAAAATTTAATTTTTATACTTAGCCATCAAATTGCTTACGTTTTTAAGTTAACAATTAAATAACACATATATACTGCAAAAATTGTTCATGTATTTTCGCCGTTTTAATTTTTTTTACGATGTTATTGGCACTTCTCCGTGGTATATAAACTTTTATCTGTATTAACATCTAAAAAGATAATTAACCTGACATTTCCGTACTTTATAGCCCAAGTTATGATTTAGAACATCTACGTATTTTTCATTACAATCGGACTTTATTATTTAATTATTGCTTCTGTATGAATGTTTTAGGAAGCTTGAAATGCTGATAAGTGGTTAGTTTATTACGTTCCATTGAATGCATCGTGAGTTTTTAAAGCTATTGTGATGAGTGCAAAATATATGCATTAAAGTTATCTATTAAGACCAGTGTTCCGATAGGGATGTGTGCAAAACAATTTTTTTTTATTTATATTTTTGTTTTTCACAGGTTAATAATAAATAACCAGCCTTCCTAATTTATTTCGAGGTTCCTTTTCTAAAACCATCAGGTGCTCGCCACGCTACGCAACTAACTTTCCAAAGGCGTTATATTTGTATCCCGAAGGCTTAGTTGGGCTGTTAGAGTTTCACATCAAAATTTGTTTCCGTTATGTTGATAGAAAGTTACAAGTTTCAGTATTTGCCGATATGTTGCCGAAGACTCATAACAATAATATAATATATATTTTTTTTATAAAAATTCTTCTAGTGTTTTATATGTGAAACGCGAACAAAAAAACAGATATTTCTGCCTTCCTTCTATTTTTCTCAGGAAAAAAATTCGGTTTCTTTTACTTATAAAAATATTTAATTATGTACAATGATGTACAGGATTAACTCCTTCTACTCTTTCTTTTTCAATTTTTCTTCTAAATGAATTTAGGTTATATATTGTCACTATTACCAGTAATTACTGGTTTTACGATAAGAACTCCAAAAATAGTTAAATATATAAAATATATATTTATATTTTATTACTCGATTTCTTGCAAAATACTCTTGCAATACTTGATGGGCGAGTAGAGTGTCGTCACAGGTGAGCACTAAACCGTAAAAGCATCGCCCAGTTTCGTAGGCAGCACAAACGTGCCGCTTCTTGTGTGGTCCGACATAAAAATGAACGCAAATTTTAATATTTATCAAAGAATAAAGGCTTATTGCCTCTCAGATATGCAATATGCAAATTATTGAATATTCATATCGCCTTCGTAAGTAGTCAGATTATTTGAATGTACAATTATTATAGATAACGCTGTATTAAAATATGTTCTTAAATCGTATAGAGATAATTAAGTTCAGTTATACCTTGCAAATTTTATCGTTTTATTGAAGTAAAATTTTGCACGCAGTAATTTTATGCATATTTAAGATATTTGTATCGGTTTACGTCATGCCTGCGCTACTTTATATAATCAATTTTGTATTTATGTAGGTTAAAGCCCGCCTAAGCTTATATTACTTATATATAAACTTTATATTTGTATAGAACCTAGAAGAAATTAAGTTAATTACACTTCGATGGCTTATCTTCTATGTAAGTATATCTTTTATTGATAACAATTAGGAATTAATAACAGACTCTCGTATCGACATATTAGCTCTCATATAATCTTCGGTATCCTTTTATCCGTACACTTTTTTTGTAGTATTTAAGAAAATTTAGCGCTCCACCTTTTCCTACATTTATGTTTTTCACAGCCTGTCATAAGAAATAGTGTTATCCAATAATCCGTAGTAAGTATTGTAATTATAGTGAATTTAATCCCAATTATAAATTAAATGTAATCTCACTTTCCTGGCGAGCTTTTACTTCCTTGTCAACGTGAATCCAAAGAAATGACATAGGGAAGTGAGATTTTATTTTATTTTGCGATGAAATTAAAATATATAAACGTCTTATTAAATTTATTATTTACATTTGACACAATATCAGTTCAGTCCATGATTGTTGTCAGAATGATGGGGAACTGACTGTATGCGCGTAGACAGATGGACTTATGATCGATCCAGATACAATTTATTGTATTTGATAATTCCTATAGGTAAATTAAAATGCTGCAAACCTCGTAAAAGTCCCTGATCTGAACTACTCATATATAAAAAAATTTAATCGCGACTTGTTTTATTATTTAGTTTTATTTCTAACTAAAGGGTTACTTTGTAAAAAGTAGACGTAATATACCGGTATCGGTAATCCTAGCTTCTTCAAATTATTAATTGAAATTTAAAATATCTACTTATGTTTAAAAAGTAACTATACAAAAAAATGTGGGAAAAAGTGCAAGCAATGAGCAATCATTTTCCGCAGACTCGTTAAGGGTGTGCAATTAACCGATTATTTCGAAATAACCCGTAGCGGGCCGCGCATGCCCCGGCGAGGCGTCCTTTGTCGGCGTGGGCCTTGTTGACATTTTGTGGAGCAAATCTTCGTGCCGCGGCAGCTTTTATCTCTTATAATTGTTTATTTGATGGATGTTCATACGTTTATAAATTGTGTACTCTGGTAGGTAAATAGGCTTAATTGTCCTATTTATAGTTCTCAATGGTTGACCCAGAATAGATTGCTATAAAAAAGCTTGTAAAGAAATTTACTTTAGTTTAATTAAGCTTATTTTAATAAGCATCTAGAATACGTTTAAGTGGTCCGTGATACTAAAATACAGCCTGCTGAAAATATAGAGTAAGCTCTATTGTTTCTTTAGTAAATTTTGCTTTATGCTGAAATATTTTGACGTTATTTATTTTAATTAAAAAAATAATTAAAACACCACGCCACCACCAGCTCTACGTTATATTCCACACACCGTATGGTAGGCAGAGGGTATCTACTGTAGGCTCTCACTCCGTTCCCCACTTTCAGTGGAAATTTTCGAGCCATTGCGTGATAAGTCGCGGAACTCAGCGCTGGACTTTTTGCCCTAATGCCAGAGCGAAGGAATGAAAATATTAATTAATAATAATTCATTCCGTGTGTCTAGATCGAACCCACGACTGCGGCGGTAACACCTTTGTATCTCTGCGCAAAAACGGCTTCAATTCTCAAGTCTAACAATTGGGAGGCAAAATCACCATAATAGAGAGAAAAAAATATTTGAGGACTGTATTCTTTACTTTCTCCTAATTTTAGAGATAGAATTAGAAAAAGCTGTGGATTCAATCTCCACTCAGTTAACTTTTTATTATATTTAAATTATTATAGATAAGTTAAAATCGCATTTTAACGATAATAAGTCGATGATAGCTTAGTTTGCAAATTAAATTAAATGAAATTGAGTTTTTTAGTAGTCAATAATTTACGTAAATCTATACTAATACTAGCGGACCCGGACGCGGCTACGCCTGCTTGAAATATAAGAATATAATTTCTATAGAAATATAATTTCAATCTAGATGAAATGCTAAAAGTGACNATTAAGTAAGTACTTGTTGCTGGTTTCCGTATGCAAAAAATGGGTGAAATTCAAAAATATTTTTAGGGGGTTGCATTTGAAGGAATTAATAAATCCTTTTATTAAAATAATTTTAAATATCTAAGTGATATTTTAAAATCGTATACACATAAATATTTTGGTTTGTAAGACTTATTATTTTGAAAGTCAGGAAAAAATATTTAAACGTAGATAAGTTAAAATCGCATCTTAACAATAATAAGTCGATGATAGCTTAGTTTGCAAATGAAATTAAATGAAATTGAGTTTTTTTAGTAGTCAATAATTTACGTAAATTAATCATAAAATCATCTATAATATATATATGCAATTATTGAACTTTAAGACACGTTCTACAAATATGAAAACGCGACCGCCTCCAAAGGCAGCTCACCTCAAATCCTCCCTCCGATTGGTCGATCGACAGATAGCCACCATTTCTGTAGCACATGTCACTGCTTTTCAAGTGTCAACAACAAGAAATTCAACTGGCAAGTTCTACGTAGGTACTGACGCTGAATACCACCATATATTTTTATTTTTTTTCACTCATTCATATTAAATTAAACATGTCGCAGTTCTACTTTTTGCTGGTCTCCCGTCATTATATTTATTTATTGCCACAGATGTACGCACGTTCACTATCATTTCTATTTACAATGTAATGTTAAGTTAATAAATTGTAATTGATGCCATTTATTATGGGACGAATTTTTACGTGGAAAATATTAGTTATTTCTTAATACAAAATACAGATAAGCTGGAATGAAAGTTACATTGTTGTGACAATTTCTTATGATTTTTAATATTGTTATTTTAATACAGTAAATCAAGTTTAAGAAAATATTATAATTAATGATATATCTAAATATTAAGCGTGTATTTTATTTTGAATTTCAATTGATTTATTTAAGTTAAAATATATCAATCATTAATAGCAATACATATCTTATTCGTAATAATAAATACATAGTCATTAAAACTTCAAATATTCGCTTCGCAAACTTCGAACAGGCTGCTGTTCTTATTGCAATGTTATTGTACGAATGCAGATGAGTTATTTGATTTTTATTAATTGAACTGGCAAGCGGGACGCAATCGTGGCAGCAAGAACAACACGCATCTGCTCCATTTATTAATACCACCACCAATAAAACATTTGAGACACGTTCTTACGAATCAATACTCGCGTTCCATTATGAATTATTTATATATTTTATTGTCGCTTTATCGCCTGTATCGCTTCGCAGCGGATGCCGGGCGTCTCTCTCCCTCCTGAAATAACAATCAAAGCATAATTTTTATTTTTGACAAATAACTGGTCAGAGATGGGTGCAGTCTGGTTTTTTCGCGACCGGCTGCGAAGCTGTGGTACTCGAATTCCTGTTTGCTTATTGTCTGAATATACATAAGCGAAGCTGCTGGTATGCTACCTTCACTTGGTAATTGCCCGATATTGATCTTTTGCAAGGCTACACTCTTAATTTTATGTTTTTCCATTGCTTAGAAATTCATATATTTTTCGAAATTCATATATATATTATTAGAATCTATTGATAAACACAAAGGGTTATGTTTATTCTTTCACCTATTCTTATCTTCTATTATAGCAATTATAGCAATTTATTAAAGACTGCATTCAATTCATACCTCATATAGTAAAACAAAAGATCAATTGTTTAAAATATATAGTCCGTAACGATTCTTAATAGAGGTAAAGCTTTTTGAAGAAATTAAAAAAAAATACAAATGTTTTGTTAGGGGCCAGTCGTGGCGCTGGGGCACAAAGTGTGACTTTAAACCGGTTGTGGGTTCGATCCCCGCTCGAGGAAATGAAATATTTGTATAAAATGTATATTTCCATTTTTTCCTTCTGGTGACAAGGCAAAGGGCGGCGTTGAGTTCCGCCAGTCAACACACAATGCCTCCAATCCTGCTGTGCGCGGGATACAGCGTGACGCTGATTTATTTTTGATTTATAAATATTTTACACAAATATAAAGCCATTCCTTCCTTCCTCCTGGCATTAATCCCGGCTATTGCCAGGGACTGCCTTCCTACTCAACCTACTCCACTTTGCACGGTCTTTTGCATCAAGAAACAAGAACAGACTGGGTACGGCTAGGGCGTCGCCGTAAAACAAATATAAAGCCATTATAGCTTAATAAATCACAAAATTATAAAATCAACAAAACTGTGAACTTTACAATCTATAGTGACAACAGAACAATTTCCATAATTTTGTTAAATATGAAATCCCTCGTTGCTTACAGCGAAGAAGGTAACGCCCACACACTTCTTGAGGTGTGGACTGTAACATGTTTGTAATGCGCTTATTTATCAGTGTCATGTCAAAAAATGACCGCACTTTGCATCTTTGTGCAAAAAATGGTTGCTTTTGGCTATAGCCTCATTATCGTTATGCCCGAGTGTCGACTGCAGGGTGATAATGTAATATATACAAAAACGAGTCCCTTGTCCTTTGTGTGTAAAAGAAAATAAAAAATATATCACCAGTGTGTTTAAATTATGTTATAATAATTTAAAGTTATATTACTTATACTTTAATATAGAATTTTTTAATTATTATTATATATAAAATTATTGGTAGGTATATATATTTTTTAATTAATTTTTTTTCTATTTTCTATTAGGTACTTTAAATAGCGTGATGTTTGTAAAACAAATTACCGTCTACGCTAGTGTGAAGTTATTTTTTTTAAGATTGATTCATACGAATGGGCTTTGTTCAGTTAATACCTCAGAAAATATAAATATTTAAAAAAAAAAACTATGTACAGCACAAAAGTTTTAATGTATTTTAATGAACAAGATACAATGGTTACTTATATGTACATCTCAGTACGCAAAATAAATAAAAAATATAAAATAAATGAGGTTTTCGTCCGGCATGGACTTTGCAAAGAGACTTAATGAGAGCTTATTGTCAATCGACTGTCAATTGACGGTATGCAAACTGTGACCGGCGCGGTCATATGATTCTCTGTTTTTACTCAATCTTCTTGTGCTTATTTAATATTTTCATAGTTTTCATATAAAAGTAAATATTTATATTATTGTATAGAAATAATCATATACTGTTGAAAAACTTAAATTTCGTTTCTATAATATTCTTTGTATAAATAATATTTAATAATGCTAATAACATTATTAAATATTATTATTATATTGTATACTTAAATACTCCTAAAATCAATAAAATTAATAAATATAATTCACTCATGTATTACAAAAACTCGGTACTCGTACATATATTACATAAACTCGGGTTGCAAATTAATTCGTATCTTCGAAGTATCCATGGATATTTTGCATCGATTTAGCTTATCTGAATTATCGTTATAAATTTATTTAATAAATCCCTGGAGGATCGCCGTTTTTATCGGGACACTGTATAACAAATGTCCCACACAGACCGCCTTGTAAAGCGGTCGAGTATTTTAATTAATGGCACTAGCAGGAAACGTGCGTTTTCTGTGTATTGATAAAACTTTCGATGGATTCTTCATTATTTATTTATTTTTATTACTTTATTTTTTTTTAGCTTTAAATTAAAATATATAACCGCTTATAAACTTTGTTGTAGATCTTTGATCAGTAAGTATTGTATTATTAAGAGTAATTTACAATCCTTCACAAGAAATTCCGAAAGTCAGTCGGCTTTCCTTTTGAAGTCACATTAATTTTAAACAAGTAAACAACCACATGTTTTATTTATATATCGGGCTTCTTATTACTGAGAAAAATAACGTGATTTTGCTAAGTAAATAAAATTCTTATTTAATAATATAGGGGATCCAAGATAGAATTCAGAATGTAACAGCTGTTAAAAAGTTTCTTTCCTAAGTTTTTTTTAGTTATATTAAGTATCTAAATATATTAAATAAATGACTAACTAAAAAAATATCTGTTAATGCAAAATATGTTTAAATATTTTTATATCATTTAATAACAAATTCTCAGCTATCTAATATAAAGTAATACTTATATATTGTGTACATAAAAAGTTTATATCGTAGTAGAGTTCGTTCAATATAAAATGTGACCTCATAAAGCGCTCAAAAAGCTACAAAATATTATAAATGCCCATACAATATACCTACCTAAATACAGTCACTTTTTACCAGTATTGTTGATTTAATCCTTTATCCCATCACAATGGACAGGAAGTGAGCGCGTGCTCTCCACGAAATTGAAGCAAGCTCCATGTGCATTATTCAATACAATTTCGCCAATAAATTAATGCTCACGCTGAGACCTCGCCACACATACTAATGGCGACACGCGGCACGCCGCTTTTTGCTCGTCCCATTCAACTTTCCATTGATACAGCGAAGAGCAAAAAGCTGCCGGACTCCTTCCATACATCCATCCCATCCATCCTAACTAACATTACTGCTTTTTATTTCCGACAAGGACGTGATCGGCTCTGTTTTGGTATAGCGATGGGAATCCATAATTATACTGTCAATTGCCCGGACCTCGACTGACGGGACCACTAATTTCTTTTCACAGTTAATTTGTGTTAATAGCCGTGTCTTTGTATAGAGATATTAATGTAGCGCAATCTTTATATCTTAGACTAATACGTTCTTTTCTTCTGATTGGAACTATGCTCACATGTATATGTTACCTTATAATTTGCTGTAAAATTAAATGGCGTCGAGTAATTACGAATGAGTATTGTAAAAGGCAATTTAAAAGGTTCTTATAAATAGCATGTTATTTACTATTGGATGTTTTAATTAAAGCAATTCAGATCACAAAACGAATTACCGCTGTTATTAATTGCACTGCTCTAACTAATACATAAAATGGTTTAAATGATGATGACAGACAAATAGTGTGTATCTGCGTGCTTGTACGAGTATGTATTTGTACTTAAAATAACAATACACAAATAATTGCATTCCAAAGCTTATGAGCTGCTGTATCCTGCACTAGCAGGGTTCCCAGAGGGAACCTGGGAACATAGTGTTAAGACACCGTTTCCATGAAGACAACTCTGTTCCCAATTTTCCGCCGAATTTAGAGACATTGCACGTAGAGTGTGTGTCAACTCAACGCCGTGCTCATCACCAGAGCAAAGAAATGAAAATATGAAATATTTCATTTCCCTAGTGGGAATTGAACCCACAACTCATCCGCCTGCGCTACCACTGGCCTTCACGTATGCGTATAAATTAATTATATACAATTATAAAAGTAATTAAATATGAAGATGCCTACCGAAACATTATGTTTAGTGTAGATGACGCTATCAATCCAAAAAATCAGGGGCCCTACTCTTGACGGCAATATCCAACTATCAATCAAGAATAAACGTCATTTGGTACTCTTGAAAGCAAGTCCAGTAGCGCCATCTGCCTGTCGATTGCCTTAACTNCAACTCTGTTCCCAATTTTCCGCCGAATTTAGAGACATTGCACGTAGAGTGTGTGTGGACTCAACGCCGCGCTTTACCTCAACACCAGAACAAAGAAATGAAAATATTAAATATTTCATTTCCCAAGTGGGAATTGAACCCACAACCTGTCGTATTTAAACTCACCCGCCTGCGCTACCACTGGCTTTCACATATTATGTATACGTGAATTAAATATACACAATTAAAAAAAAAATTTAATATGAAGATGCCTACCGAAACAGTATGTTTAGTGTAGATGACGCTATCAATCCAAAAAATCAGGTAGCGCTAAAACATGGTTGAAACAGGTATAAAATTAACGACGACATGATGTACCTCATTACAACGAGTACATAAGGCGATGGTGGCGATAAGTGATGGGAACATTAAAACAGTAAAATATTGCTCAGAAGAGACACCGTGTCTGTGTGACTAAAAGATAAAGAAAGATATTTGCGTTATGAGAAAACATGTCATCATTATAAAAATCTACTATGTATATAAAAAAATCATTATAAAAATCTAAATGCTTAAAAGTACCGAGTTATTATTAAAATAAGATAGGTATTCACAATACTTCAAATACCTACTAGTTACACCTTTACTAAACTAGTAAAATAACAATACTTTACTTAACCTTCCAATCACTGTTTGTTTGTCCATTTCAAAGCAATTTGAAGATATGAAAAATATATCTTTGGTTATCAAAAAGCAATTTCTCTCGCGGTAAATACGAGCATCGTAAATCGAAATGAAAAATTCTTGAATAACGGATAGTCTAATCGAATTCAGCGGTAGCTAAGTCGAATTATATGAATAAGAAAGGGCAGCGGCGCCCGAGCAAATTGTACCCGGCGTTCTCCTTTTGTATTTCGATGCCCAACACGGCCATTGGTTGCTTTTAATGAGCTGAGATCAATGGGCGTAATTATTTCTTGTATCATTCTTTGTCCTCGCGAGCGCGCTGTCATCTCATATGGTAAGGCCGCGGACGCGGTTCATTCTCATAGCCATTTTGCGCCAGTTTTTGCGTGTGTTTTTGGAGAATATCCCATTGCATATTCCAATTACAGTCTGTACGTATGGAAAGAAGCCCCATCTGGAACAATGTATAACAAGCTAACTATCCGTTAGCCGATTGCCGTATAAGTACCTCGTTTTCATGTTACTTTAATGAGATACTTCGTGGATACTTCACATTTAAGCTGTCTCCTTCTACCAAAACCATTTACGTTTACGTTTTACGTTTACTATTGTGCTTATAGACAAACTATTATACTTATAAACAATTTAATTGCTTAAAAAATATTTTTCAATTTATTGCCTTACATATCGTAGAAGAAATAAAAATATTTTCTTTCATTGTCTTAATACAAGACATAATATTTTTATTTCATGTATTTTTTGAAAAATCTTTCAGCTTCACGCAAAACAAACATTTAAAAAAGTACCTACGTGTTATCTTAGTAATGCCGTAAGCCACAATCAGCGCCTGTTCACTCATTATGTTTAATTTCTTAATCGTCTTAATTGAAATGTTAAGCTGGACTAAGATAACTCATTAATGCACGTGTTGGATTGCTTTAACTTTTAACTTTTTTTGTGGTGCCGTAATGGAGCTAACACACGGTCAGTGATATAAATATAAACAAACTTTGAAATGCATATTTAGTAGGTTCGTTAAACAATTTATTTTGATTTTTATTTAGTTTGGTTTTATATTAGTTTTGTTATTCTTATGTAGGTTATAGGTTTATAATTATGCAGATATACTGTTTTAAACAAATATATTATAGATAAAATAACAAATTGCCGCCTGTGCTGTCATAATAAAAACAAAATAAAAATATTCTACTAGAGAAGAATTAGTAATGTTTATAAAGTTTGTATAAATTTTATAGTACTTACTAAAACTCTTGAATGTATTTTAAATTTTATTAAGAATATGTCAATGTTAACAATATAATCTTTTTATATTTTATATTTATTAAGTTTTTGCTTTTACGTGTCGCCGTATTAAATTGACTCTACCATTTCTGAATGTATTATTTAAACGCTAAACCTTACACATGCCTATCCTTGATTACATTTTAAATTTTATGATTACTAAAACTTAATTTTGAAATTCATATTTGCTTAGATATACGCAATAGGTTTTGTCTACTCTTGAGAGATTAATTAAATACTGTTACAAACTGTAAAGTAGTTTATGTTTGTTTGTATTTATATATTTATTTCATCGTATATTGTCTGGTACAGTGAGCGGCGTACAACCGTATATCCAGTTTTCTATTGTTCTGCAGCTAATTGAATCGATGCCAATCATAGATACGCTTTTAACACATGATGAACATCTTTAATAATAAAAGAACTTAAATCAAATTTTAAATTACAGAAAAGAAAGTCTATGTCATAAAATAGAGGTAAATAAAATAAAAATATATTACTAAAGCATGTTTACTATTAATTTATATTTCTTAAACTGCTTGCATGATCCAAATTACATACTAACATTTTTATGGTTAGGATAAACATAGACTAAAGTTCTAACAATATATAATTATGACAAATGTTTACCTTTTTTATCTAAATAGTGTGCATGCTTAATTGTATAGGCAGGTATATTGTTAAATAATTTAATTGATAGTTTACTTAGATTAGGTACCAGTGCAAAATATCTTCTCGTCCAGTATACCTCAGTGCCTGAAATCAAAAATGTTTAATCAGTGTGTGTTGCCAGTGTTAACGTATGGCGCTGAGACGTGGTCTTTCACCGCAAGCCTTATCCACAGGCTCAAAGTCGCTCAGCGAGCGATGGAGAGAGCTATGCTTGGTATTTCTCTACGCGACAGAATTCGAAATGATGAAATCCGTAGACGAACGCAGGTTACCGACATAGCTCTCAAAATCTGCAAGCTAAAGTGGCAATGGGCAGGCCATATTGTTAGGAGGACCGACAACCGATGGGGAAGAAAGGTCCTCGAATGGCGACCACGTCTCGGCAAAAGGAGTACAGGCCGCCCTCCAACCAGGTGGACCGACGACCTTAAGAAGACAGCGGGAAACCGCTGGANAGCATTGTATGAAGAGTCTAGTGTTGAGACACTCCGCTCAAAACTTTCAGCAAAATTCTGGTGAATGTCTGCATGTGGAGAAAGAAATGAAAATATTAAATATTTAATTTCCTTGTGGGATCGAACTCACAACCAGCCGCGTTTACAGTCACAAACTTCCTAAATATATAAACTATAAAAGATATAAGTAATTTCATGAAAACAAACATTTAAAGAGGATTAAAGCCCAAAGTACCTACGAGTTATCTTAATAATTCCGTAAGTCACAATCAGCGCCTGTTCACTCATTATGTTTAATTTCTTAATCGTCTTAATTGAAATGTTAAGCTGGACTAAGATAACTCATTAATGCACGTGTTGGATTGCTTTAACTTTTAACTTTTTTTGTGGTGCCGTAATGGAGCTAACACACGGTCAGTGATATAAATATAAACAAACTTTGAAATGCATATTTAGTAGGTTCGTTAAACAATTTATTTTGATTTTTATTTAGTTTGGTTTTATATTAGTTTGGTTATTCTTATGTAGGTTGTAGGTTCATAATTATGCGGATATACTGTTTCGAATAAATATATTATAGATAACATAACAAATTGCCGTTAAAGTTGTCATAAAAAAAACAAAATAAAATATATTCTACTGGAGAAAAATTAGTAATGTTTATAAATTTTATAGTACTTACTGAAACTTATTAATGTATTTTAAATTTCAGTAAAAATATGTCAATGTTAACAATATGATCTTTTTATATTTTATATTTATTATATTGCTTTTACGTGTCGCCATATTAAATTGACTCTACCATTTCTGAATGTATTATTTAAACGCTAAGCCTTACACATATCTATCCTTGATTACATCTTAGGTTTTATGATTACTAAAACTCAATTTTGAAATTCACTTTTGCTTTGATATACGTAATAGGTTTGGTTTTCTCTTGTAATGTTAATAAAATACTATTATAAACTTTAAAGTAGTTTATGTTTGTTTGTATGTATATATATTCTGTACAGTGGTCTGGTACAGTGAGCGGCGTACAACCGTATATCCAGTTTTCTATTGTTCTGCTGCTAATTGAATCGATGCCAATCATAGATACGCTTTTAACACACTGATGAACATCTTTAATAATAAAAGAACTTAAATCAAATTTTAAATTACAGAAAAGAAAGCCCATGTCATAAAATAGATGTAAATAAAATAAAAATATATTACTAAAGCATGTTTATTATTAGTTTATATTTGTTAAACTGCTTGCATGATCCAAATTACGTACTCAAATTTTTATGTTTAGGATAAATATAGACTAAAGTTCTAACAATATATAATTATGACAAATGTTTACCTTTTTTATCTAAATAGTGTGCTTGCTTAATTGTATAGACAGGTATATTGTTAAATAATTTAATTGATAGTTTACTTAGATTAGGTACCAGTGTAAAAATCGCTTACGGAGGCAGGTTGGCCGATGCAAAGAGCATCTCGTAAGATGGGGGTACTCACTGAAGGATAAATAATAATCGAGGCAACAGATGCCGCAGTCAACGTGGCTAAATACTGGCAAAATATGATCTGAATTCTCCTAGCATTGACACGAAGAAGAAGAAGAAGTGTAAAAATACACAAAGCAACCCAGAACTACGGATATGGAGTAATCAAAAATATATCTAATATATTAAATATTTTGTGTGGAAAACTTAATATTATAAAGCTGAAGAATTAGTATGATTAACTACTAATCTTATGAAGTACTGGTTCGATTTGAAAAAAATATTTGTTGAGTATATCACGTTAATTTCGTTGTAACCCATTGTACCTACGGTTAAAGTAACTGAGAGCACTTATTACATTAGAATAACCACGTGGGCGAAGATGCAGACAAAAGCAAACGTGGAATAAAACTATTAGTTAGTCGTTATTGCTTACAAAAACAAAACTAATATAAGCTGTACTGACGCAGATTATTCTTAGTTGAGTAATAAATATCTTTTTTTTTATTATGAATACTAAAATATTATTGCTAAAGTAGTACTAACTACTAATATAAAGTTTATTGAAGTGATAATTATAAATTTTAGAGACGTGGTAAATATAAACAATTATCCAATCAGAAATGGAAGACTCATTAAATAAATAAAAGCTCGTATTTCAGTAGTCAGAAATAAATATTTTTCAAATAATATAGCTATTATGTATATTGGTACAAGATATTATTGTTCTTTAAGCCTCCGTAGTTTAAATTTACAATCAAAACAAAACAGCGCGTCCGAGGCCTGAGGCTATAGTTAATATATGTACCGACGCATAATTTAAAAGTCATCAATATATTTATTACGTTAATGATGTTATTTAAGATGTAATTACTTCTATAATTGAAGCCTATTCATTCGAATGAGCTTTTCGTGGCAAAGTTTTACGACAGCCAATTTACTTTAGCTCAATGAAAAGTAATGGGCAGAGCTTCACCTTTTGTATGGTTATGTTTTTATTTACTTGTACTTATGGAAAAATATTAAAAGAAAATAAATTAAATCAGCTTCACGCTGCCGAATTCTGGAGGCAGTGCGTGTTGCGTGGCGGAACTCAGTAATGACGAAGGAATGAAAATATAAATTTAAATAAATATTTAATTTCCTCGAGCGAGGATTGAACCTTTAGGTTCCCTCTGCCTACTCTGCTGTGTAAAGCTGATCTTAAAATAGCATTTAATATTTAAAATGTTAAAGTTTCAAATTAGTAATTCCATTTTCAAATTCCAAAATTAAACAATAAAATGTGATTTATTCCTATTTTTTAGTTTCATTATTTAGTTCATTCGCCGTTGGAGAAAACTGTGAAAATATTAAATGTAATTAATAAAATGTATTAAATGTGACGTGAATTTATTTTTCAGTAGCTATAAGAAACAAAATGAGACTTAATAAAATTATTATTAACATCTTTTAAGTGTAGATCTCTTGAGCTGTAGAAGGGGCAAGATCACCTACCTACCTTTTAATGGTAGTAAATAAATTAAGCTTCGATCATGTACCAGATAGCGCAAGTCGCAAAAAATATATCTGTAAAAAGTAGCTGTTTTTTAAACTTACAACCGGCTAAAATGTACCCAACGCACATAAAAACTATTCAATGAATCGAGATAAGATTTTTGCTTCGTTTTGGAATTGTTTAAAAGAAACAGTTTATCAGTTTAATTTTTTATGCAAAGCGCGGTCAAGTATCAAAAAGTTTCCAGTAATATATTTCGAATTTTGTTTTTAAAGTATCCATTAGATATACACGCTTAGTAATAAAAATTACATTTTGGTAAAGTAATTATACTATTGTTTTTGGGGTAACTTATTATTTTTAGTTTCACGGCGTATCTCGCGTATAGGCAGGCAGAGGGAACTTAGTGTTAAGACACTCCGCTCACATTTTCCGCCTCGCCGAATCACATTAGAAACGTCGCTTTTATAGACACACTATTCGCTACGAAGGCCTTTTTTTAATTAAAAATGAATGTACTTTTGTTTATTTTATATTCTGTGTATCCGCTAACTGCTAAACTGACATTTTTTTGGTTAGGATGATACTCCATTTTTAATGTAAACTGGGACCACCGAGCGCGGTAAGACATGCTTAGAAAAGATTAACGTAGACAGCTCAATCGTTGTGAAAGTCAAGTATTATCCAATTAGGGGCTTGTAAAATATTTATCGCTTACTTATCTGTTGCCACCTTGGAAAATGGGGAACGGAGTATCTTAACACCTATCCCGCTGTGTGCGGGATGCAGCCTGAAGCTGATTATTTTAAAATGTGTATAAACTCATGTTTCCTTGTTAATAGATTTGAAAAAAGAATCAAACAAAAAAAGAAAAAAAAATCACTTCTACAACATTAAAAACTAAAATATTAACAATAATCGTCGCGGCTTCTCAAACAATTCCACAAAAAGCACCTACCGCTTCGTTAGAACTACATCATTTTTTATTTTTCAAACGTCTAACAATAAGGTGGACAAGCCAACCAGTCATAAACTTGTCCAAGGCCCCGCTCGATTAGACACGCTGAAGCGAGCCAAGGTGTGAATCGACATTTAATAAAATAATTTATCCGACGCTGATGCATTTTTAATGGCAGCCTGGTCAACCTGGACAACGGTCGTCTTTTTTGTGGTGACAAGTGAAGTAATAGTCGCGAAACAGTTATTTTGCATGGAAAATGAGGATTGAAACATGTATGGTGGTAGCTCAGAGGAGATAATAACGTACTTAAATTTACATTATGTTAATTATTATTTGTTTGCATAGTTGATGGGGCGTTTGATATTATAGGCTTTAGTACCATAATATATTATAATATACCTATGTATTGTATATTGTAAGTTATCGTTCACATTTCATGGACATACCTATTTATGGAAATAAATTAATAGCGTAGATTAATATCTTTTTTATGAAAATTTAATTATGAATAATGAAAGGACCTTAAAATTAACATCATCATTAGTTTCTATAGGTACCTTCGACAGATAAAAAATAGCAAATACATGAAATTTCACGATTTCTCATTATTATGACGTAGAGTTTGTATATTTGTTTATATATTTTATTCAGTTTTAATTTCGTTGTAACAATGCAGTATGAAATATTAATTAAAATTAATACATGCAAAGCATAATAAAATTGTCATAATTATTTTTAACATAAATTCTTTAAGTTTTTAGCCCTACCACTAGTAAAGAGCGTTTAATGTTAATTTCTGATAATGAAATGTACCTTCATTTAATATCAGATTTAATTTAAAGACAGTTTACATGTTAACTGCAATTAATTATTCTTAAAATTGAAAGTTGCGATCCACGTACGCCGATAACGATGCAGTATCGATACGACAATCGAATAATAAAATGTAATTAAAACGCATTGGATTCGTAGGCGTGTTCAATAATAAATACTTATAATTTATACACTTTAAATAGTATTTTTACGAGTGATGTCAAAACTCATATTTGTAATACCAATGTCTCAACTCGTTGCAATATGTGAAGGTTTAAAATATTTATCGGAGAAAGCATTAAGATTTGTTTTAAATTAATATATCAAATTTAATTATTAATTTATATTAACTATACATTTTCTCTCAATCCATAATCGAAGTTTTATATCCGAATTTGGGCATACGCCCACAAACGTAAATTTGCCGATTTTAAGATTTTACTTCCTGTATACGTACAATCCGGAATTAATACGGAACCATCGGTGGGCGAGTCCGACTCACATTTGGCCGATTTTTTATTTCTTTTAAGATAAAAACTTTAAAAACATCAAAAGTTAATAACGATAATAACATATAACTAAAAAAAATTGAACTGAAACTATTAAAAAATTGAATCAATTGTATCGACACCAATTCTAGATGAATTTGTTTTCATAGAATCAAACATTTAATACAAAATTATGCGTGGCTACGGAAGGTAGACGTTCGTTGCATTATATTCTAGTGGACAGTTGATATGAAAGGAAATAATAATGGCGTTACGGAACACAATGAGAGGAACCTGCACAAATGTAATTATTCCCCGTCAGATTGCTTTATAGGTTCGCATGTTAACATTTTCAAGTTAAAGTGTTGTCCGCCGAGTGGTCGCACAAAAACGTGCCTCTTCAATCATGTCTTTCTTAATCGATTTTCGAAGAGGCACTCGGGGCGCTTATTTTTTCACCACTCATTCGTTTTCGCCTTTTCATTAAATAGCATGCATCGGTCGGTTTTATCATATTTATATAAGTCTAATTATCTATATAAAATTTTATAAGCTATATACAAAAATTAAATCAACGAATTCAGAGAAAAACTTCTTTTAACAGATTTTTTTTGTCTTTGTTAACAAAATATTTTTCAAGCTAAAACCATTAGTATGCAGAGCGCACGTCTTCACAGTCCACACCAGCACACCGGCACTCATTCATCCGCGCACAATCAAAAACAAATTGCTGCATCCAAGTCGAGGCTTCAAATGAACCGAGACGACCTTTTTCAATCCGTATAATATTTTGTCCATTTCAATTAAGCCTCCTGCGTCGCACCAGAATATTTTATTGTCGATAGTTAGCTTTCTTTATGAAGTGAATGCTGTGCTGAGGTTTATGAAATTATCTCGAGTGCAAATTGAATTAGCATCTCTTTTGCATAACGCTGTGAGCCACCGACAGCGCGCGGCGAGTTCCACGGCTGCAAGTTATTAACAATTAAATATAAAAATTCGATCTTAGCCAGTGCAGGGAGCCGCCAACTCCGTAATTGGCCGATCCCGATGATTGCTTTATTGGTCCCTCACGTACATTAGCAACATGTATATTGTAGTATTATATTCGCATTCGCATGCATTTTAATTTCAATTCCCAACACAGTAATGATATGGATGTTTTTTTCAAAAAAGTATTCTCGATTACATATCGAGCTCGAGCTCACGTCCACGTAGGCGTAGAGTCCTGGCCACCACCGAATTTAAATAACTTGTTTCAGCTACCGACCGCTTTTGACATAACCCTTGGTTTACAAAGGGATTTAATTTGCTCTTCCTTTTCCTCATTAGCGATCTTTGTACTTCCATCTCTTTCGCTGTAAAGATCGTCATTTTTGTTAGATGTATAAAAATCGTGTCCTCACAACGAAGGCCCAAGGCGAGGCACACTCAGGTAGCTCGTTTTTGCGGGTTAGCTCAGTTATATTATAGTCTTGTAATAAAAACAGCAGGAGTTAATTTTGTTATTATTAAACTGAAACAATTGATGAAGTCATTAAATAAGCTTTTTTCGAAATTATAGTTTTGATAAAGAAAAAGATTTACATTTATTTATTAATAAAAATATTGAGATGAATAAACGTAAAACGAAAATTAATGACACCAATAGTGCTTTCATATTTATAGGGAACATCTAATTGCATAAGGCATGTAATTCCTGTAGGTAACAGGGAAGTATATCGTAGGTGTTTCATGCTATGATCAACAGACGCTGGAGCACGCCACATAAAGCTATCTTATTACATATCGACTTATCGAGTGACGGCGCTATGGTAAGTTTGGTCTTAAAAGTGTGGGATGCAGTAAATTGTTCAATCCTTTTTTTAAATCTTTCTTTCCATAAATCGCAAATTTTGATATATTGCATGATTTTGAGGCGTGTGGCTGTATACGTGGTTCGATTGCTTATATAATCATATATATATTCATACATATAAAACTGAACCTAATATGAAATATCCAGGTATACTGGTTCTTAGTATACAGAAAAAAAAGCTAAATCAAAACAATCAGTACGCCGTACGGGCGTTTATGATTATTTTTTTGCTGCATTTTCTATGTAATTCGCCGCGTAATCAAGATCTAGTATACTTCCCAAGTAAATTGAAAAATGGTAACTTACAAATACCTCATTCCCCCCACCATTCCACCATTCAATTTGCATTCCAGCAATTTCTTCCAATTTCCCTATAATTATTAAATTTTCAAGAAATAAGATCGTATAGTAAAGACAGAAAACACTCCAAATAATGGAGGTAATATTGTTACCTATATTATTACTGTCTTGCAAAAAAAATCTTACATCAACACGACTCTACTATTTTAGCACCTATAGGAATTTCACAATTTATTAAACAGTAAATACCTAAATTATATACAGATTATCATTGCAGGTCATGCTGAAAATAACTCACACGGTACTTAACATTATCGTTGCAAGCCTTCCTTGTCTCTTTTATCGCTTGCGTGACTACGTCTACTATCGGCCTTTCTAAACAACTATCGTCTCAGTCTAATCCACGCTAATTGAGGCGGAATTCAGCGAGTTTATAAATCACAGTCGGCAGGTTAGGTGAGAGCGGCGAGAGGGGGTCGGGGGAGGGAGGCGAGAGGCAAGAGGGTCAGAGGGGCCGTGAGAACGCGCGCGCGCCGCCGGTTCCCAGGCACGCGCCGCCCGCGCCTGTGCGCCCGCGCAGCACACCCAAACACACTCGTGACTTATGAGCTTAAAATACCGATACTTGGGAATAGTACGTCTCAGTAATTAAACTAATCTTAACATTCCAATTAAATTTAATGAGAACCTGATGACAATTAATTTTCTTCATTATTTATTACTCTAGCACCTATGACTTATAATTTGTCATGCACGATGAGGAAATTAAAATGATGAACGCAGTAACGTCAATATTTTCTACAGTTTTTACCAAGCTATCGCAAATATCATAAAGTTAATTTTTTTATTAACTTTGATTTTTGTTATTAACTTATAAACAAAATAAAATTATTTTAACAAATATTTCACGTATAGTTTTTATAGTATCTAACAGTATTTCCCAGTGTGTTGAATTACGCTGAAGATCGACTTTTTCAAACACATCATAATAATTATGTAATTATCATTGGACAGATACCTTAGAAGCAGTGATACTAAAATATATTTAATTGACTTATTTGGAATATTCCATCATTACAGGCAGATATCATTAATAAGCAACTAGCTGTCGGTACAAGCGGTGCGGCCTCCTGCCGGTGTACGCAAAAGCCGCGCAGTCGTCGAGGTCGTTGCGGTCGCGCGCCGCTTCCAATCGTGGGATGATACTAATGTTAGGACCGGCACAAACATTAGTCAAGACAATCTTGACATTTGTCTACGTACTACGTAAATATCGGGCGATGGAAACGTCCCCCTTCCTCCATGCATTCATTTTAAAAGATTATCTCTACGTGATTTATAATTTGCTTTTAATAGAATTGTGCTTTTATACTTGGGGATATTGATTAATATCTGGTTGGATTTAACGTGCCTGCCTACATGGCGAGTACAGCCCACGCGTTTTCTCGTTTATTTTATTTACGAACGTACAATTAGTGGAAGCGTAATTAATAATTAAATCCAGTTAGATTATTTATTTAGTTGCCTACATTAATTGACTGACATAATAGTGTAAAGTAAAATGTTATCTTTATCTCTTATCTATCAGGCCGTTTTTTTAGGCTGTAACCCTTAGTCTATATATATAAAATCGAAAGGTCACTCACTCATCACGAAATCTCAGAAACTACAAGTGCTAGGGATCTCAAATTTTGCATAGGAGTTACTTATAGGACGTAGGTACTCATGGAGATGGAGAAATTAATAATAACGTAGTTCACGTGGGCGAAGCCGCGAGCGGGCCGCTAGTAATATATCCAACATTCACAAATCATACTTACAATACAGACATCATCACATGGACATATCTATACAGACGACTATACTTTAAATTTTCGCAATCCTGTTCCAAAGCGTGAGGTAATTTATGCAGTCGTGTGCGCCTCGCCTACCGCGGCGCAGATGAGTCGTGACGGCAGTGCGGCACAGAGGAGTCTTTACACCGACACAGCCGACTTACAATGGACTAGATGTACCTATATCTAGATCTACAAGTCGTGTCGGGGCAAGCGGGTAAACGACACACGGGAGTGTTTTGCGGTTTTGGTGTTTGGTTTCTAATTTATTATAGATTTAAGGCCATCGTGGCACAGTGGCACAGTGTGACTGTAACGCGACGGTTGTGGGTTCGATCCACAGTAAGTGTATATTTATTTACGTTTATATTTCCATTTCTTCGTTTTGGTGTCGAGAGGTATTTTATAGTGGTTGTCATCACAGGCACGTCAGGAATCAATCATTGAAAGTAGATACTTTGGTTGGAGAGCACAAGCATGAAAATAAAAAAAAACATTAAAATAAACAAAACTATTTTATGCCATGATTTACGAAACAATTTTGATTGTAATACTTAATTTTTTGTCTAAAGGTACATCTTCCAGGAGAAGTAAACAATTTTCACGTTGCATTGCTAACGTAGCCGTTTTTCTTTGACGGCACAGAGTATATAAAAACGAGTAACAACTGAAACCACTCAAGCGTCTAAACACCGTGTGCGGTGACCCTTTAAATTCTTAAGAAATAAGATAATATAATACCTCAGAGGCACAAAGACCGTCGCACGTGTGGCGAGCTGACGCGTGAGGACTCTTCAGTCACGCTTCTAGTACACACAAACTGGAAGCATTTCGATGGTAAATATACTGTGGAAGACGTCAGACGTCATTGATTGATATGTTTGTATAAACCTTCCTGTAATGTATCGTCGTTTACAGTTCGGCAGCCTCGCGGCATACAATAAGCTGGCTCACCGTTTGTCTATTTTAGGTAAACACGTTTTATTTTCATAACGTAAGTAAGAGTAATAGCGTGACCATATTAGTTTTAATATGGAGTTTTTTTAAAGTTACTTAGAAGAATGTAATAGATACTAGAGAACCGCTCGCGGCTTCCACCAGAAAATGACTCTGGAAAGAATTTAAAACAAACATTATAAATTTTAATAAAAAATAACTTTATAATACCTGAACAAAAATATTGTTCTCGATACATATTTTATATCCTTTTTGCAGTATTATATTTTTTTCATACAATATATCCCATTATTAATTTATGTCAAAACAGTTCCACGATCTTATTTATATTCTCTATAATATACTAGATTAACTGTACTTGACACGCATTTTACATGACATAGCCTCAAATATTTTCAAAGCGGACAACATTTTAATTTAGTCAATTTCAAAAAATAAAGTTACAAGGCTATTACTCATGTCCCTTTGTAAGAAAATTAATTTGCTCTGCAAGGCGAAACAAGTGGAGATACGCGTGTCCAATGCGAGTGACGTCTGCGCGCTCCGTCACGCTCGCCGCGGTGCCACTCTTGTCACGCTGCGTCGACTTCTACAGTACAACTCACCGATATTACAATATGAATGTATCCAGCTACAGGTCCTACATATTAATAAACTGCACTTTGATTTTAATATTGGATTTAAATTTTAGTTAGAAATCCGGCGTTGAGTTTCGTCATTCAACTCGTAATGCCTTCAGTATTTGGTGGGCAATATAAGGGGCAACGGAATGTCTTAAAAAAGTTTAATAAATAAAAACATAATAAATTTTATAATTAAAGTTATAATTAAAGTTTATTTGTTTATGGTGTTAAATACGACATAATAATGCATAGGTAATACATTGGATTTTTTTTGTTTCTGCAACGATTTTATAGTTCAAAGATAAGCCAAGGAATAAAACAAGAGCAAAACTGTAAGTCGTTAATGTTTATTATTATATATAGAGAAAAAATATATTTCAAATTAACTCTATAAATACATATAAATATTTTTCTTTAGTCGCAAATAATAATAGACGACTATTAAACGTCAGAACTCCTGCCATGATGGCCGCGCTCGGGGCCTTTATTATAATTATTTACTGAAACATTTTATCTGACATTAGTACTATGTTGTACTTTAATATGATAGGTAATTGGTAGATGCGTGGCTGAACAATGGCTGGTCTACCCTTAAGCTGAAGTAGAATATAAAAAGGGCATTCGTTCTCGAAGCTGTTATTCTATAATTCGTGTGAGCCTCGGGCTTATAATAACTGTAATAAACAATGTGTATGGCGCTCATAAGTCACATATTGCCGTGTTTATGGTGCATTGGCATTACAGAGCACGCCGCCAAAAGTACTGTACAAGAAGTTCACTTGTATGGCTTATGTTTTTTTTGCCCATAATATATTTCTATCTGATTAATGTATAGACTAATGTATGTGTAATGAGTGTATGCGACAGGTTGTGGGTTCGATGCCCAGTCGAGGTATTGAAATATTTAATATTTTCTTTCATTCTCTGGTAACGAAGAATAGAGCAGCGTTGATTTCGTCGGAAAGTGGGTAACGTGTCCTATTAATAGGTTCCCAAATTCCCTCTGCCTACTCTGTTATGTGCGAGATACAGCGTGAAGCTACAAAAAGAAGATGTACGAGTATACAAATTTTCTTTTTAGTTTTATGCTAGTGCTGTTAACAAAAAACTTTAACAACATGAGTTCTCCCTTTATTTATGGAAGCTATCCCAATAATAGAGTTATGTCGTACCTGCCTATAAGTATTTGTAAATATCAATGATAGATTGTAAATTCTCAATACACAATACAAGAGTAAATATGATCGGATGAGTGACAGGACAACGGCGGAGAGGCGTCACGTTTCTGTTCGCCGTCGCCATCTCTCCCACACAACTAGTCACGAACTTATACTTCACTTAATTAACGTAAATAAGACAGTTTTGCGAAAAAAGAGCTCAGAGGTCGACGTTTCGTCGGAACCGGATTCAGATTGAAGCGTCTTCGGCGTCGTCTTAGTGCACACTTTATGCCACATTTATTTTTAATGAGGGCTTTTATCACGATGTGAGTAATAATCGTTATAAATACTGCCATTGATGTCGGTAACATAATTTTCGTATTTTTTTCTTTAAATTTAANTGATTAATGTATAGACTAATGTATGTGTAATGAGTGAATGCGACAGGTTGTGGGTTCGATGCCTAGTCGAGGAATTGAAATATTTAATATTTTCTTTCATTCTCTGGTAACGAAGCAAAGAGCAGCGTTGATTTCGTCGGAAAGTGGGTAACGTGTCCTATTAATAGGTTCCCAAATTCCCTCTGCCTACCCTGTTATGTGCGAGATACAGCGTGAAGCTACAAAAAGAAGATGTACGAGTATATAAATTTTCTTTTTAGTATTATGCTAGTGCTGTTAACAAAAAACTTTAACAACATGAGTTCTCCATCTATTTATGGAAGCTATGCCAATAATAGAGTTATGTCCTACCTGCCTATAAGTATTTGTAAATATCAATGATAGATTGTAAATTCTCAATACACAATACAAGAGTAAATATGATCGGATGAGTGACAGGACAACGGCGGAGAGGCGTCACGTTTCTGTTCGCCGTCGCCAGCTCTCCCACACAACTAGTCACGAACTTATACTTCACTTAATTAACGTAAATAAGACAGTTTTGCGAAAAAAGAGGTCTCAGAGGTCGACGTTTCGTCAGAACCGGATTCAGATTGAAGTGTCTTTAGCGTCGTCTTAGTGCACACTTTATGCCACATTTATTTTTAATGAGGGCTTTTATCACGATGTGAGTAATAATCGTTATAAATACTTCCATTGATGTCGGAAACATAATTTTCGTATTTTTTTCTTTAAATTTAACAGATAAAACGGACATTTAACTAAATGTATACACGTACCAATTAAGCTCTTCGAGCACTTCCCGAAGATAAGAAAATAAAGTAAATTTCTCAATTTTCGGTGCTAACTACCACAGACACTTATACTTTAAAAATTACAATTATGAGATTTTGTAACAGCATCAAACAAAATTAAATCTAATAATAAAAATTAATTAATAAATATAAATAATGAAATTAGAAAAGCTAATTGCAATAAAAAATATACACTGTTTATATTTTTATTATTATTTTTAATATTTCATAACAGTACAGGATATGTTTGTCATCGTCGTTGATATTGCACTCGCAGGATACGGTTAGCGTGACTAGCCGACTGTGAACAAATTTACGTGACAATGTCGACACGCCGACCACGACGTAGAGAAAGAACCCTTTCCTGCGCTTATCGATAAGTTAATTTGAAGGATGCTGCATGCAATACTTGCAGCAATGACCATCTACGTTTACCAGCGGAATTTGTATATGAAGAGACGTTTTTTTTGGCTTCATCCGGCACTCAGCAGGGTAGGCAGAGGTTAGCCAATGTTCAGACATTTCGTTTCCCATTTCCGACGAATTTTGGAGGCATTGCTTGTTGATTGGCAGAACTCGCGCTTTGCTTTGAAATTAAACTATAATTTTTTAAAAAAACCATTTCCTCGATTGGGATTCGAACCCACATCCCGTCGCGTTTACAGTCACTCCTTTGTGCCCCACGACTAGCCTCTTCGTTTTCGGCTTTTTCCAATTCAATAGATATAATTAACACGATTGTCTTATATCACAGAAATGACTTTTATTGGTTGAATGCATTAGTTTTATCATTACTGCGTTTTGTAGAAAGACAAAAGTCGAATAAAATCGGTTTGCCATAAATTTTATTTACGTTTGCCTTTAATTAATGGCAAATTATCGGGATTTATTTCTTACAACTTTAGATAATTTTGTAGAAAAGCTCCAAGAAAATTTTCACATATTATATACTGATTCTCGTATAAATGAAGTTGTATCATTAAAATATGTATTGCAAAATTATGATTTCATGCAGAACAATAGTGCACAGAATGATGGTAGCTCGTTAGTGCTGTCTCGCGTACTGTACGTGCTATATTGGCATATGTGGGGACCGGTCGCGAGCACCTGCCGCGGGCACACGCCACTAAGGCCGCGTTTACAGCCAGCGTCATGTGATTTAAAATATTGTTTTTTTTTTAATACTTCACGCTGTATCCAGAATATAATGGGAACCTAGTGTTAAGGCACTCTGTTTCCCTATTTCCGTCCAACTTTCAAAACATTGAGTGGTGACTGGCGAAACACAACGCCTTACCAAACCGAGTAAACTGATAATAATTGTTAAATATTTTTTTAAGACTAAAAATATCCTTTGATTTGTTAAATTAGATTTACCAGTATTTTATATTATATACGCGAATCAAAGATTTTTTACACATCTATTTTTAAAGAAATGCTGAATGCTGCCAAATAATATATATATATTTATATTTGATAGTTCTTATGCAGTATTCTCAAGTTAAAGCTATGTATCTACATAATCTATTTCTACAATGTAAAAACAAAAAAAAAAAGTAGTCAGTGCACGTGCGCCCTACCCTGTCCTCGCTATGCGCAGGCGCAAGATAAGCCGGGACGTGTGCATTTTATTTATTTTAACATTTTTAAAGCGTGGGCGTTTTATTTCTTATTGCGAGCGGTAAGTCACGAAGTTGGAGAGCTAAATAGCACCTACGATACCTCACTATCTGGATCTTACCCTTTTTTAATAGAGCATGTCCATCGTGTAAAAAGAGTAAGTGAATTTTACGTACCTATATCTTATCTATAAGATTTGTTGTGTACTAAACAATGAGTTTATGTAGTTTATAAGCTAAAGTCATCATAAAAAGACTGCTAATGACGCAAGCTCGTATGTAGATTTGTGTTTTATTTATTTAAATATACCTAGGTACGTGTATTTTAATGTTTTTGTTTTTTAAATAATAAATGATATCTTCGTTAGTATTTTATAGGTACTAAGAAATCACTAGAACGTTCAGTTAAAAAAGTGTGACTGGTTGTGGGTTCGATTCCCATTCGAGAAAATTAAATACATATTTATTTAAATGTATATTTTCGCGTTTTTATCCTAGTGTCGAGGTAAAGCGCGGCATTGCTTCCAGAATTCGGCGGACGGGGATGAACGGAAAACGGAGTGTATTAACACTGGGTTCCTATTGTACGGTACTGAGTTCACATATTGTTAATTATTGTATTTTCCACAATGCAATCTCTATTATGATCTTAACTCAATCAAATTCTATACTTAAATTAATGAATATATTAAAAGCACAAAATAATTTAATTAAAAAAAAAATTAAAAAACTTGGCATTGTCGTATATTTAAAATAATGAAGTTTGTGAGAGTTAAAGTTTTATGTATTTTCACGAATCTCAAAAACTCTACGAGTAAGATAAGATAACAGGACTTACTTTCAATTTAGAGAGAATCACACCCAATTGATATAATGTTAGTTTCGGCCCCCTAGGTAGGTATATCATCATCTATCCTCTATAATTATTTCAGTTGTACGAGTACGCTTCGTGACGGGTCCGTCCTCCCCGGCCACCGCTGTTCTAAGCTGCATACAAAATGAGTGCTACAAAATTTTAGTCGTGATCCCTAAGTACAAACTAAAATATATAGCTTTAATGGATTATTTAATATTATGAATCATATTTCCCAATTCAACCTACAGATAATAATAATTAATTAATAATTGATATCTTATTCCTTTATTGTGTACATATTTAATAAAATAATTAAAAACTTAAAAATGTTTAGTAAAGATAGATTAATCCATTTTTAGGAAATTGAAAAAACACATATAAAACCTTTTCAATTTTTTAAATAGTTTTCATACAGTAAGATCAGACTTGTGTAACCGACGCCTCTTGGAAACCATGAATTTGTGTTTAAAAATACGAAGTAACTATAAATAAAACTTTTTACAAGGGATAATAAAATTTTACTTTATACATATGTATATTATAAGAAATAATTATCTATTGACATTTAGTACATCGTAACTATTTTATGGTTAAAACATTGCAGACAAAACATTATTGTATAAGTGTTTCTCATATTTCTGGTATAATAGCATTTATTATTTTTACAATGTAAGGTTGGTTTTGTGCAGATACCTATATCATTAGTTTTTTTAATTTTATATCTTTAATTACATTTAGTTTAATTAAAGAGTTCCAGTTCATAGTTCAGTCTATAGTTGTTACTGAAAAGTAGCCCGCAGGGACTGTAGGTTTTTACGATTGTAAAAACCATTTATATTTCTATTTGTAACAACAACCCGTCAAAACATATATATATGAAATGAGAGCCAAGTAAAATATTAAGTTCACCAACAAAAAAAGGGAAACCTAAAAAAGTTAATAACCTAAAAATTGTGTAAAAATAACCTAAAAGTTTTAGGATAGCTGTGTAGCTTCACCTAGTTTTAAATATGGATCTGAGACAGTGATTTTATGTTTTCTTTAATTCTAACTAATATTATCCTTACATATTACTTTTATATTTAAAAAATAATTATTACAGTTTCTCATTGCATGTTTGTTGAAATAATATGATAAAACTATTTAATTGATTAGATTATTTCTTTTCTCAGTGAACGATTCCATTCTAACTTATGGAATATATTATAATAACTCTTTCGATAGTAAATTGTAATATAGAAATGATAAATTACTCCCTACATATAATGAATTATGAAAATTACACAGTATTCACCTTTGGCCACGAGACGTGCTCGGTCATCAGTCTTGTACTAACTAGTTAAAATTTGTAATAATGGTATACCTCTTGCTTTAATCGTCAAACACCCATTACTATATTTATATTTTATGTATGTATGATCGTGAATATAAATATATAGTATATACGGCGTACTTAACTAAAAAAAAATATACAACTGAATGTATATTGGTAAAATATATCAAAAAATTGATGAAGTTTCATTGGCACAGCTATGAAGAAATGGCTATTATAAATATAACCTTTCTACAGTCTACACATGTTACAGTCTACACATCTACAAAATAATAATAAATAACATAATAACAACTCAACAACAAAAAAAATTCAACGACCAAAACGTTCGTTAGTCTTCTTTAAATCATATAAAATAGTTATTAAAAAAAAAATCATGTACAAAATTTTATTTGACGTTTTATCACCGCATTCCGCCCAGCCCGGAGTCCAGCGCTCGGAAAAATTAAATTAGTTAAAAAAAAAATAATGACACGTAGTTTAAGAGGCAGCGCGGCGTGATGGCGAACCTTGTCGAAGCACCGCCGCCGGTCGATAAAATTCCGTCTGGCGATTTTATTTTAAGGCGCGCATTAACAGCTTGGTAATTAAGCATCGAAATGTCGCTGCCTCTGAACGGAGGCGTCGCCCTAAGTAATGGGGCTTTACTCAGGTTATTTTAACGCGATCACGCTGATAGCTGTGAGTGCAAAATCTGGCGAATATACATATATGCCACGCCAACTAAAACCAAAATAAAACAAACCATATTAAATTAATTATCACCTTAAAAAAAATGTTACAATTTTACTAATGAAGGATCCTAATTGCAGTAGCGGTAGGTGTTCCGAGGTGATCTGTCTCTCATCACAGCCACATGTCTCCCAAGAAACGCAAACAAAAACTAAATTGCTCCAAATCAATTGGTTATCAATTCCGTTAATTTGAAAGGATAGCTTACCTTTAGTCCGTGGAACGCAACCGTAATTGGTACAATTAATGCACGCTCTGAAGAATCGATTCTTTCTTCGTATCGACAGCAGACATATTGAAGGCATGCTTGGAATGAATCGGGCTCGAGCTTAACTGCCTACGCTTTGCAGAATAGAGATAATATCGTTAATGAACCTCCAGGGGAAACGAATATTTCGCATATTGGAATTTCGATGGGATTTTATTTTTAAGTAATATATTATGGGAAAGTATACTAATTTTTGTAATAATATTTACACAAATATTTAAATAAAATAAATAATTAATGTTAATAAAATTGTTCGTATCAACATTTGAAGGGTAGGTAGGTACTAGATATGTCTAGGTATATAGTGTTTTCCATGAATTGTGATGAAATATCGGTGTAAACTTGGTAATCCGAGATGAGGCACGTCAAGCTCCGCACGTGCAGTTCAGACAAGACCTCGTGGGTGGTGGATCGTCTCTTGTTTTTTTTACGTTTTTCTTTTCTAACTTGACATGTGATCGTCATATAAACATAGTCAATACAATTTTATAGCAAAATAGTGTTATTTCTTTTGAAGTCACCGTTTCTTGCTTTATAAATACAATTTTCTTTACAAAATTGTATATTCTTATAAATTCAATAATAGCAATTTTATGACTACTATCAAGATACTCCATATACATTTACTGCCTTGTGCCTACATACACAATATGTGAAATACTGTTTTGAACGTATAATAATAATTATACGACCAAATAATAATTGAAATGACAGTCGCTTTTTACAACTAAAGGAATCGCATTACGTTTTTTAATTTTAAATGATCTTAACATTGCTTAAGTTCAGAATGAAATTTCGAAACTTTGGTACACATCATGAGCGGACATTGCGAACAATTTCTCTAAGGTGGTCAAACTATAAAATTTGATTGCTGACGACAACGACCACCAACCGCTGACCACCTAGATAGTTATTCTAACAAGCAAGGAGGTCTGGAACAAAAACTTGAAATGTCCAAATTTAGACCAAATCGAAAAAATGGTGATTAAAATGTTCTATAACGTACAATTGTATTTTAAATGACATCATTATGTGAATAGTACCTGTATACTTTTTGTCTATAATACATTAAGTACATGAATTACAACGAATCTTATACACTTTAAATGACGTAGATAGAACAGAGAGCTTAAAGAAATTAGTGAAAAATATTGTTTTTTAAATATTTAACAAATCTAAATAACAATTTATAATATCTATGTATAATGTTCGTCCGAACGCTCATTACTTGTGTCACGCGTCATAAAACTGATTAATTGGCCTCCATCACTGATTCGAACAAAGAAAAAAAGAATGACACCAAGCAAGCAATGACCTTTCATAACGAGGAGCCGTCACTCAGAGCCGCATGAGGGCCACCGATTCGCTTGACAACTTCAATTTATATGCAGCTCGACGGCCGTTGCCGACATGCGTCCTCCTGTCTCCTTTCCATGGTCAGTAATAAAGACATGGTACTAATAGCTCTTCAAATTATAGTGACCCGAAAAACGCCCTTTTGAAATATGATTGAAAAACATTCTCCAGAAGCCCGTAGGGTTTGGTGAGGCCTTATACTCGATCGAGACGTATATTTCGAACAATTAATATGTTTAAATGATATGTTATTATAGGGAATTACCAGTATTAAAATTGGTTGCAAAAACAGTAAGTTTTGGCGAGGCGCTCGTAGCGTCCACTTTGGTGGTTCGACAGATGTTCTCTCTCTTCAGTCAAAAAAATATACTTCGATTAGGTACGTTTGAAGTCGTTAGATAGCGATTTTGTTTTCGTAATTGACGTTTTCTGAATTTAAATTGACATCATAATGTGTACAGCGTGAGGTATAATATAACAGGAGATATAAGATTATAACCAGTTTTGTAAAATTTATTTTTTCAACATTACCGTAGCATACTAGTTATGTACTTACTTCATTTATTCACAGAATTTGGAATAGAATGTAATAATAATATTTACAGCACGATGGACAGACGATTTAAAGAAGGTGGCTGGTACCGGATGGATGCGAGCAGCCCAAGGCCGGGATGGCTGGCGCTTGATGAGGGATGCCTACGTTCAGCAGTGGACGGCGATAGGCTGATGATATAATAATATTTACTATTCACAAACCATTATGACACCTGGGCATTATTTTTCTGTGGCGCCATACTTCTTTATAATTTATAATAGAATAATTCGCGGAATAAGAGTCAGATGCACGTATCTACATTTCCTAAATTTTGCAGGAGAGAAGAAAACTGTGAATAATCACCACCTCAAACTTTACCGATTTATTAATAGAGGTAGTATATTCTTATACTTCTATTAATAGAGGTAGTATAATGCGGCGAATTATAATTGTCAAAATCACAATAAAAGTCCATTCAATCAATATTTAATGTTGAACAAAAATTCTTACAATTTCATTTATACGGCCTTTTATTTGTACATATTACTTACGTATATGAAAAAGTCATAATATTTTACGTTGAATTAATAACTGTAATTACGTAAATGATTGTATAAAAATTAAAACTTATACGAAACTTAAAATAAAAATTAGTGTAACTCCCTCTCCTTTAAAATAACACATAACTACAATATTAGATGCTCTGTGGACATGTAATTTTTACCACCTACATAAATCTTCCGAAGGTAGTCATTTTGGATGCTACCAGGGTGGCACGATCGCATGATAACGTAGCAAGCAGCACTTGTAGTAAATTGCTCCTCTCGCCATAATTCCTCAATAGCCCGCTATTAGCGTCAAGACAGTGCAAACAAACAGATACAATCAAAAGTATTTTGATGAATAATTCTGACCACCCGAGTTGTGGACGATAAAGTAATTAATATTTGTTATTTAGTATTTTTTTTATTTTTTTTAATATACACTAATTTCATTATTAAAATTAACAAATTCATGTAAAATTACTGATTGTCTTATAGTATTAAAAAAATATTCTAATAATTTAAAGAAAATGACAATTAATTCTGTTTTACACTTTTTAAATACGTATAAACCAAAGATTAAAATAGAGAAAATAGATATTAGTAAAATATTTATACTTATATTTATTTAAATAAAATGAATGATTTTGTTTGTGTCAACATGTGTCTCCCACATATTTTAAAAACTTTTACAATAATAAAAAAAAGGAAGTCAAAATCACACACATAATATGTTTTAAACAATTTATTTTGTACATAAAATGGCATATTATGTCTTTTAAGTATATAAATTTAACTTACATAATACAATAATATCACTTGTATATTTCAAACTCCATTTACACAATTTATTTACGGGGCATTATTAAAATATTTCTTACGCTAACACTACATAAATTTTTGACAATTTTGTACAAACATACATTATATACAAATTACAATGAATATGATTTGCTAAATAATCTACAAAAGAGAATCGAAATTTATTTTTAAAAACAATAATACTTTAATGATTTCCAACGTAAGTTTCATTTTAATTTATTTAACGTTACAATATTGTAATTTATCTTTTTTAATCTATGTGTAAATATATATTACTGGCCAACAGTAGGTAACTTGTTAAGGAAGACTACTGAGTTATTATGGTAACAACTTATTAATTTTAATAATACTTAATATATATTTGTTGTTAATATAATTAAAAATATCGATGATAAATATCGTTATATTTACCTATTATTAATAATGGAAGACAATACGATTTTGCTGTATAAGGCACATAGAATTCTATAACTTTAATCTCTTAGAAATTAAAAATTAAATTAATCGGCGCGTTTATTAAATAATTTATGCTACACAATAGATAATTATTATAGTTTAATTGTCACATAAAAATATATGTAAACTCAGACATTGATAATATTAAAATGAAATAAACCAGATATTTTATGACTAATTTAAAATATAGCATTATTAAGGTTGTGAGCATTTAATTAAGTTATTAAATAACATAGCAACAATCCATGTATATTATTATTCTTAATAAGGTATGCAAATATTAAGACATTATAAGTTTACTTATATTTAAGCAAAATAATATTGTGTTTATATTTTTTTACATAAAAAGTAAGCATTAACAATTTGTCGATTATATTTTTAAGCAAAACGATATAATATTACGTATAAAAAGGGCACTAAGTGCTTCATTGAAAATATAAAAAAAATATTTATTTCTGTTAACATTAATGGACTTACGTCCTTTCTCATGAAATACTGTCTTAGATGTCATTCGAAAATTTACAACCGTAGCTTAAATTATGTTATGCGGAAGACTAAAACTAAAAAATATACTAAATAATGCCCTAACGTTAATTTAACACATACCAAGTACTGACCAAATAAAATAAACATTAGGTTATATGTACAAGTTAGGAACTTTTATAATCTATCACTCTGTTATTATAATAAAACTTTAAATTATATTGGACTTGTCATTTAAATTTTACAATCAAATATGGAAAATATGAAAAGCCACTTATATATTTTATATTTTTTAAGAATAAGTTTTACAAGTTTATTTTTAAACTACGACTCTATAATTAGTTAAACTATACGCAAATATCACAGATTTTTTTAACATATAATCTAACTGTAATTCTATATTTTTTTAACATGTTATGTTTGAAAGATTATTTTGACTCGATTTTAGTGCACAGTATTTTTTCAGTCTAATTACACGTGTAATCGAATTCTACGAACTGTGATGTCACCATGGTCGCCAAGGCTTTTCTTCTGGCGGTTTCCTTGTGACTAAGGCAAGAGGGGCAGGTTCCTCAGTTGGTGGAGGAGGTGTTTCCCATCCTGAACTGGCAGGAGAGAAACATCGAGGTTCTGATGAAGTAGATGAAATATCTCTAGGTGATAATGGGACTAAATTTGGTATAGAACCCAGAGTACTTGCATTCACTCCGGCTGGTAGTACCAGAGCGATGTCACCGTTGGATAATCTTGTTGGAACTAGACGAACTCCTGAGCCGGGTCCAGCTGGAAATAATATAGTTATTAACTTTCATATAATTCAAAAATATTTTATAATTATTATGATTTCATTACTTTTAAATAAACAAAATATATTTATTTTTTATAATATTTACTAAGGCCGGTCATGGCGCAGGTGTACAAGTGAGCGTTTGTAAACGCGAGAGATTGTGAGTTTGATTTCCACTCGATGAAATGAAATATTTAATATTTACATTTCCTCGCTGAGGGGAACGAGGCAAAAGCACGGCAAGTGGTCCAGACGGCACTGCCTCGAGAACTTGGCGGAAAACGGAGAAAGAAAGTGTCTTAATGGGAACGGAGAGTCTCAACTCTAGGTTCCCTTTGCCCTACTATGTGCGGGTTATAGCGTGAAGATTAAAAACGTACCCGAAATAAAAATTGTAGAGTGCTGTGGAGGTACAACAGCGTCTTCAACATCCGAGGGAGGAGTTGGAGCTGCAAACGGTCTGGCACCAGGCGTGTTCACACACCCTTCTAAATGACGTACCAGCCGTCGTTTCAAGCTTGACTCTATGCCGGGAAATTTAACTACTTCAGACAAACAATGTCTGTAGCCTGCTTTAAATCTATCCGGGGAGGTCCCTTCTGATCGCAGTCCCTCTAAGTGCTTCACCGTCATTTCTAATATATCCGCTTTTTCCAGCTTTGAATGACGTGCCGGCTGCAACAATTAAATAATTAAATACAATTATAATAAACGAATAACAATCATATCAATATTTATTCTGTAATAATTTGTATTTATCATTAATATATTTAATAAATAGAATTTTGAATGCACTGAATAAACACTTACGTCTTTCTTCATCGCGTCAAGGATAAGAGCCTTTAATTCATTCAAGCAGTTGTTGATGCGCGCCCGACGCCGTTTTTCCATTATAGGCTTGTTACTCTATAACAAAGAGAACGAGGTCATTATAAAATTCAATATCGAGTTTTATATGTGATTCAAACATGTTTTCTAAATGCAATTGTTGTTTATAAACAAAAATATTTTCTCCATAAAATAGGTAATAAAATTAAACTGGTTCTTATCTACGTGTATATATATGTAAAGACAATTATAATTATCTTAAATTTTTGTGTAGTAACTCCTAGCCATACACTAACATTGGTTTACAAAACGTCTATGATTTAAAAATAGATAATCTGTGAGAACGCTATACAAATTATCAAAAGAGATCTTTTTAAATTAATTTTTGCTTAACACGTTTAATATTAAAAATCTTTGTTAAATAGTATAATAGTGATAAACATTAAATGTCGTTTCTTTAACGAGAAACTCAATGTGTTTCTAATTACTATTATTCAATAACATTTACATTATATATATAATGTATGTATGTTTGTAATAAAATTTCTTGCGTGGTCTTTGTGTACTTAAGAACTGGGCTAAAGAAAAACATAATTTAAAGTAAATTGATATATATCGTATAATATTTAATCAATATGTGTAACGTCAATTATTCTATTTTTCGACCTCACACCATTATGATATACACTAACGATACTATTTATAATTCACAAATAATATTATTGATTTCGCATATTAATAGAATATACAAAGTAGTCAATGAGAAAAACGCGTGACAAAAGTATCCGTGAATCCACGATAACAAGCGCGTGCGCCGCTCAAGGTGAAGGCCGTGATTGGCGCGACGTCGGACGTGACGCCGTGTCACGCGCTACACGTGATTAATGCCGCAGCGTGTACTACAACCTCATTTCACATTGTACTTGTAGAGTCGTGAAATTATTAGCATTTTGTATTCTAAATGTACGTACTCCTATATTATGATGATGACTTTTTTATCTTGTGCTAGATGGGCATTGCAAATTAGTATTTAAATGAATGCTTCTTTTTTGTTATTTGTTATTATTTGTTTAGAAATGGCCAAGCTTGACTTTTAAACAAATAATAAGTAATAACAAAAAAAGCATTTATTTAAGTATACATAAAATATAGTACAATAATAAACAAACACATTTTTAACGATTTTTTTAAAAATAAATATTGTAAAAACAAAAGAAAATTATTGCGTACCGCTAAATTATTCTTTCCACATAGGCAATTTAGTTCGTAGAAACCCCAAAAAGAACATATTTTTGTTATTTTTCTCTTCACGCTGTATCCCGCATATAGCAGGGAACTGCAAAGATGCAGCAGTGTGTACTTCGTACTGCTAAGTGCTCGCTTTTCATTGAATTTTGGAGGCATTGCATGTTGAGTGGCGGAACTCAACACCCCTTGCCTCGTTACCAGAACGAAGAAATGAAAGTATTAAATATTTAATTTCCTCGAGTGGGATACGAACCTATAACCTGTTGCGTATACAGTGGCACGCTTGTTCACCTGCGCCAAGACAGGCCTTTTTTTGTTATCTTCGTATATAAAGCCCGAGGCTACACAAGAAACTGTTTAGAACATAGCAACTTCGATTTTATATAGTTACATCATTGTTTAATGATGATTAAACTATTATTATTATAGAATGACGTGATTATTATAACGCATGATTTGCAATTTTCATATTTAATTTGTGTTTTAAAACATTTACAAACTATTCGTTGCTGTAAATATAATTTGGAGTATTGTTTTTTGTTTGTGGTTCTTGAAAAATGTATGTTTTTATATTTATAGACTTATAAATATTTGAAAATTACATCCATTTCGCTTTTTTATTTATTTATTTTTTATTTAGTCCTTTAATAATCAGGAACACTTACCTACGATGAAGCTGTTTTTTTACTTTAATATGACAATGGTTTAATATAACATTTTTTTTAAATTAAGGCTTTAATATAATTAAATAAATTAAAATTAAATTAAGGCTTCAATATAATTAAATAAGTTAATGATAAAGGTAACTACTATTTCCGACACCCGAAGGTGTTTCCGGAACTGATACACTAATCCTCACGCTATAATTTCTATTTTGTTTTCAACCCAAGAAAACTTTTAATAATAATCTGTTGTTTGTGCTGATGCGTTAGTAGATACTTATTTACACCTAGTGACCCGCTCGCGGCTTCGCTCGCATGTACTACAATTTATTTATTTTTTCATCTAAAAGTATTTTTTATGATTTAATAACATTATTGTTTTAAAAATAGCATTTATACATTGATAGCTAATGTTCCAGATAATTTAAAAATCGGTTAAGCTATTTTTGAGATTAGCGTAAACAAACATGTACAAAATTTAATAATCATTGTTTTGGGTATTACATTGTTAAATGCCCCCAAAAACACTTTTTTTATATATCTTCCATGTAGAAACTCAGTCCGGTCAGTCGGTCCGGTTAGTTTTTATTATACATAAAATATTTAGTATTTAATATTTAACTAAATGATTCCGTTCAAGCACATTAATCAGACGTCGGACAACAAGATAAAAATTTTATTTCATCGAAAACAAAAAAAAAAACGAGGAATACCATCGATCGCAAGATATCTGATCATAATTTTATTAATTTTTCAAGTAGCACGCAACACTGTCATTGGAAATAACGAATGGCGTCTCACAAAAGGACGACAGAGCCACAGATAACATTGGTAGCCGACCTCCGACGCGCCGCTGATCACGTTTTATTCGTTATTTATTAATGTCAGGTATATTATCAGTGATGCTCCAATGAGTTTAAAAGCGATGCGTTTATCTTAATATTGCCGAAGGATATAATTATCCAACAGTCATATAGTCAGTCATAGTCTCTTCGCGTAAGTCGAGCGGTATTAATAATGACTTATAAAGAAGTTATTATATGCAATTGTAATATAAGAAAATATTTTTCAATGCATAAATAGATAATGAAGGACGATTGAAATTGCAGTTTAAAAAGTTTTTTTTTTTATTTTTCATCTTCACGCTGTATCCCGCGTGTAGCAGGGTAGGCAAAGAGAGCCTAGTTTTAGGACATATCATTTTCTCTGGAGGCTTTGCGTTTTGAGTCACGAAACTCAACGCCGCGTTTTGTCTCTACACCAGAGCGAAAGAATGAAAATATTGAATATTTAATTTCTTCGAGTGAGAATCGTATCCACAACTGCTTTCTTACATTTAAAAATAGTTTTCAACACACAAACACCATGTTAAGGTACGAAGTAGAGTAAATATGGACCGCTATCACTTTGTCTAATACCTACACGTTACAATCTCCTATGCTATGCTATGACAGAACAATACTATTTTGAATACAATAAGGATTAGCAAAACGCGGCGCCCTGTTTTTACTATTATGTGAGGACCAAATATAGAATCAGCTTATAGTTTTAAACTATGCGTGAGTTTTCATTATTTATTATATTTGGTTAGTAATATTTTAAGTAAATAATTAAATAATTGTTTGTTGACTATATTTTCAATTTCCTTGTTTCTTGTTTAGTCTCATTAAAATAAATATTTTTGTATATTTATAATTATTTTGTATGGAAATAACAAATATTTATTGTTGTAGTACCCACGTTTATTTTCCTTGGTAATTCACCTAAAAAAATAATTATTTTATTAAAATAATTTAGTTTCTCAAATATGAATTATTTACGTTCGATAATAGAGATAGAGTCGTGATCCCAGACGACAACGTGAGCTTTTACGTAACGCGGCGATTAGCAACGAGCGCCGGCCGCCCGCAGCCACACACGTGCGTCTGGCGCATGTATGTAGATGACACATTTTCCTCTAAGCGCTACATTTCCCGTTTGACGTTAATGTATTTTTTTTAATAATTTTTGATTGATTATACAAACGACATATAGCTGTTAAATGAGAATTTAATTATTAATTTCTCATTACAAACTTCTATTATATTTATAGTAATAAATATATTATCTTAATTTCAGAACACATTCAATATCCACGATTCTAATTGTTTATATTTCTCAAGTGTCTATAATCTATAACAAATGTGTGAAATCTTATTGAGCCCCGAAATATCAACGGAAAGTAGTCACATTAGTTGGCACTTGGCAGTGGCGAGCGGTGAGTCGGCGCTGGCATGCACTGGCGCGACGCGAGCCGCGACGCTGGCACGCGAGGACCCGACGCGTGCCAAAGCGTGGGAGCGGACGCCGCTTCCGGCACGCGCTCGAACGCGACGCGACGACCGTAGACACGACGATAAATTCTAATACTCATTGTCGAATGTCGACAATAAATTATGACGCTATTATTCGTTAATTAATATTGTTTTACATAAAATTTCTTTGAGTAATTTATTACTCAATGTATTCTTGAGTTTCAGATAATTTTCTTGTTTACTTCTAGATTTTTATTCTGTAAATAGGAAATTGTAAACGGAAACGGAGAACGCAATATCTCTCCCTGCTGTGTGCGGGATATACTGTGACACAAAAAAAGGAGTAAAACTGTGTTGCTAGATCAGTCTAGCGACTTTACTACGTTAAGAGGAATAAGTACAATTATATTAGAAAAAATAAACACCTTCCTGCACCTTCCTGCTTATACGATACGTATTCGTAAATGGTAGTGTTTAATTTAATCTATGGTCATTTGTCGTCCGACCGTAGGCGAGTGACGCGTAGGCGCGGGCGCAGACGCCGCCCGCCGCCGTCTAATCTCTACGATGTTTATCGCGCGATGACGGATCATTCGCCTACTCTTAATAGCTTCCTACGCGCGCCTTATTTACGACTCACGCTTGGCCCCCGCCCGGTTGTTACAGTCACATGTATGTATAATATGAGTATTGTTCCTATTATCTAATTTACATAAAAGCCGCCAGGTAAATTACTTTTATAAGTTACCATGTCTGTATTTAATATATTTGTGCTTGTACTAACTGTTATGTTTGATGCTAAAAAAATATAAAAAATAATACATTTTACAAATTTTACTTCTCGTGGTTTAGGTTGGACAGAATTATTATATATAATTTAATTTCTAATATTATTATGGTATTGTTAATAATAATATACATATTTACAGCATAAATAATTAATTGGAAAAAAACTAGTTATACAAGTATATGTTAACATAAATTACTCGTGAAAAATTTTTCCACATTATTAAAATTTTAGGTGATGAATCTGGTAATACATACATATTGTGTATATAATAAACAACGGTAATGTAGAGCAACAAAATTACTATTTTTCAAGTAACATTTGATTCTACTGACATTAGAGCGTGGGGAGCGTTCCCACGACAATTATCCCACGGATGCCCACACCACCCACATACACTGACTCACGGTGCCTGTTAATTGTGGATCTAGCACAATTTAAAAATATACGTATAATTGATGTTTATATGGTTCTTCTCTAATATTTTAGTAATCATGGTTTTCACATTAATAAAATATGTTACATAAAGCATTTTATTCAACAATTTCTTATTTTGATCTAAAGAAACTATATAACAGTATTAAATAGTAAAATTGTATCCTACATATGGAAAAGTCAAACCAAGACAATACCTATATCCAAGTATAGAATATCTCACGAACAAACGTGATGTCGTTCTCTGTGAACTTTGTATCGACTTGCTAAATAGACTGTTAAGGAATCTACACTACAATTTACATACTGTTAAATATTTTCATGCATAAAACACTATAAAAAGGTTATTTAACAAGAAGTCACTAAAGTTTTACGTAATAATAATAGTCAAAATAATGTTTAATTTCTTTTAAATGTAGAGTAAAAATTGAGGGACTAAAACTTTATTGTGGATATAGATATTTTTTCTAAAATAAAATTAATAAACCAAGTTTTAGTATACCTTATGACTAATGACCTTATGACTAATGAACGACTCTATTATAACTATATTTTTTTAAAGTAATATTTTTTACATTAGATATTTTATAAAGTATTAATTGTTTATGTTTTATTTATATAAAGTATAATATTTAGTTATTAATACAATACATAGTAAATATTATTTTAAATGAATATTATTTTTTTACGCGTTGAACTCTTTCGTACCGCTCATGAAATAAAAATAATAAAAATGAAATTATAAATAATATTTTGTTTTACGTTACAATATCAAAATATCAACAAAATATTTAAAAAAAAATTTAATAGATAAATTACTTTTGGAATAATATTTTTAAAAAATGCATTTAAAACATTAATGAACTTACCCGCCTATTATCCCCCTTTTTCTGTACTTCAGCATTCATAGAGTTGGAAACCCCTTGCTGGGGGCTCCCGATGCCGGTCACCATCACGAAACACAAAACACGCGTAAGCAGTCAATCATATCATAGCGACACGTGCGACTCTCGCGCCTGTCGTCACACGACTGGCGAGTGGCGAGTGGAGACTTGCCGAGTGGCTGGCGGCACGCGAACGCCCTGCCGCCGTCGCGTGCCTTGCTAGGCTCCCCGAGTACTATGCGATAAATGTAAGGTTTTATTTAACTGACTAACATAAGTCTTTGTTTTAAAATTAAATAAAATAAATATATATGCTAAGGTTAATTTTTTAAACTAGTATAGCTTCATCCGTTAATTTATTTGAAACATTATAGAGACATCTAGTGCTCTACCATCGCGCTCTACGATAGACACTTTTGATCTTTGCAATTTTAAACAGACTATAATATTTAAATTAGAAAACATTTTAGCTTAACTAAAAATATAATGACCATAATAGATATGTATACAATCAGGGCCAGTTTTAGCACTACCGGCGCCCTGGGCGAAATTTTTTCGGCGCCCCCTAACTACATTTCAATAATATAGAAAACAGGGAATGAGTACAACGAAATAACCATGTATTTAAAAAAAAATATATGACAAAAACTAATAAAATTTCACTTCTTCTAGTCTTTCTATCTGCGAACTCTTTTATTAGACATTCAAAGTCTATGTCTTCTGCAATTTTATTTTCAAAGTTGTTAAGTTTGTTAATTTAGATTG
>JAKRZM010000291.1:201837-256648 GCA_036379175.1 Heliconius cydno galanthus
TATTAAATATAATAAATGTAACGTCGTAGTTGATGTGATAACTTATTTCGTGGTTCACAACGGAAATATTGTTCGTTAATAGTCACATTTTTTAAGAACACCAAAAACTTTAGTCGCGGTTGCCGTAAAACTCCACGACGGTTACAACAACAAAAGGGTTTTTATTGAAATTCTTAGAAATACCACAGAACGACACCAGCTTAATATTGACAGAAGAACATGCACAGTGAGGTAGGTAGTGTTAAAATCCAAAGCGAATTGCTTGTCGCTGGACACAATGAAACGAAGTCTCATTAGTAGGAATCCAGAGCTGACACCGACTCGAGAAAAACCGCCTTTAAAACACCGCAGAAAACAATTGCACTGTATAAATAACGCTAAACTGTCGATGCTGTGAAACATAAATTATTTATCGGGTAAGTATTATAGTATACAATATGTTTATGCTAGTTAAGCATCGTCGGCTTTTCTTTGATGAAAGTCAGCAATTTAAATCAAAGTATAGTTATTTGAAAGTGAAATACCTATAACTAACATATTGCATACATTTACATTAATTTGTGATTGTATATATAATATATCAAAGAACTCTGCCGGCTATTCATCGTGTATTTACTCAGACAAAACAAATATCATCTTTCTTGGTCAAGCCATTACCGTTATTTTTTGCGCAAAGATTTACTACAATGGGTAGAGGACGCAACGGACGGACGGACATTCGAACTGAAACATGTTGTTAAAAACAGTCATAAACAGACCGATCGTTAAGCTTTGTTAGTAGCCTTTGGCGGCTCATAAACTTTTTCACGAGACCATCAGTAAAATTTCGCCTCTAAATTTTACAGTAAAATTGACGGGTTGAAGGCAAATCAACAAAAGGACAATTTATCTCAAAATATTTGCCAACACGCGCGAAGCCGGTGAAACACATTGTTTGGAGAAATGCAAGGGTTTTCAACAACTTTTGTTAAAAGTATTGTATAATAAATTTTACGACATCGCATAAAGGTTTAAAACGTGAACGTAAAGTTTTAGTACATTTCGCACTATATATAATTTCTGTTTTTTTTTTTAACAAATGCTCAATAAAGCTCTTTAAGGTACATACAGTAAAGTACATACAATAGCGACAGTAACTGTTAAATTGCAAAGATAATTGAAAAATATTGATTTTTATAGATTTAAACTTTCCCAAAATATCGTATAGTTGTTGTTATTAAAATATAACTAGTTTGTGTTATTAAAATATAAATAAAACTATTTATTTTCAATATTTTGACTTGTTTCTTGTTAATAAATTATAATAAAATATTAATTGGTTCAAGCCACGGAGTTGTTTCAAGATCAAACATAATAACAGACCAAATTGAAAAAAATATTAACCCGAGTGCGGTTTATATTTATTGCCTAATTTTAAACTGTGACACCTGCTGTTTTAAGTAATCACGGTCGTGCGTAATTACAGTGTACGCTTTAAAAGTGATAGGAGTTTGACGCGAAGAAAAAAGTTTACTTGGAGTCTAAAACAAATATTAGTATTTTTGCGGTCGTTCACACGTATAATCACGCTTGCGCCACGGGCGAGGCGTTCGCTATAGTGTTAAGATTGCTTCCAAAATTCGTTCAATATCTTATTTTTACCTGCAACTTATAATTTTCTCAAATCGAGATGCGATGTTAGGACCTTAAAAATAAAAAAACTAGCATGTCATTATTGTACACCTTCGATATGGCGTGTTGTAAATTGAATTTGTAATCTCTGCATGCCTCAGGATTTTAGTGAAAATAAAATTACGATTACTTTTGTGAAAAATTTATTCCTACAAAAATACATAATTTTTATATCATAGTATACTTTTTCCAGATATTAACATTACTTCGCCTCAAAACATGTGACAAACATTTTAACGTATTAGCAGCTAGTCACAGCAATTTAATTATGAAAATTAAAATAAATATTACCTAACGCATAAAATATTTTCCATAGTAATTAATTATTTTAAAACGAATGCATATTTTAGACGGTTAAATATTTACAGAATATATTTCTGGCATCATTACCTGTAAACTAATTTAGAACAGCTTATGAGAGATTCTTGTTTATAAATATTAGTATTAAGTTATTCCTGTAAAACTTAAACTTGGCTGGACACACTGGGCGTGTTTTGATGTATTATGTAGTACAATGCATATCTAAAAACAATACAGCTTTTAAGCTCAGCTCAGCACAGAGCTAAAATAATACATTCAATTTTTAAAAACCTCTTGATTAAAATAAAATACTAATAAAAAAACATATTAAAAAGTATAAAATATGCATAGGTATATTTTTTGTTTTGTATTATTTTATCTTGATAAAAATTGACATTTAATACAGTTAAAAATAAAAATGAAGAGCAATTTAAATGCAGAGCAATTTAAACATTGGGTAAATTGGGTAAATTATAATAACTAAGTATAAATTATAACAGCAAATAATATTTCTTACATGTATGAAAAAAATCATCACATACAAATACTGTTAATTTAACTACTTAATTCTTAAGACTGGATTATGAGAAACTGGAAAAATATGTCAATCTATAACCAATGAATTCATAGTCACATATTAATATTAACCTGTTTCAAAATGAATTTTCAAAATATAAGAACATATTATTTGAATACAAATTCCACATTTGTGCATGAAACAATTTAATAAGTTAATATTGATAGTAAAGAAAGTGAAGAAGAAAATCTTAAAGACCTTTCAAAATTATAGAGAGCGCCTAAGAAAGAAAAACCAAGCTCAACCAAAAGAATTTAGGTGTTCATATTTCTCTCTCATTCTAATGCTAGATCGCTTTTGCATAATTTTAATTTAAATAACAATAACTAACATGTCCATAAAAAACCTTAATTACACAATCCAGTCATACAGCTCAATGAAATTTAACTAACGGAATGATATTACTTGTAGTCCTTTGGACCCATGCTATGATAAGTGCCATATCCAAAGTTTCATATTTCATATTTACATTCACCAAAAGCATAAAATTGGTTACTAAGAATACATTTGTATGAAACTGAGGAGTAAAGAGTTTAACTCATTTTCTACTTAACATAAATAATAATTTAAAAACAATTGTATTAATTAAAACATTTTGAATTGAGTTTCGTTATTAAATATTACATAATATCCACTTTGGTTAACATTAAAGATGTATTTAATTAAATTAATATTGAGGATAGCTTTGTTGTTTGTCATAGCACTAATATATTTTAATAATGCAATATAATATTTAAGCACAACATTTAACATTGCTTTTTCGTTTTGTGTTACTACACTAGCAATATCTTTTGTTGTATATATAGAGAGTACATTCATAATAAAATAGTGGCTGCGCCCACCAACTGCAAGTTCATACGTGGCCTCGCTGAGTGCGCTCAGTTAAATCGCCCTTTCGTCTAGTATATCGTTCGTGGTGTATTTTTAAATATAATTTATAATTCATTCATTCCGTGTTTGAAACTTTCATAGAACTAAAATAATAGGTAACAGATCGATATTTTGAAGTGATCAGTTAGAAAAAGACTTAACCACTACGCTGCACCAGAAGGAAGAGCACCACTAGTAGTTCTATATAAAATTCATTTTATAAATATTTTTAAGTATCTTTTTATATATATATATATAATTATTAATCTGCTACTTTTGCTCACCCACATATAATATCTGTGCGTAAATAATTATGATATATCGATTGGTATCAGCGTTGCCAGATTTTGTCTAGGGGAAAATCGGGGTCTCTGAAAATGTTAGTAACTTATTACAAAAAATAAAGTTATTAAAAAAATATTATGTAAGTGCGTGGAATAATACACGAAAAGCAGGACCAAGTATGGCCCGTTCGAGACATATAAATTTTGGGCTAAAATTCCCGCCAAAATCGGGACGTCCCGATTTTTAGTCTCATCTGGCAACGCTAATTGGTATATTTACACAATAAAAGTTAAATTTTACAGAAGATAATAGTGTTTAATCACACTACAAGAAATATGTATTTTTAAAGTTTACACTTATCAAATATCCCATTGGTAGCAATAGGATGGCGGAACAATGGATGGACATACATATATAAAAATATATAGACACATAAAAAATTAGGCGTACTATATAGAACACCTCCTTTTTTGTCGGTTAAATTAGGTTTTACATTTTTTTTTATTAGGTCGTACAAAAATCCTAGAATTATGTTATTATTAATATTGTCTTATGCAGTCACTGAAAGTAAGATAAACATTAAAATGAAACTAAATTAAAATATTTACTTCGTAATATTTCTAATTCAATTGTAGTAAGTAGCACATTTTTCTGTTTTATTCAGTTCAATATTTTCCCCTTAATCAATACTATTTTAGCAATGTAATACTAATAAGTTAAAAAACAAGTTATTTAAAGTAAGAACTTTCGACATACAATAAGTTATTTTGATGACAACATCCAGATAAGAGCCATATTTGGATTTTTTCTAAGTAATATATAATTCTTTATATAGTTTTAATACATTACTAATATATTTTTTTTTAATTGCATAAATATTGAGTGATATATTATGTATGATATACATATTATGTAAACGCATCTGTTACTGAGTTACTGACAGACAACGCACGAAATTACTGGACATAAAAAGAAAATTCGCAAAGAAAGTTAAAAGTTTAAAAAACGCCAAATTTCAATGGCCTTTAGATTGTAGAATGTAGTTAGGGTTTTTTCATTTCACAATTTTAAGTTAATTTTTAAGTCAAAGTCTTACTGTACGTATGTACTATGTACAATGTACATGATGATTGTGAATCCAAAATCTACTTCACGGAATGTTCATAGCTACAATACAAATTATTAGATTTTTACAAAACTGAACTTTGCCGCACATCACGTGACAACTCTCTCGTCGGAACAACAGAACGAAATGACTTATTATTAATACAGAAATTGAGTCAATTTTTTTTTTTTTTGAAAATTTGTAAGACCGCACTTATTGCTGATATCCTAATTAACTTTAATTTTATTTTGTCTGTTAGTTCATAACTCACAGTGCGGTTTCAGCACCGAATATCAAGCCCTATGACTCTGGGTACATAATACTTTCAACGGGCGCCGATGCTGTCATGTCGTCGATTTCTGGTCGCGACCAGTCCTGAAGAAAAATGAAAAATCACATATTATTTATCTGTCGAGGCAGAGGGAACCTAATATTAAGACAGTCCGTTCCCCATTATCCTCCTCCGTTCCCTGACATCTTAATTTATTTTATTTAAATGCTTTGGTTGATGATGATGATTTGGGTGTGACTGTAAAGTAACGGTTGTGGGTTCGATCCCCACTCGAGGGAATTAATTATTATTATTAATTAAGACAAAAGTCAGGCATTCAGTTCCGCCACTTCTTTTACGCCAAAAGCCTATTTAAAACACAGCAACGACTGATTGAATGGGTTGAATTACCTTGGAACGAATTATTTAAATTTTATTCGCTCAAACACATCAGTGAGGCGCCGAGTTCAACCATTCAAGTCGTAATCTCCCGAAAATAAGACTGTGGGCTGTGAACCGAATTTGTTAATACTATGTTCAACCTATCTATCCTGGTATAGGATTTCAAAATATTGTATAACAGATATTACCTGTTCTTCTGTACTGGCAAAGAATAAGTAGAAAAGATTAGCGCCAAGGTCGATAGCGGCCGCCAAGTAAAACACCTCGCGCCATTGTCCTAATGTTTGCTGAAAATTTATTATGAAATTTTATCGTGCACCAACAGGAAAACAGACAAAATTATTTAAACAATCGGTTTGAGTTCAATTATATTCATAAATTCTCATATATCTTCCACGCACAGACAGCGATCCGTTACAATTTTATTATATGTATGTAGCTAATACAAACCTCTGTGTCACTGATAATCAGTCCTATAACGTAGGGCGCTAAGAAACCGCATATATTGCTAGCGGCATTTGTTATCCCGTACATGGTCCCCGCAAATTGCGGAGATAAATCTATGTGGTTCATTTGATTACCTGTCAAATTCAATATTAATTTTACTAATATTTATGACACGATTAGTTTTTAAATTTAAATAGTTTAAACTAAACTAAGCTTTATAACTTTAAATATGACCTTGAAAATAACTTCTAAATCGGTTTAGCTACTGTCTATTTTGAATGTACTTACATGCCCAAATTAAAAAATGGCCACTGCCCGAATGTAGCATTACAATTTTTGAAAGTAAATTTATTTAAAGTAAATAAGCAATTTAGCAAATTATACTAAAATTAATAAAAAAAAATATGAAAATTTTCGTTATTCTTAAGTACCAATAGTAATATGAGTACATACCAGCATATGTAGCGCCGCCGAACGCCGACGTTATACTCAGTAGCAACATAACGGCGACACTGTCGCAGCCCGCCCACGCTATACCTAAAAGCCCGAAGGCTGGTACAAATGCAGCTGAAAACAACAAAATAGATTGTTTTAAACAGACATGGTAGTGTTTTAACCAGTCGACGAAAAAGTGTCTGTGTATGTATGTATCTATATACGTAGCTTTCAAACGGATGAACTGATTTTGTATTTGATTATTTTTTTGGTTGGAAGGGGTTATAATCGAGAGTATTCTTAGTCATAACTCTAGAAAATATGTACAACCGTTTAAATTTTTTATTAATGACCAGGCGCTATTTGGTTAGATGGTAATAATAATTTAAAAATGTAACAAGAAAAAAAGACAAAGTATCAATACCTACCAACAGTGTTCCACAGTTTCATGCTATTTAGTCTCGAGATCCATCCCTTAACAAGCAGCCAATCGGCAAAAATACTAATTAAAATGCCCGCAATCCAAGCAGTGAGGTACGGTAATGCTGAAAGTCTTGCATTCTGTAATGAAATGTAAATAACTATGATTTAGTTTTTCTTAAGGAAGCTTAATTTATATGAAGTTCAAAGTACGGTACGGCGAGGAGTTGTAAGCTCTATGAAATTTGCTGTAGAATCAATATCGATATTAGAATGAAATATAATATCTAAAATACAATTATGCTTCACAATACTCAAAAAGTACACAGTCGTTGCGCAGCGGCACAAAGCGACTGTAAATGCTACTGGTGGTGGGTTCGATCCCCACTCGAGGAAATTAAATATTTATTGAAATTTATATTTTCATTTCTTCGCTCTGGTAAAGAGGCAACAGCGCGTCATTCAGTTCTGCCACTCAGCACGCAATGCCTCCAGATTTCATCAGAAAGTGGGGAAAGGAGTGTCTTAACTCTATATCCCCTCTGCCTACCCAGCTCTGTACGGGATACAGCGTGAAGCCGATTTATTTTATTTCAAGATTTTATTTAAAGAACATTTCTTCCCAAATAACTAATATGTAAAAGTTCGGAAAGCCTAACTTCAGGGCGGCCACGACTCATTGACCGTACTTAATCATACACAATATAAATCACAGTCAATTTCGCAACTAAAATAAAAACTTACAGATATTATGTCAAAATGCAATATGTTGTTCATATAAGAAGGTAACTCGGTCAGCTGGGTGTAGAAGAGCCACGATTGTCCACATTGTGCGATAAGAATGGCCCACAAAGGAAGACATGTTAGGAATTTACACCACGGTATTGACATTTGTTGTTCATCCTCCTGTAAATATAAAATTTTTTTTTAGTTTCACGCTGTATCACGCACGCAGCAGGGTGGAAAATGGTGAACCTAGTGTTAAGACACTCCGTTCCCCAATTCTGGAGGCGTTGCGTGTCGAGTGGCGGAAGAAGGATTACCTACGATAAAACAATCGAGTCCCCTATACTAATGGGGGATACGATTGTTTTATATTATGTAAAGATAAAGTTACTGTTGATATAGATAAATAGAAAATTTACACCAACTAAAAGTACATGTATATATTCTTTTGATGTAAAGAAGTAGATCCTAACCCGGATATATCGAGCTGGCAACCCCAAGCTTTACGTAAAATTTTGTTGAAAATTTTACGTTTTACTTTAAAATGTTGAATTAAGTACCTAATATTTTTTTTTCACACTATATAAATATAGTGTCAAGACATTTAATTCTTAAATTCTCCACTTTCAGTCCATTTTTAAGATACTGCGTGGTGAGTTGCGAAAAGCCGCGCTTCGTTTTCGTACCATAGCGAGGAAATGAATAAGAAAATTCTGAGTCTCTTTAGAGATCTGAGTCTGTATCAAGACCACAACCATCGTTTTAGTTTAGTCAGACGCTGTGCCGCTGAGCGGTCGACGACGGCCTCTAATATATTATTAATATTACTTCATTTTTTAATTCCAGATCAAGGAAAGATTGAGATTATACATTGCTTTGTATGCTGTATTTAAATTAAATTACCATATATTAAGTATAAAAATATTTTATATACCGCAATTATATTATATAAATATAGATGATAAGAATAATTTTATAATATAATTATGTATCGGGTACAGAATTTATGAGTTAATAATAGTATAATGTTAAAAAAAAAAATTATATTCGCCACCGTCTGTGTACCAAATAATATTTACTTACTAATATTATTAAAGTGATAAAAGCAATGACCTCAAAACATTTGCCAATGAATAGAGTGAGTCACTCGTCCCACATTTATGATAAACTAAAAGAATGCAACTCAGTACCGAATGAATAACACTGTTTGGCTAATAATAATTAATAGAATCTAGAACCACATAATATAACAATATTAATACACTAAATAGTATATTACGTATTATGAACTTTAAATGTAATGTTAACGACATTTTAAAACTATTTCTATGTTTGGAATGTAAAGAACTATGACGAACTAAGAATAGTTTCATTCTAACTCAAAAGTTGGAAAATGTTTATATATTTTTATTATTTTTAGCTTTACGTCGTATTCCGTACATAGCAGATAGGCAAAGCAAACCTGGAGACTCAGGGTTAAGACATTCCGTTTCATTCTTTCCGGCGAATTCTCGAGGCATTACGCGTTGACTGGCGAGATTCAACGCCGCGCTTTGCCTCGTTACCAGAGCGAGGAAACCTACCTCATTCACCGAATGGGAATCGAACCCAAAACCGCGTTTTACAATCGCACACTTGTGCTCTGCGCCACAAACGTCTTTAATTTTGAATATATTTTTTTATATGTGATAAGTTCATTATACCAATATAATATATCACTTCCAATATACATCATTTACCTGAACTCCAATAGATTCTGTGATAAATTCAATTTCTTTTGCACATATTCGAGGATGTTTCTGCGGCGAGTCATAAATAAGGAATATCCACGCAACAAACCAAACAACTCCCAATCCGCCAAATAGGTAAAAACACAACGGCCAGCCGCCACCAAATTCAAGTGTGCACAACCATCCTGATATAGGCAACGAAATAACTGTACCTATGTTTGAACCTAAAAAATATAATATAATTAAAATTATGAGGCCACCGAAGCGCTGCACAGCGACAGTGCTAAGACACTCCGTTTTTCATGAATACACTTCCGTTCTCCACTTTCCCCAAATTTTCGAAGTATTGTGTGATGAGATGCGGAACTCAACGCCGCATTTTGTCTTGTTTCCACAGCGAGGGAATGAAATATTAAATATTTATGAATAATGACAACACCGTCGCGTTTACCGGCCTCAATAATTAGATATATATTTTTTTTATTATATTGATTTTTTATTTTCTTACAATCTTTTAATTTACGTAACTACAGTTTATTGTTAGTTAATTATAAAAAATAAATAAAATAACCACATTATTATTATCATACCACATGCTATTTGTCATAAAAATGATAAGATATTATTTAACGTTAATATTATTCATACAAAATTACATATCAATTCACATAATAAAATCTTNCATGCATGGCAGGATATGTGACACCTTCTCCAAGTCCTTCTAAAATTCTCACCACAATAAAGAATTTGTAATCTACAAATGCCGCAATCGGACTAAGTATTGTAAAAATAGCCGTAAGTAGGACCCCAACTCCATATACAAGTTTACCACCAAATATTTCGGCTATTCTACCTCCTGGTATCTGCAATTATTAATGTTTTTGTAACTTGTTTGCTATATTCTATATATAGCAGGGTAGGTGGAGGAAAAGCTAGTTTCAAGACACTTCATACTCCACTATATGGCCGATGTTCAATAACAAGCAGAATTCAATGCCACTTTGGCTTGTTGTTATAGTAAAAAAATAAAAAGCAAGTGAATCCCACCAGTGGGAATTGAACCCACAACCATCTTGTCAACAGAATCCGATGTTATGCTGCTGTGCTTCATCAGCCTCCATTTATTTTTCTATGAAGTAAGAGGCAGAGTGTTAAGACACTATTATATATGTAACGTAAATAAAACACTGAGTTCATTGAATAAGTATTGTATTGGCTAGGTAGCCTGACACGAACTGACTTGTCATATATAATTTCAACTTACCCACTTAAATTCCCTTTATTATTTAACAAAGTAAATAAGTACCTACATTTAAATCTATATAACAAACTTTGACTTTATATATGACAGACACTCTCATTCCCATTAATACATTTTTTATTAGACATGAGAAGCTTTTACTAATATAGTAAAACAAAACCAAAAAAAATTTAACCAAAATTATTTCAATCAAGAAGATCATTTATGATTGAAGGTTTTGGCCTTATTCACTTTTTATCTACCTACCTCTTTGATCTTATCAAAGTAAGATGTTAGCAAAAATTAAGTACATTAATCAATTGTTTGGCAATAAAAACTTAAATAGTTTTTGTTTTCTTTTACAAAGATCCATACATAAGTACAAGAACTATGTGATATTTTCTAACAATAAATAGAATTAATTCATGTATATGATTTGTTACAAACCTGAGTCAAAACATATCCATAAAAGAAAGATCCTAAAATAAAACTTTGCTGTTCTGCAGTCCAATTGAAATCGCCTGGTCTCTGTAATAGAGAAAAAAATTAGGTAACCATTTTTATTGCTAATGCTAATAATGTAAATAAATTGTAACAAGTGTATAAGTGTTGTAAGGAAAAGGTTCAAGTACCACCTAATTAAAACTTACATATTTTCTTAAAATAAAATATTTATATTACTAGAATAAATATCATATTTTTTTATACTAAATATTACGGAAAGACTTACTGTTGGCACAGAGTTATTACTTGAAGGTGTCACTGGACACACATCTAATGTGGAATCATTAGATGGCACTGGTATGGTTGAATTTATCATAGCTACTATTGCCACGGAGAGATTAACACGCATAGCATAAACATTGGCAAAACCAAGGAAACCCATGATTCCAAGAACTGTGCGGCATTTTATCCATCCTGTTGTTTCTTCAACTAAAAGAATATTATTTCAGTAAGATTCATAAACAAAATTATAAAATTATTTAGACTTTCCTGTCTCTATAACATATTTTTCGGTAACTTTACGAGCATATTATGTTATTAGTATATAAATTGTTATAAAAATTCGAATATTTTACCTCTTTCACATTCAACTAAATTTCTGTGACTGCTAGTGACATCATTTTCTATGTCAGCATTTATCATTGAACTCTCTTCAGGTGTTATTGACATTGTTAAAGTAAAATCATTCCCCGATATTCAAACAAGTTACTTTACACTTAATATTGTAAATATTTCAGCTAAATTCCTATACCTTCATTAAATATTGAGCTTTATAAGCGATCATAGGAGTGAGTCATGTAGGTAGTTTCTATTACAATTTGTGAATTATGCGTAAACAAAGAAAAACATTTACATTACATTCGAAATGTCAACCCACAAAACAATTTAGAAATCAACATCAAAGTCATACTGACAGATATAGATAATAATAAAACATTGTCTATTATTGCTCTACTGGGATCGGTCTATTATTACTGACAGGTATATTGTTGCCAATAGACCTGTTATAGTACTAGTAGACCGAGTGGCGCGCCGCGCAGTGATTGTTGACGTTACTATCCCACATGATGACAATCTCGTGAAGGCCGAAAAAGAAAAACAATCTAAATATTTGGAACATTGTCTATTATCAATTGAATATTAAGTTACGCATACACGCTTGACGAGGGAATCTCGGAATGAGAGCTGATATTCAGCTATTTGAAAAATCTTTATTTTGATACCATAAAGCTTATCTCAAAACATTACAAAAATTCCAACGTCAAAAATATCTCTTTTACACTTTCATTGTAAATATTTCGTTTACTTTATACTAATTGAAATTATTATAAATATTGCAGAGGGTTAAATTCTCTATAACTTCTCTTTATTTAAACATTTTTGATATCTTGAACCATTTTCAATAAAGGACAGGGCGTGCGCAGTGATAAACTATTAAGAGTATTATTTGAGGTCAACACTATAAAGTTTATAAATTATTGAAAAACATACTTAATTCTAAGTGAACCGAGCCCTCTTCTGGAGACTTTTTACACTCTTTGTCACCAATAGCCACAGAACACATTTACTCAATACAATAGCCAATTTGCCAATAAGCTTCCAAACGGTTTGACCGATTGAGATGAAAATTTGCAAACATATAGATATGACCACGTAAATGGTTTTAGGCCAAAAAAAATTCAAAAATTAATTTCTCGCTTCGCTCAACATAACACAACAAACACTACCGAGATTAAGCGCAGCGAGTCAAAATTGAGGTCCGGTTCGCGCCCTAAGTTAACTATTACATTATAATTAATGGTCAATAAAAATTAAATCAGCTTCACGCTGTATCCTGCGCACAGCAGGGTAGGCAGAGGGAACCTAGTGTTAAGGGACTTCGTTCTCACTTTCCGCCGGAGGTTTTTTGGAGGCTTGAGTGGCGGAACTCAATGTCAAAATGGACACCAGAATTAACACACAACACACTTTGTGCCCCTGTGCCACGACTGGTCTCAAATTAATATATATTTTTTCTATAATTGAGTATTTATTTATCTATAATTAAGTAAACTTACTTACTCAAATAATAATAAAGTTATTATTATATAAAGGAAAATACTTCAATTACATTTCAAGCAGAAATTCTACTTGAGAAAATCACAATTCTTAAATTTGCATAGTATACTGTTTGAAGTTGGTTTGTTATTGTTAATAATTATTTTGTAGCATTAATAATTACGCAGCAAACATAATAAATATAACTTATAAAAGCTATTTGATACAGGTGATATTGCATTAACTATTTTGGTAATGAGTTTTAAATGGCATAAAGTAGTTTGGTTTGTAGTTAATTGTAGTGATACAAAGATAAATCCTGGATTTAGTTAAATCATGGAGTTTTGGAGAAATTATAAAATCACGTAGCTATGAGAAATAACGAAAACTATTTGAAAACTACAAACCATACTAATAAAGGTTGGAAAAATATATTTTTTGTAGTCATAACTGTTTGAGAAACTTAATAGTGATCAAACAATTTTTTTTCATAATACCCTAAATGGTTTTGGAATAAGTTCTAAATTGATTGTAGTTTACAAGTAATATTGAATTGGCCTTTTTATCAGTATATTGGTAAAAGGCCAATTCAACATCGATAGAATGATAGATGTACTATCATGTTTGTTAACCTTGATTTGACTTGGGAAACTTATACACAGTTGTAACAAATTATTATATTTTAATTTATTAAAATCTAATGGTAAGAAAAAATCAAAACATTTTTTCATCAAGTTTGGTTTTTACATACAGTTATGTATTTGAATCTAAATTTTATATTTTCAATTTAATATTAAGTCACTTCTTAAAACATTTTGTATTAAGTACATTTTAAGTTAACCATAAAAAGATAAATCTTCATATGTCAGTAAATATATAGATAGTAATATATAAGATCATAGTAATATTAAATTGTAGAATAATAATATCAACAATTATATATATTGAGATTAAACTATTTTTACAATAGCTTACCCAAGAATTTTATAATATACCAAGCAAATATGTATATATATTCAATATTTCTAAACTTAAAATTAGAAATTTTTAATCAAAGTAGGCATTAGCAATCCCATAATAATTGTAGATAGAAGATTAACACTATGATTGTCCAATATATTTTTTCCACTAATATGTTTTACACTAACACTAGAATATGACACCACTTTGCCATCTTTATCTAAGCCTGAAATTAATAATAACAATTTAAAATATATTAATTGACTTTTCTCTTAATTTCAAAATAAGACTATATTCATGTATATAATTTTAACTTACCAGAATATTGTAAAGTTGCACCCAATAAAGAATCTATGAGACTACCAATAAAACCTGCCAGACCTCCATACAAAATAATAGGCCATTGTGGGGGGGCAAACATTAATAAGTTACCATCGGAAAAATATAAAATTGTTAAATAATGAAAGAGTCCAATCAAAAGCCCTCCAACTGCACTACATATTGTGCCCGTAAAACTAATTCCTCCATTTGTTCCTTTCGGCACTCTCTTCCATGATGTAATGAGAAATGGATCAGATTTACATAAAACTGGACCCAATTCTGATGCCCATGTATCACCATTACAGCATGCAAATACACCTAGAATATAACAAATAAACCATAGTTCATAGGTCAAAAAATATAATTAATTGCACATCACTAGAGAAGTCTAGTAGTTATTTGCATCACAAATACCTAAAACTCCAATGCTAAGCCAAGATGATCTGTAATTTTTAACAAAATCTATTGGTTTTTCAGATGAACCAACATCCAATAAGTATAAAAGCGCTAGTTGAGTTGCCATCCCTCCATTACAAAGGACTTGGATCCAGTTCCTTTGACCACCTGAAATGTTTCCATATAGTAAAACAATATCAAAAAATTACTATACAATTGCTGTTTCAGCTTAATAAGGACATCAAAATTTAACTGACTATGGCTATTATAATTTAATAAAGAGAGAGATAATTATATTTATAATTAATATAAATAACATTTGTATTTTTTCTAAATTAACAACCAAACAGCTTAACTTTTAATGAACCAACATTTTAGGCAGCAGCTACTTAAATAGGAATTCTATCAGTCTTGGTCATATTTATAACTATGAAAATACAACATAGTGTATTATAAAGCTATAACAAAAAATACCTTCTTTAAAGTCTTCTTCAAACTTTCTTTTTAAATGAGGCCTGAATCGAGTAGCTTTTGAAGAAGATAAGAAAAACACTAACAAATCTGCCAGAAAGCAATAATTAGACAGAGTCAATACAAATGCTACAACCATTCCAAGGAGAGCTCCACTCAGATTAACACTTTTTTTTCTATAACCAAATATTGCAATTGGTATTGGTATTAAGCATGAAATTAACCATCTTGCAGGTGATATTACTATTGGCTCTGAAAAAATAAAAAAATAAGTATACACATAAATATAATAAACTTTTAGATATTGTTCTTATTAATTAAACTTACCATCCAGGCCTTCAGTGTTATTCATAAGCTTAGAATAAATTAAATTTATAATCCATAAAGACATTGATAATGGTATAGCAACTGAGATTAGAAGTAAGGTACAAACATGATTATTATGGAGCAGCTTATTTTCATTATTTTTTGTCAACATTTTAAAAAACGTCTATTTCTTTTATAAATGACTTGATTGTTATATGAAAGATCTTTAAAAAGTCCCTATACGTGTGTTTATTTATTTTTAAAGCATTTTTTTAATTACAGTATACTCTAAAATATACATACTTTAATATGTTGGACTATTATTACTTTTAAACATGTATCTACAAAATAGATAACTGTTTATTGTTTTAAATTCTTATTAGATTTTTTCAGTTATAAATAAAATTTTAAGTAAACTTCTCTACTCCATTAAAATTTGTAGTTAAAAATAGCGTGCAAGAGTAATCTTTTCTCCAGTTTAATTATATGCAATATATATTTATTATTCTTCACTTATGAGAATAAAGTATAAATTACTTCGTCAATCATTATTATATTACAAGTACGGACTACGGAGGATTTATCTACTATATTATCTAATGTCACATTAAGACGAATGCGTCAACAATATACTGTCAAAGTTTGAAAAATAAAATTTAAAAAATAGTGTTTTAGAATAAAAAATGTGGATGTGCAAAACTTAAAGCATTGTTTTAATTATCTAAAAATAAAAAGCTACAAATTATGCGCTACATATTATATTGCTTATCTTATTTATTTTTGTATTTAAATTTCACATTTTAAAAATCTAAATTTAAAAAAGACAATCAAAATAATAACACAATAACCCCAATAACCCAATCTCGTTACAGTTAATCGCATTTAAATACTTTTGTAAAAATCTAAAAATGTTTCCATAGAACCATCAGTATGTTCAAAGTTTTGAGGTCTTACTGTGCTGGTATGCCTGCGCAGTTACAACGGAATGTCTGTAGGCCTAAACTTGTGCAGTTTTTTGGATCTGTTTTCTCGTCCATTCTGAGATAGTCTTTTTAAATCTTCAGTTCTTCAGTTTTGAATTTTAATTCAATAAGTCGAAATGAGTGTATGTTTCCCTTAACAACCAATATTTACCACTTTTTTCACTTCCTTTTATTTTATTTACATTCTTTTGGTATCTTTATTATTATTGTAAAAGAACAAAATTACAATATTATGTACAGTCACAGTAGATGTAATATGCACTTATTTAAAATTTAAAACACCCTTAAATGGAGTTAAGAAAAATATAGTTTAATTATGACTTACTGAGCTACTGATAATAATAGTAATATAAATTACAAAGTGTAAAGCAGTAAACTTCGTAATTTATATTATTATCTGTGATTTCTAGTTATATTTATTCTATGTTGCTAATTGCAATTGGTATATGTGTTCTGTGCTTGTGTCTGTGAATCTGTGATTTCGTTTAGTTTTGTTCGTGAATAAAGGTTTTCTTGTTTTTTAGATTGATACTAAGTGTAGTTTCAAAAATGAATAAATTTTCCTAAAATACTGAATTAAATTAAATTAAATTTTATTTTAACTAATAAAACATGAAGCCCTTAATAGATTTTGATGAGTGTCTTAGAGATTCCCCAAAATTTAGGTAAGCTAATGAAAGTTTATTGTTCGTAGAAAGTGAAATTTCGTACGTGTTATACTTATTAATTAATAAACATTTTAAACTTTCGACCAAAGGGAACAACTGGAAACCGAAGAAGCTAGTGTTGAAGCTTTAGAACAAAAGCTTGATAAGGTTCTAAAGACTTGTGCTGTTATGATCGAATCAGGGAAAATATATATGACTCAAAGAAGGTAAACTCTCCATTCAATAACTTTTTAAGTGCGATAGATAAATAAACACAATATTTTAAAGTTTTTGTTTGTCACACAAAGATTTAGGACTTCGCTTGTTATCTTGCTTCCCAGAATTGTTATTGGAATGCTTTTATACATACAAAAATCAATATAAGACGTGAATAATTTCTCTACAGCACATTTACTAATGCATTATGGGACCTGACCAGCAGTTTTTCAGAGGATGCAACTGTTCAGTCAGCTCTAAACCGCATGATCCATGCTTTGCAAGAGATGACTAAATTCCATTCTATATTGCTGGACCAAGCATCTAGGACTGTATTAAAGAATCTCTCTGCATTTATTAAAGTGTATGTTTTTTATGTTGTTTTTACTATAATACTTCATTATTATAAACTTTATATAAAACCTATTTTAATTCTTATTGTAAACATCACATGATATAAATTTTAACTACATGCTACAAGTTTAAAATTAGATTAATGAACTTTAGATCATAAACTCAATCTTCAAGACGTATTTGTTTATAATAAAGATACTACTACTACTAATAAATTGCTTATATTTATAAATGACTCTATACTAGAGGTGCAGAGGCACTTAGTGTGACTGTAAACACTGGTTATGGGTTCAATCCCCACTCAAGGAAATGAAATATTCATTTAAATGTATATTTCTCTTGAGTTGAGTTCTGCCACTCAACATGCAATGCCTCCAAAATTCAGTGGAAAGTGGAGCACAGAGTGTGTTGAACACAAGGCTCCCTCCGCCTACTCTGCTGTATGTAGAATATAGCATGAAGCTGATTTATTTATACTATAAATAAAATTTGAAAGGATTTAGATTATAATGTGAATTCATTGAGCCCATCATGGCATTGTGGGATAGCATCTGATTGAAAACATAATGGTAATGGACTCCACCTCCAGGTGTGTATTATAATTATAACATTACTTGCTCTAGCAAGACAAAGCATTGAGCACCTAATGTTTTAAATTTGGACAGAAAGCTTAGAATATAGTGTCTTCTGTCTCAATTTGCCTGAAGTAAAAACAATATTTTAATGATAAAACACTCAATCAATTCTTGTAATTATATAATTGATGTAATGACTCATACAAGCCATATGATAATATTTTAAGTATATATATTTGCCTCCATGCCATTGTTATTTTATCTTAACATTGGTTTTTAAGCTTCACACTGTGTCTCAAGTATAGCTGGGTAGACAGAGGTAACTTAATGTTAGGACACTTCTCAGCTTTGCAACAAAATTGCAAATGTCTTTCATTACTGTTTTAAACTACTAACAAGAGTAGTTTTTGATTACAAGTGTGTCTAAAAAATGCATAAATAACTATTTATTTGGAATTTTGAACAAAAATCATTAAAACTACTCTTCCTAGTAGTTCAAAACATTGGTGATTTTTCACTTTCATTACTTTACCTAGGAATTATTAAATTATTTTCTCAGTGAAAATTGGATCCACAACAATAGTGTTTATCAGTCATCCACTGCTACTGCCTCACAACAGCTTTAATGTCAGCATTAATTAATATTATATTTTACTTACAGAGATATAAAGGGTGTGAAGGAAAGTAAACATCACTTTGATAAAATCTCAAATGAACTGGATATAGCTTTAAATAGAAATTCTCAGGTAATGTCATAGTTTTGTACTATTAAACAATAGATTTCTTAAAAGCCATCCTCAAAGATTTGCTTTTTCATTCTTACATTTTTAAAGTTTTATTTCGCAGCAAGAAATTATTATTTTTTTAATTAAAATGTAGCAGGACTTGAACCAGCACCTCTGGGACTCTGTCCAAGTGCACTGACCATTTATTCTTATGAAGCTATATCAAAGCTTATGTATATGCTTGTTAGGACTTTAAATATGTTTGCTTTTAATTAGGTATCTCGTCATAAACCTACTGATGTGGAGGAAGTTGTTAATCTTTTATTGGCGACACGCTCATGTTTTCGACACACTGCATTGGATCATGTACAAAAAATTACTATGCTTCAAGTTAGACGTCGGCACGAAATACTTGCTACGGTGAGTACTTTTATTAGTTTGTCTTTTTTTTTACTTCAAGCAGTATCCCCCATATAACAGGGTAGGTAGAGAAAACCTAGTGTTAAGACACTCTTATCTCTACTCAACTCTTCTTTCGCTCGTGTGAAACGTCGCGCTTTATTCTGTTACCAGATTATCCTTTTAATATCTACTTTTTTTTTGCTCAGCAACAACTCAAAAAATTGGGCTGGCCTCGGTAACGAAATATCGTAACATTTGGTTTCCTCTAACTGTCATCTCTCGCTGCTGTACGAGAAAATGAATGACTTTATAATTATTCCATTTGAATCTCAATTGAATGTCTTACTATAATAAAACTTTGCTAAATAAATAGTATGTATTTAGAACTTTTATTCAGAATTCTTTAATTTACCTATAGCAGATATTATACAATTTACTTATGTTCCAAAAGTCTAACGCAGTAAATTTTAGGCTTTCAGTTTTAGTCACTTATAATTGAATAAGCTAATAAGATTAACAAACAGGATACTAACGAAATTTGAACTATCTAGAACGAAAACATAATTAGCTTTGTTACTCATATATTTAACATTAGCTAACTAGTATTAGAAATAAAAGGAAATCTATTAGTTAGATTGGATAATTTACTGATCTTCTAAAATTATAACGTATTGACGCACGTCACATACGAGATATATAAACGATTTGTCTAAATCCGGTCGTTAATATGAAAATAAAGTAAAGCAAAGTTACGGACGTCGAGTAAAAGTACAAGTTAGAAAAATCCTAAAATAAAACCTGCCCAGCCATCTACAGGGTGGCCACGATTCCTCGACCGTACTAAAATAAAAAAGGCATGCTCCATTAAATATATTTTTTAATTGTTATAGAGAAAAATATTATAACGCATAATAAATAGTGTTTGTTATACATAATAATAAAAACAAGGAAAGTTTATTAATATCCATAAATATACAATACAGGTGCATATGTTACGCAAATCACAGTATGAGGCGGAAACGCGTGACTCAACAGTACAAACAACAATGAGTATAATTGCTACGCAACTATCTCGCTCTGTATATTTATACTGTTATCGTTTTTTATTTGCTGTAATAATATACTACGTAAATGTGTATATTTAATGTTTGCAATGGGAAATTTTTAAGTTGTAATATCCTATATATTTTTTTTTCAATAAGGTAACCTTAGTTTTTTTTTTGGAAAGGTTTTCATCTTTGTTTAATTGTTTTTGTAATTCATTATAATTATATACAGGTATTAATACGTTTGTTGTCATTTTCAACTTATTCAAATCGTAAAAGAAGTCGTGATAACTGATAAATATTAAAACCAAACCTATGTGAACTTTTACTATCGTATATTTTTTATTCTAGTAATAAATACTTATTATTATTATTATTTTATACTTTATGTGCAATGACGTCATCATACGATGCAAACACGAACATACAGAATTCCTAATAATACGTTTACTACGTAGTATGTAGATATAGTAGTACTTTATTAAAATGAAGGACTTAGTGATGAAATCACTTTATATTTATAAAAATGTAATTGAACGTCTGCACTTGCATTTTCTTGTGTTATATTTTAAACATATTAGATAAATATTTTATAACATTTTACAATACCTCATTTCACCCATTAATATTATACATTAATAATATCCTACTCTTCCATCTTTTTTTAATAGAAATATAAGAATTGTGTTTTAAGAAAAGTAAGTAAGTCTGTTCTTTAAGAATTATGTGGTTTACTCAGACATAACATTATCCGAAATGGACCACACAAGAAGCAAGCAGTTTTGAAATAAAAAAAGAAGCATCAAAATTGATTCACCCAGTCATAAGTTCTGAGATAACGAACGTAAAAAAAAAAAACAATCGAATTGATAACCTCCTNTAACATTTTACAATACCTCATTTCACCCATTAATATTATACATTAATAATATCCTACTCTTCCATCTTTGTTTAATAGAAATATAAGAGTTGTGGGGATAAAAAAGGCAGCAGGGAACCTAAGAAACTCCGTTCCCCATTCTTTAAGAATTATGTGGTTTACTCAGACAACATTATCCGAAATGGACCACACAAGAAGCAAGCAGCTTTGAAATAAAAAAGACGCATCATAATTGATTCACCCAGTCATAAGTTCTGAGATAACGAACGTAAAAAAAAAACCATCGAATTGATAACGTCCTCCTTTTACAGAAGTCGGTTAAAAATATAATCAACAAGAAAAAAATGTTGTATGATAATAATAACATCGATATTGTATCACAAAATTGTCAATTAGTCACTGATAGTACAACGAATCGATGCTTAATAGATTTAGTACCACACTACTTGCAAGGCTGTATTCAAGTAAGGTGACTAATATTCCGCGCAATCAGATTACGGCATCTTGTCGGGACAGTTGCTCATATTTTTTTTTGTTTCATTAATTTATTTAATTTAAAAAATTGTGTGAAATTTATAGTAAGTATTCCAGAATAGTTGTGGCATTTTGGAGTTTCACACGTTAGTATCTTACATAAGGATTAAATTCATAAATAAAACATTTTTGTATTAAGTACCTGTGTGTTACCCGTACGTTGATAATAAAATTGTAAATATAGTATAAGGTTTTTTAATGTTTTCTATTTATTTTATATAGTTTGCAAATAAATAATTTAATTATTTTAAGGAGAGATGTTTCTTCATTAATTTTATAATTACAATTCATTAATTTTATAAATACAATAATTACAATCAAAATTTAAAAGCAATTATCAAATCTTATATTCGTAAGCCCTAAGCCGAGTAACGCCCGAGTGACACACAAAGATAAATAGCGTTATAAGTGATTACAATGTGTAAGATATAATACCTTTTCAGTTCCTGTCATATTTGCAAGCCTGCTGCACCTACAACCATCAGGGCGCGGACTTGTCTGAAGATTTGGAACCATTTCTTAAGTCCATAGCTGATGAGGTAAGTATTCTGTAACATGATTACTATTTATTAGATTTGTTTATTTAAAATTATGTGTTTTAAGTTTTATTTTAGGATGAGTTGTGAAAACTTTGTATACTTTACATTTATGAAAAATATAATATATAATGTTATTTTTGCATTTAAACTCAATAATTATTTTGTAAAAAGAAAATGCTCTCAATATAATAAACTAAACTTTTCTGTAACGACGCTAGTATAAAAGCGAAAGTTGTGTTAGATGCGCATTGAATTACGTTGTTATATAATATTATAATACCACCAAATATGTCGATGGGTCATAATAGTATGCAACGATGCTTATGGGCGCTCATATATAGCACGTGACAGGGAAGGGAAGTAGGGTCATTAGAACGTGACATGATATCTATAATATGTAATAAGATTAAAATTATTTTGTTTACTTACGTTTATCGTATTTTTTAATTAAAAATTGTTTTCTTTGAATAACACAAGAGATTTTCCTCAAGTGTATTATCTTTTTACTGAGAAAATATAATATATAGGACAACCTTCGCATAGTCACTTAATTGCGCACATTGTCGTACAAAACAATCGTTAAAAATGTTAATAATTTGCCAAGCATGTTTAATGAGAAGCTAATTGTATTTGTGACTGCATCTTTTTCTACAATTAAAATATCTTGAAAAACGCTAATCCTAATTGATATCACGGAACAATTAAGAAAGTATCGAATGTTGGTAATTTAATGCTAGCTATTGATTAATGTGTGCATTACAGATTGCAACAATGCGTAACGATACAAAAATACTCGACAAAGAGATGGAAAATCGACATACGATAGTAAATAGTAAGGATACAGTTCTCCCGAGCTGCAAGTCCGTCGCCAGCGAGCGGGACAGCAAGGATGGTCTGATGAGCACGCCGTGTTTAAAGAATATGCCTCGGATGCAGGGGTATTTGTTTAAAAGAACTTCGAATGCATTCAAAACGTGGAACCGGCGTTGGTTCTATTTGTACGATAATCGCCTTGTGTACAGGTTAGTTTGTTTACACTTTACGCTCGACACGCTACAGCTTGAAGGCTGCACAAGTGGGACGCAAGTGGTCAGGGTCTGTGAAGTTAAATAATAAGCGTAGTGTTTGTTTAATAGACTGTTTTCAATATATTGTATCTGTTTTTTATTATAATTTTATGAGTATCTATTACTTAAAGTTATTGCAAAATCATTATAATTTGGTTTTTTGTAAAATATTTGCAATATCTTTGGCCTTTTACGTATTTATACATATATTACTTTACTTTACATTTTCTGTACAACATTTAACAATTAAATATTAATTTCAATTTAATGTTCTATATAAACAATTAAAATTTCTAATAACTCTTTTAACAGGAAAAGGACAGGTGAATTAAACGTCACAGTCATGGAGGAAGATTTAAGACTTTGTACCGTCAAACCAGTTCATGATGGAGAACGGAGATTTTGCTTTGAAGTCTTGTCACCGTCTAAGTAAGTGTGCCATTTAGAAATATTCAAGATCTAGTAAGATTATTACATTACACTTATGTGAATAAAAAATATTAACAAATGTTTCCTTAGGCTACATGTGATACGGCGTAAAACTATAAAACAAATGAAAATGTTTTTCTAATATATTGTTTTATTTTTGACAGAAGTCACATGTTGCAAGCGGACTCGGAGGAAATGCTCAACTCATGGATATCAGCCCTCCAAAACGGTATAAGGGCGGCCATACAGCAGGGGCAGAGCAGGGATAACCCCGACTCGCAAATAGTACTGGTACCCGACGACCGCCTCCCCGGTAACAAGCACGTTAGTACACCTGCTATGAAGAAAATTAGGTAACTATAAGAATATTATAGGATTTTGTCACGTTTATTCTGACGTTGTGTCACAACGGCCTCTTATTTTCCACTAATATTTGTAAATATTTCAGAATATGGGAACAGCTGCTGAGTATACCTGGCAATAACTACTGCTGCGACTGCGGCAGTCCCAACCCGCGATGGGCGAGTATCAATCTTGGCATCACTCTATGTATAGGTAAGATGATATATTCTTATATTTTTGAATAAGGCCGTCGTGGCGCAGTGGCCGAGTATCTGTCTGGGGCAACAAGACAAAGTAGCGGTTGAAATCAACGCCGGATTTCGACCGTTGAGTTCCATTGTATCGAAAATTGGGAAGAAAGAGGGAATGGAGTGCTGTGCGTGAGTGTGTGCGTGCGTAAATAAAATAAGGACCACATATTTACGCTTGCATCAAATTTTAGTTACCTTTATATCTGCTATTTGCGCCACATACCACCTTCATCAGTGGCCACCTAAATTTATTAAAAGTGTTTTTGTGAAATTTTATAATATTTCATATATGTATATTTTTTGTTTCGCAGAATGTTCTGGTATTCATCGTTCCCTAGGGGTTCATGTGAGCAAAGTAAGATCTCTCACGCTGGACGACTGGGAACCAGACATAATTAAGGTAATTATTGTTTCTTATGTTATTTTTATTACATTACTAGCCTCCCGTCCGCGGCTTCGCCTGCGTAAACTACGTTATCATTAATTTCTGTCTCCATGAGTACCTACGTCCTATAAGTGACGTCCATGCAAAATTTGAGACTCCGCATTTGTAGTAACGAAGTTTCATACAAACTTTTAACCTTAAAAACAACCCCTTAGAAGTCGAATATTACAAATTCCCGTCTTAGCGAGCACCTACGTCCTATAAGTAACTCCTATGCAAAATTTGAGATTCCTAGCACATGTAGTTTCTCAGATTTCGTGATGAGTGAGTGACCTTTCGATTTTATATGTATAGATTATAATTATACTAAAAATTATCTATATTCAAAGTAAATTTTTTACAGGTAATGGCAGAATTAGGTAACAAAGTAGTAAATTTAATATATGAAGCTACCACTGAAGGTGCTGAAATAACACGAGCCAGCCCTGATTGTGAAACGTAAGTTTTTTTTTCATTAGTAGTCGTATTGAACTAATGTGTACCAAGTGGTTCATAGCCTTTTCTATCTTATTATTATATCTAATTTCACTATCTTATATATGTCACTTACATTATTATTTTGCTATGAGAGGTGTATATAACACCTCTCATAGCAAAATATTATTTTTATCTTTACGGTTGTTTGAACTCAATTTCTTGTTTATTTTTAGATATGATTGAAAAAATTTTGGAATTCCATAATTTCATTAACCATAAGTCTGTTGTTTTTAGTTCTCTTAAAATGAAAGTGACTGTAAGCGCATCAGTAATGGGTTCAATTCCCACTCGGTGGAAAGCATTATTTAACATTTTTTATTTCCTCGCTCGCCTAATAAAACAAAACGTGGCATTGAGTTCCGTCACTCAACACGATGTTTTAAAAATTCAGTGGAAAGTGGGGAACGGAATGTTGTAACACTAGGTTCCCTCTGCAGTTGTATTTGCTATATGCGGCATAAGCGTAACGGAAAAAAAGAATGATATCACAAAGTTTTCACTTTCATAATACAACATGACAACTTCGACATACAATGAATGCATAAAATAGCGATAAGGACGCTTTATTATATATATATATTTTGATTGTATTTAATTCATATGTATAAATATGAAGATAAAAAATGTACCAATAGGTTAACGATATCTGTAAATTTTACAGATCGGTACGTGAAGCATGGATTCGGGCAAAGTATGTCAAACTGCAGTTTGTAAAAAACATTGTGAACAGTATGTCAGATTCAATACAAGAATCTCCATTGAGGAATGGCAGGCGCTGGTCCGTCCGGAGGGCTAGACGACGGTAACTAACCGATATGTATTATTAAGCTAAAAAATTCAATTTTGGTTTGAGTCAAAAATATTACTGACCTTGGACCATTTCAAAAGTTGGTAATTGTGAATTGTTAGATGTAAGATATCGATGAATATAAAATCGTCTAGCCAACATACGTAGGGAACATCGGAAAGCTCCACTAGCTTCTAATGAATTGTTTTTAATAAGATCGTATTGATTTTTTTAAGGAAAAAGCAACTATTTTTCTGTCTCTAAGCTTTACTTACATGATGGTTAGGAAATTGAGTTTATATGTATAAATGTTCACAGGGTGCGAATTCCTCCATCTGTGCCGGAAACAATCAAAGATGAAAAAAGTGACGTAAATAGCAGCACTAGTGGTGAGGTTTTGAAAACATTATTTTTATAAGAGAACTAGTATAGTTTGCGTAAAGCCTGTTAAACACTATATTACTATTACTTCCAGTATCAGAGAGTTCGACGAAATCAGAAGGCAGCCCCGTGTTGTTGATCGGGACAGAGTTGTCGGGCGAGCGCTCCGTCGACCTCAGCCTTCCCTCCGACCACGACTCCACTGAGGGAGAGGACGATGATTTAGGTAACTATTTTTTGTCCAATTTTTTTTTAAATTATTATAATTCAGTGAAAATAAATTATCTATTACTAAATAACAAATAATTTATGAAATCGTAACAAAATTACGCCGTTAATCGTAATAAAATCCACAAAAAAAACAACTAAACATTCATAAGAGTTCAATATATTATCAATAGATGTTTTGGAAATATATTTAAATTATTCAATTATTTATTCATTGGTGAGTAAAGTAACCACTAAATCTAAAATAGTTAACACAATTAAAAGTTTTAGAAAAGTATATAATTTAAATTTATGTAAGCAATATAAACACAGGCGCAGAGGACATATCGCAGCTGTCGGCGGACGCGGTATTAAACCGCGCGGCGCGTGCGCACAACGTGTGCGTGATGCGCGCAGCGCTGGCTGCCGGCGCGGACGTCAATGCCGCGGCGGCGCGCGCTCGCTGCCCCCTGCATGCGGCTGTACTCAGTGTACGTTATATATATATACATTTTTAATAACTAGCATTCTCTCTAGACGCTTTTATGGCGCAGTAGGCACTAAAGTGTCAGTTGTGGGGTACAATATTTTAATTTCCACGCTCTAATAGACAGAGCATAGCGATGATTTTTGCCACTCAACACGCAATGTCTCGGAAATTAGTTTTTGAGAGAGATCTTAAGTTTTCATTTAAAAAAAAATTATAAAAAGATTTTTATAATTTTTTTTTAACTTCTCGCTGTGCAAGGTAATTAAAGCGAACTTAAGTGTTAAGACACTTTATTAGCATTGAGTCACTTCTGATCCCCACTTTAAGCGGAATTTTCAAATCATTACGNCCGCGCGGCGCGTGCGCACAACGTGTGCGTGATGCGCGCAGCGCTGGCTGCCGGCGCGGACGTCAATGCCGCGGCGGCGCGCGCTCGCTGCCCCCTGCATGCGGCTGTACTCAGTGTACGCTATATATATATACATTTTTAATAACTAGCATTCTCTCTAGACGCTTTTATGGCGCAGTAGGCACTAAGGTGTCAGTTGTGGGGTGAATCCCCATTCAGTAGAATGCTTAAATGTAAAATATTTTAATTTCCACGCTCTAATAGACAGAGCATAGCGGTGATTTTTGCCACTCAACACGCAATGTCTCGGAAATTAGTTTTTAAGAGAGATCTTAAGTTGTCATTTTATCTTTTTATTAATTTTTTAACTTCACGCTGTGCAAGGTAATTAAAGCGAACTTAAGTGTTAAGACACTTTATTAGCATTGAGTCACTTCTGATCCCCACTTTAAGCGGAATTTTCAAATCATTACGTGTTGAGTGGCGAAACTTAACGCATTGCCACGTTTTGTCTTGTTACCAGAGTGAGATAATAATATTAAATATTCCATTCTCCGAATGGGAATCCACAACCGTCGCGCTTATATATCTATTGCATTTCAACTGTTTTAAACTCCATCACAATTTTTGAGAAATATAAGTAGTTATTAATATTTTCAGGGTTCTGTAATGGCATGCTCGTTTCTTTTACTTAATGGTAGCAAGTTGAATGTTCAAGATGAAGATGGAATGACTCCATTGCATTTAGCTACAGAAGCCGGTCATACGGGGCAGGTAGTAGAATTTTTTTTATTATTATTAATTATCATAATATAATTTCACATCGTCACCTTCAAAAAAATTAAATTTCAAAGAAAAAACAAAGCCACACAACAACAACAACAACAACAAGCTTAAGATCAGCAACAATCTTTTGAAAATATGATTTATGGTTTCGAAATGATAGACAAACATAATATATTTGTTGTCATGACGCTCCAAAGTGATAAAAATAGTGTATACTTTCCAGGTGTGTCTGCTGCTGCGCTACCGCGCGGACCAGGCGCTGGCGGACGGCGCGGGACGCACGCCCCTCGACATCGCTGTGGCCCACGCCAACGCTGACATTGTCACTTTGTAAGTACTATTTTACTCCAAATGTGATATTTTAATTTCCTCTGCCATTAAACAAAATAATTCTTTGCTGTATTCCTTGTATAGCAAGGAACCTGTGTTAAGATACTCCGTTGCCCACTTGCAACCGATTTTTTGAGACATTACGTGTTGAGTACCGTTTTTTGTTTTGCCGTCAATCAAAACGTTGTAATGAAATTAAATTTAAATGTAATAATTTTCTGTATGACTGAACTTACAACCAACGCACTTGCAAAACAAAATATTTTTACTACCTCACTATGATTGTGTTAAATATATATGTTTAATAACAGATTAAGGCTAACAAAGCTGAACGAGGAGATGCGCGAGAGTGAAATGTCCTCCAACGACGACACGTACAACGAAGTGTTCCGCGACTACACGCAGCTGGCGCACTCGCACCCGGAGCGCCTTGTTCGGAAACACAACAATAATGATGGTAAAAAATTGGGATCTTTACGATTATTCCTTCATAGCAGTGTAGGCGAGGGAAACCAGTGTTAAGACACTCTGTTTGCCACCCACGCGCATCGTCCATTTTCTGCGTGTTGAGTAGCTGAGCTCAATGTCGCGTTTTGAATGTTGCTAGAGCAAGAAAATTGACCAGCTACGGTGCCATAAATATTATAAAAACAAAAGAAATATTTCAAATTACATTAAATGTGTTTTTTATTACACAGGTGAAAATTCCAGTGAATGACGAATAGAGAAAAAGTTTCGACGACTGCATTTGTGGTGGCGAGACGAGTGATACAAACGGTGAAAACATCTAGTGATTACTACTATACTATTATATATTCTCTTAAAAATANGCGTTTTGAATGTTGCTAGAGCAAGAAATTGGAAATAATTAATTGAATATTTATTAAGTAAAAATTGAACCACAACTGTTGCGTTTACAGCCAGATACGGTGCCTTAAATATTATAAAAACAAAAAAAATATTTCAAATTACATTAAATGTGTTTTTTATTACACAGGCGAAAATTCCAGTGAATGACGAATAGAGAAAAAGTTTCGACGACTGCATTTGTGGTGGCGAGACGAGTGATACAAACGGTGAAAACATCTAGTGATTACTACTATACTATTATATATTCTCTTAAAAATAATCAATGTGTTAAAAAAAATGTTAAATAAAAATTGAATCCGGTTGACCGTCGATGATGGGTCAATTCCCATTCAAGATAATGAGCTATTTTCATTTCACTGATATAAAGACAAAGTGCGGGGTTGAGTTCCGCCATTCAACACGCAATATCTCGAAAATCGGGCAATGCGTGGGAAACAGATTCTTTTAACCTTAGGTTCCATCTTCCAATTGTGCTATGTACGAGTTACAGCGTCAAGCTGAAAAAATAATATCGTATTTACGAGTGCAGATTTATTTTAAAGTCGTATTAAAGTACGATTTTTTAAATATTTTTTTTACATGGAAACTAGATTTTTTAATATATTTAATGGTTTACTCCTTTCATAATATTTCAATTTGTTTCTGTTATTGTTCCTGTCGATGTAATATTATAAGACGTGAACACTTCACGAAAATAACGAATTAGTATTAAGTTTTTCAATATTAGACTTAGGACTGCTAGAAATTACAAACATTACTTAAATTTATTAAGTAAATTATATAAATGTTTAAAATCAATACTGCTTATAGGGCTGCCACTTTTAATATAACAATAGTAAGTAGTGAAACAAGTGTTCTTTATACATTTAATGTTGAAATTAAATTAAAAATTACTTTTATGATTAAAATTTTAGAACAAAATTGTAATTTGTCCATCAGTAGGTGAAATGAATATTTTTGCCGTTAAGTCCTACCACTCAACACACAATACAGCCTACTTTGCTATATGTGGGATTAAGTATGAAGCTATCATAATAAATATTAACACTAGGTCTAATCTATATGGCCTCTAATAATAAAATATAATGAAATACTATCATTACTAAATTCAGTGGCAACCCTAAATGAAAATGATCTCTAAAAACGTTTTGAGGCTTTAATAAAATTGTTTGGAACATATTTTGATCTGCCAAAATCCTAATACAAAGACTTGCATACCATATCTTCCTATTTCATAAAAACTTAACAACATAATATGATGAGCTTTTTATATATTAAACCAAAGATTTGCTTATATATGAGCTAGGACAAGAAATACAACCACGTCATATGATATTTTTACAAAGGATTTTTATATTTTGCCTTATGAACGACATGTCTTCAAATTTATTAAAAAGTTTTATAAAATTATGAATTTATAAATTTCTACAATATGTAGCTTACGGTATAAATGCATTCCATATTATGCAATTAATAAATTAATTATATAATTAATCAATTTGTTCTTACTATTTTCATATATGTTTTATTCTACGTAATGTTATATTGATGAGAAACAAATTTTAAAAAAATGTATAAAAATTGACTTTTTTTGTTTGGTTAAAATCTCAACATTCCCTCTGAAGCATAAATTTTTACAAACTTAATCATTATCATTCCAAAAAAAAAAGTACAACGATGTTTCCAAAAATAATTTTACGAATTTGAATCTCATTTCGATTAGTGAGCGTTTTTTTATATTTACATAAATATTGTAGCTTTTAATTTTTGTTACTTTCGCCTTGTATATTGTCTTGCTTGCCAATTGTCTATTATTATTTGCCTATGTTGTCTTTTAGCTAATATCTAACAACTATTATAAGCGATTTTTGCTTGATTTTTTCTTTTTCGAATGAATCATTATAATTTACTCGCTCTGGTGAGACAAAATGCAGCGTTGAGTTCCGCCACTCAACACATAATAACACTAATTTGAGTGGAAACCAAGAACGGAGTGTCTCAACACAAGGTTCTCGTTAGCTACCTTGCTATAAATGGGATAATTCTTGAAACTATGATTATGTACTTTCAATTATTTATTCGCACATCACTATTTTAAATAATCGTTTTTTTTAAAGGAATTTCTTTCCGACTACTACTAAGTTTTTTATTGGTTTACTATTTTTTGTAGAAATTATAGTACAGATGACATTCAAAACATCTAAAATATTTTAAGCTCAACTTAACAAGATATTGTTTTGATGTATTTACTAATTAGTGTTCGGTTTTTAAAACATGTGATGTTAGATGTTTATTGTTGTGGAACTATAAAAATGAATCATATAGAAGCAAATAAAGGAATCTCTATTAGAATCAAAATTTGGAAAATAATTAATAAATAAATAAATTTAACATTTTTTCCTGATATGATTGGACTATAACGATATTATGACATAATGTATGGTATAAGAAAATATATTGCACATTATTATAAAATAACATCGAGAAAGTTGTTAAATATTGCTGTTTTGTCTTTGTTTGGTTCTATATTATTATGAAATAAATTTATAGATAGAATAATCTGTGTAACGTAGAATATTCTTTGTTTATATGATAATATACATTTTATTATAAATATTATTTTTCATTAAATTGTAGTATAAAGATAAGTGTTTAATATGTCTTTGAATATAACAATAACAAAAGAGCGAGATTTGTAACCTAATTGATTTAAAATCAGTTAAATAAATGCTCTTATATTATTTAATTACATAAAATCTATATTAACATTTTGTTTACGAGTTCGTTTCAATTACTGCAAAATGTACCAACTTAATATTACTTTTTCCGTCTTTCACTACTTGTCAATGAATCAAAATTAAAAATACATCTATACTAAGGTCCTTCTATAAATTACGTCATACGTTAATAAGTGAAAAGGGTCCTAAATTTCGTGACATCGCATTTTAATATACAATATCCGAGAATACAATACGAAATTTATGTAAAAAACTTGAAAAGCATTTTTTTTTAATTTAATAATTTCTAAATGTCTAATTAGGTAGATACTACTTCTTATAATTGCGACAAGCAGTGATAAAGACGGGGGAGGGATCAAAAGACAAGAAATTCGCGTAACGTTATTTATGGACGCCCCTAAGACCTAACAGATGTAATGTATAATAAGTAATGAACATAGTTTTTATAATAGTTTAATTGAAGAAGACACAAACTTTATATTATTTTTATTATTTAATAACGTAGTCTATATTACACAAATGATTTCATGAGTAATAAAAGAAATATCTCTATAACTAAAAGTAAACTGATGTATAGATTTTTTTACTAGCAAAACAGTTTTTATGTTGTACTATATAATATAGAAACTTAAAATTTTATATGAAGTTAATTTTACATTTATTATAACTGTAAATATTTCATTATAGCGGTTGATAAAAATGATAATATTAAATTTCATGTTGATTTATTCCACTATTTGTGTGTGAAATTGTGAATATAGAATTTTTAATGAGAAAGTGCCATTGAGGGAAATGAAAAGGTACTGGAATGTAATTTAGCTTAACCTTTTAAAGCCGTTTATTATAATCGTCTATTATAAACTATACAATACTCTGTTACGCTGTTGATGTATATAATCATTATTACATGTATTTTACATAAACTATTGAAATTTATACTTGTTTTTTTTTAATGAACACCTATAGATCGTGAAATTATTACTTCATATATATAAAATAAATTATACTGAACATTTAATTCTTTTGTTTATTTTACTGTAGAGGTCTCCAATTTTGGTGCATTTTTGATATGCCTCATACATTTATTTAGGATCCATAAATGTCAATTTTTATAAGAAGGACGAGAATAAAACTCGAAATAATGCAAATATTTTATTTAAAACTCAAACTTATTATAAGCCCACACCATTAAGAAGAAAGAACATTTTCATTGGTAAAAGTAAAAATATGTCGATAAAAATTGTATTGTAATTGCTAAAGACGGAAAAGTGCGATGTTACAAGTTGTCTTCAGAAAATATAAAATTAATAATATCATCAAAATAACAATAAATTCATTGAAAATTCAAGATTGCAATGATTGGATCGTAATTCTTTTTATAATGTATTGATGTTATAAATTATTTAATAAAAGCAAAATGAATGAAAGATTTGAATTTGATTCCCAATGAAAAATACAGTACGGTAGAAAATTATTTATGCCGTCCATCTCGTTGGTTAAAACGAGTTTCAAATTAAATATGACCTGCATACTTTAATAAGAATATATAACCAACGTCCACTTTACGTCTGTTCACTTCTCTACCGTTTAAGTAGTAAAATGAACTTACAATTAATTGGAGGACAACACAAAGAAACAGTTGAAAATATATCTCGTTCACTATTCTATACTTACTCAAGTCGAAAGTCGAAAGTCTGGTCCAAATTGAATCGTACAAACCATATAATATACCTAGGTATATTTCTCGGCTTTGTCTTAATTCGCTGCTTCTTTATAATAATAAATAATAAAACAACTCTTAGAATAAAGTAAATGAAATTAATATAAATACATAAGTAAAGAAGCAAACGAATACGCAAATATTCCATATAATTTCTGGGAAGTTGTTGTAGGTATATTATACCGCTTAAGAATTGTGACGTAATTTAATTCATTCCAAAGTTGGACCACACAGAATTCATGTTAGAGTTAACGGAGGGAGACGACGCAGGAGTAGCGGGAGTCGTAGATGGCCGCGCGCCCAGCACCAGGGGGTTGGACTGCATTCGGCGCCGACCCAGCAGTCCTAAACGCTCCATACCTTAATTATAAAAAAACCACAAAGATATTAAAAATATATAGAAAGTCTTGGCACTCTGTACAAACAGAAAACAAATGCTGATAAAGGTCAAGATTTGGTGTAAAAAATTAAACGTAAGGGTGCCCGCATAGTAACGATGACGTACTGAGCAATTTTATAAACCTTCAAACTTTCATCATTTTGAAGCAATTTTAGCGACCTTCGTTGTTATATAAACTGAAAGTGTCTTGACATACACCCAACTCCGGTACTTAAGTACAATCAGAGTATATGAAATTTAAATGTTTGATATGGTGTTAACCCTAGGTCAGACACCTGTATAACCCAAAAAAATATAATTCCTTCATAGTGTAAAAGCTAAATTTTATATATGTTACATTGGGAACTACTACAAGAGGATATCCCAGGCAACTGGGATGGTTTGTTCATACGAGTCTAGCCAACCGCACAGAAAGTATATTGTAAGATTGACCGAGAGGCGAATATACTTAAGCAGATGCGAGTGAGCTAGTGAATATGGTCTTTACCTGCTCTAATCTTTTATTTATACCTATTGTATTTCAAATGGTAACCGTCCAAAAAGAAGAGTGGTGGAAGAAAATTTCAGAATGCTTTGTTTGTGTTGAGATTTGAGCAGTGTTTAGAGGAGAACAAATAAAATACGTGTTACTTGGTACACTAAAATGAAGAAAACTGGTGGTATGGACACAAAAAAGGAATTGTAAATTTGCTCATAAGATTTTCGTTGGCGCTGTTCTATAACGGACTGAAGCATGTACACTCCATCTTAATATTAAGTTTCCAGGTGTCCTCAGTCTACTGCTACGTGCGGGAAACAGCGTGAAGATAAAAATAAATACATTACACAGGCACATATGAAAGTCAAGATTGAACCGACGCAAGTTTTGCATTTATTTATCGACTATGAATTTTGCCCGTGACTTTCCCAAATTTGCATAAATAGGCACAGCTTACCGAACTTCTAAATATTTAAATATCATTCAATATTGCATTTAAATTTTACATCATTAATAAAAGATCATTCTTGGAATAAAACCTATATTACAATTTATATACGGGTATATTTAAATCTTTCCTGTTCAAAACACAAGCCATGATAAATTTATCTACATCTGGCAAACAAGTAAATGGATTCGCATAAATTTGAAAATTTATGTCAATGGCTTCCTATTTATTTTTGATATCATTGAAAAATGTTGTGGGACAAACTGTAGTGAAGTTTCAGTAGAAGTGAAACTTGACACCTATCTCCATGCTTGTAAAGTGTCGGCAAAATCTGTAACCTTAGTTTTTAACTAAAATTCAAAGAGTCCTTTTGTCATTTTATACCTATAAGTATATCATTATAATTATAATTTAGCTTAACGCTGTGTCCTGCGTATAGCAGGATAGACGGAGGCATTGAGTTTTGAGTGGCGAAAACTTCGCGTTTCACCTCGTTACCAAAGCGAGGAAGTAAAAATAGTCAATATTTTATTTCCTCGTCCCACGCTTGTGCCCTGCGCCACGATTAGTCTCATACACATTTTAATTAACTAGAGCACTTAAAACGGTTTTAAGGATAAGCACCAGACAAAATTAATATAACATAGGTACTGTAGGCATGTACAGTTCTAGAGGCATCGCTTGTCGAGTGGCTCGCCACCAGAGCGAAGCAATGAAAATATAAATTCATATAAATATTTCATTTCCTCGAGTGTGAATCAACAGTCTTACACTTATGCCACGATTTGTTTCCTATTAAATAAATAAATAGCTACCTGCGTCAACGTTTTCAGGGCAGTATTTGATGGTATGGGCGCGATCGCCGGTGGCGCCGCATCGCGGGCATTGGAAGGCTCGCAGCACGGGGCAGAGCACCCGCCCGCGCCAGTCTTTCAGCGCGTGTGATGAATAATTTTCTTCATTCACACCGTTGTTCTTACAAAATGCACATTCCTGCAATTAGTGTAAATGTATTACAGTGGCAACCTTGGAACTTTTCGACCCTTATGGGGTGTTAAACTAAATCNTACAATTTATATACGGGTATATTTAAATCTTTCCTGTCCAAAACACAAGCCATGATAAATTTAGCTACATCTGGCAAACAAGTAAATGGATTCGCATGAATTTGAAAATTTATGTCAATGGCTTCTTATTTATTTTTGATATCATTGAAAAATGTTGTGGGACAAACTGTAGTGAAGTTTCAGTAGAAGTGAACCTTGACACCTACTATCTCCATGCTTGTAAAGTCTCGGCAAAATCTGTAACCTTAGTTTTTAACTAAAGATGCAAATAGTCCTTTTGTCATTTTATACCTATAAGTATACCATTATAATTATAATTTAGCTTCACGCTGTGTCCTGCGTATAGCAGGATAGACGGAGGCATTGCGTTTTGAGTGGCGGAATTCAATTAAGCGTTTCACCTTGTTACCAAAGCGAGGAAGTAAAAATAGTCAATATTTTATTTCCTCGTCCCATGTTTGTGCCCTGCGCTACGACTAGTCTCATACACATTTTAATTAACTAGAGCACTTAACACGGTTTTAAGGATAAGCACCAGTCAAAATTAATATAACATAGGTACTGTAGGTATATACAATTCTAGAGGCATTGCTTGTCGAGTGGCTCGCCACCAGAGCAATGAAAATATAAATTCATATAAATATTTCATTTCCTCGAGTATGAATCAACAGTCTTACACTTATGCCCCTGCACTCCGACTGCTTCTATTTGTGGCCACGATTTGTTTCCTATTAAATAAATAAATAGCTACCTGCGTCAACGTTTTCAGGGCAGTATTTGATGGTATGGGCGCGATCGCCGGTGGCGCCGCATCGCGGGCATTGGAAGGCTCGCAGCACGGGGCAGAGCACCCGCCCGCGCCAGTCTTTCAGCGCGTGTGATGAATAATTTTCTTCATTCACACCGTTGTTCTTACAAAATGCACATTCCTGCAATTAGTGTAAATGTATTACAGTGGCAACCTTGGAACTTTTCGACCCTTATGGGGTGTTAAACTAAATCTTGTTCAAATTTCTATAATAGAATAATTTTTAAGATCCTGAAACGATACGTAAAGTTGCACTCGATTATTTTAGTATATTGACTTATTTAAAAAACGTATTTAAGTATGTATGGAAATTCATATTTGTAAACAATATTGTATACATTTTCGTAATATATGTAACATAATAAAAAGTGTGTTTTTCTATAAAATACATACATTAGGAAGTGCACGTCGCAAGCGCTTGTCACTGCGCACTTTGGCCACCTCTTGTAGGAACTCGTACAGCACACTCGGCCGGATTGAACGTAGCACCGAAAGCTGCTCTTGAGTCAACATTGACACATAGTTGTTTGCCGACGACAGACCTGCTCATTTTTATTATATTATTGTTCTCTTTCTATATCTTATATAAAAAATGTTAAGGTACTAGTGACTTTTTGTGAGTGAGTCAAAGTTAAAACTTTTGCACTTACTTTTTACTAGAAAATCAAAAGTATCCATCATCTCTCCGTTTCTCGCCCCAGAGCCAGAATTTTCCGACCAAACGTTCGAACGAACTGACGAAGCTGACACTGAGTTCGCTCTACTTCCTGCAATCGTATAAAAAATTGTTGTAGCGAAAATAATTTATGCCATAACGTAGCTCATAAATCATAAAAGGAGTAATAAATTACAGTGCTACTAAAGTTATTTAAAAAAACAAGACTAAAACTTGACTAAAATATTTGGACTCAAGCCAGTGTAAAATCACATACATCATTTTATATGAAACTTTCTTATAAAAATTTTATATAATTTCAACTTATTCCTATTTAGGAGTTAAGGTATGTAGGCTCATAAAATACATTTGTTTATATATTTTAAACATATAAACATAATGTTACCTAGATAATAATTGTTGTCGTCGAACAGCAAATCCGAATTATTTACGTGCAGATTCATCAGCACTTCATCTATGTCTGAGGTTGACGGCGCTATAAAGAAAATATAGGTCGTTAGTGTTTTGTGTGAAAGTGTTTTTAGGCCAACTAATTTTCCAGGAAAAGGTATAGTTGGCTTATTTTCTCAATAAGTGCAACGACACTTTTCTATACAAATAACATGGATAATACAAAGACTAACAAGAAATATCATGTTTATAATATTACTACGTTACAGTACCTACTCAGGGATTCTGCAGCGCGTATCAAATAAAAAAAAATCTAGTGTTAAAAATTTGAATGTAGCGGGATTTGAACCTGCGTTAAAGGAAAATATCTTTTAGAAACATATAAATATTCCACATTTATTACAAACATGCCATGAACTTTCTTCAACATAATTTAAAAACTGTGGGAGACGAATTTTTCACTTCTTTATTTCGATAATAACCTGTATCAGCTGGTCTAGGATCCTGCTGGCTCATCATGGTATGCATACGGCTTTGAAATGGGGCAGCCAATGGAGAAAACGCACTCTTCGGTCCGCTTCCACTGCCGATGTTGTCGGGTATTGCAAAACTATCCTGATTTTTTTTAATATATGAGTCACATTTCAAATGCAAATAAACTTTCTATACATAACATTTTTTCTGATCTTAACGCTTTATCCCACATATTATGGTAAAAGAGACAACAAGAGGCCAGTCGTGGCGCAGGGGTCAGGCAACTAACGGGTGACTGTAAACGCGACGGATTGTGGGTTCAATTCCCACTCGGAGAAATTAAATATTTAATATTTTTCATTTCCTCGCTCTGCTAATAAAGCAAAGCGCGGCGTCGAGTTCCGCCACTCTATACGCAACACCAGAATTCGGTGGAGAGTGGGCAACGAATTATTTTTATGAGAACGGAGTGTTTTAACACCAGGCTCTCAAGTTCCCCCAGTTATCCCCCAGTTATCCTGATATGTTCTGAATACGTGAGCTAAACAACAACCCTCTCCTGTTGTTTACTTGAATACGTGGCATTCGAGTGGAAATCAACGCCGCGCTTATCTTAACCATAGCAATGAAATTAAAATAATTTATTATTTCAATTGGAGTATATTGAGAGTGTTCGGACACAGAAACACTGCGTTTACAGTATTATAATGTATCATTGTTAATTAATTAACGGATTACTCACTATTAAATATTATCAAAGTAACTGACTCCAATCTTATTATTAGGTGGTCAGCGCAAAAGCCACGTCACAATAAAACATCTTTGCAAGTAAACTAATTGAAAAAAGGTTTAATTTACAGAAAATTTCAATGACTAAACAAATTATTAATTTTATTTTTACATGGCGGTAGTTTCCATTATTTTATTATTGTTTTTAATAAACCAGAATTATATTTTGTACTTACAGTTGTAGTTGTTGTTAGATTCTCACTAGCTATCGTGAAAACAGCTTTGCTTTCGTCCATGTTATAATTAAATTGCAATGAATCCATAACTAATTGAATCAAATTTCAGGCGCCTGATGGTCCAAGGGGTGTCTCTCGTCGGAAAGAACAGATGGAAAAGAACGTTCCAGGCTCACGGGCACAATTTATACTAATCCAGCCATACAAAAATCTACATATAAATATATGTCACTGACACTAGAACTGGTATTTTTACGAGTAGTTTGCAACTACCCTACAAATAATAATTATTGACGCTTGAACTATTTATAGCTATGCACCTACTTAAATATATATAATTTTGTTGCTTAAATATTTATTGTTAGCGATGTATAGTAATACAATAATAAATAAATGTAAATATCTATTTAAATATAAATAATAAAAAATCAACAAATCTACGCTACGATATTTAAATGAATCATTTAGTTTAGCTTAGTTAATAGTATGTATTACTATTTCAATATATCAAAAGTGCATGCATGGCAGGGATGTGGCGTATCATAAAATATATGTATAACACGGATATGAACACCGGTAATTGGCGTTGGGATCCGTGGATAAAGATAGGGAAACAATTCTTAACTTTCTTATATTAATTTCGATTTCGTTAGAACCCATAACCTGATCCCCTGACATTATGACAGTAGGAAAATTTCAGTAGTATTTCTTTGATACAAAAAATTTTGAAAACATTTTTAATAGCGGCATCTGAAGTCGTCGCGTCGTGGAGAGCGTCTGCTGTGAACGCGACGGCTGAGGGTTGGATTTCCACTCGAAGAAATGAATTATTTTCATATCTTCGTTTTGGTAACATAATAAAGTATGGCGTTAAATTCTGCCACCCAACATGAAAGTAAACAAAATATAATATTAAAATCTAAAAGTGTAAAAATAAATGTATAAAAAACAACATAAAATAAAAATCAATCATCAGTATGTTTATTATATATAAATGCTATGAACCAAGTGAAAAATGGGTAATTTTTTATAATAACCAGGCATTGTTTTTATTGAAATAATAAAGATGGCAATTTTGTAAATAATTTGCAGAGTAATATAAAACACGTTTTATTACATTTTGACAAATGACAATTCAAAGTAACATTATGCTCCTACAATACTAAAGGTTAGAGTGTGTAAGGTGGCAGCAAAACAAGATATTACTGTATATATCCGTTTTACTTTTAGACGAAATTACACTTCCTTTCCGTCAAATTCTCGAGACATTGCATGTAAAACTGGCGTCACTCAACGCCGCGCATTGCTTTTTTACCAGACCGAGGAAATGAAAAGTTGCAGTTCCATTCGCAGTCGCACGCTTGTATTGTGTTAATGTATTAATTGAGGTCAGTCGTGGCGCAGGGGCACAAAGTGTGACCGACCCAAACGCTACTTTTGTGGGTTCGATCCCCATTCAAGAAAATGAAATATTTATTTAAATTTATATTTCCATTCCATCGCTCAGGTGTCGAAGCAAAAGCGCGGCGTCGAGGTCGGCCACTTAACACGCAATGCCTCCAAAATTCGGTGGAAAGTGGGGAACGGAGTGTCTTAACACCATGTTCCCTCTGTCTGCCCTGCTGTCTGCTACAGCTAGCACCTAATTATTGAGGTTCCATGATTTTCTACAATTTTAGCCTTCAATAATTAAAATATACTTACAGTGAAATTCTGTGCAGGTGTTTCGCAATCCCTAAGGCTTATCAAAGTTGAAAATAGATATAAAATAAAATACAACCAATAAAATGTTGGACCGAGCAAATAGAACGAAGATAATCGAGGGTGGTGGTAGTTTTCTATAGCAATCCTAAAAAACGTTGGAATCTTTTTTTCATCCAAGGTGAAAAGAGATCTGATTGGCACAAAGCATAAGCGACGGGCGGAAACTCTAAAAAAAACAGGATTTACATGCAGAAATTTTATTAACATACATTTTTATATTATACCATAAACAAGTCAAATTGACAACTTTGGTCCATACATAGAAATTTAAAGACTACTGATATTGTCGTGTATTATATATTTATTTATATTTATATACTTCAGCAAAGACACCGGCAAATGCTGCGCTCGCACCACAAAAAACATTACACGGAGGAGGACGTTTTTTGTTGAATCTTTACAACGGTGACTAGGGGAAGGTCACTAGCATTATAAATAAGTTGGGAGGTTTATAAAAACACATGTTAATATAAAAATGTATTTATTCAAATCAAATATGTGGGAAGTTGACCACCAAGTCTTACTAGTTTGTAATTACTATTATTATGTCAAAAACTAAACACTAACACTACCTAATTATATGCTTATCATAGTAAAATACTTGAAAAATAATAAAGATTACGTAATGAATGTAGGAACTTCAATATGACGTGCTGAAATTGTTGTTGTTGAGACAACATCTGTAAGCGTCATACAATCTAATAAGTACTTCGATTGAATTCCAAAGTAAATTTCAATAAAGAAGCAAGGCGGATTATTTATTAGGAATAAAAAAAGCTGCGTATTTAACAGATACCCGTACATCGTATATAGTACACAAACTGTTGTAAATATACTAACTGTATGTTGTTAACATTTGATTGAATTTGAAAAAAAAACATTAAAATTCACCCTGCACATCGTAAAAAAACAAACAGAGCACAAGTTAATTAATATAGGGCAAATTTCACATAGGAAAAGTAATTTTTATTACATCAATACATACCTACTACATGTCACAAATGTGTGTATATTAATTCATATCATATAATTGATAATAAGCAATATCCAATATAACGTATAAGCGTAAATAATGTAAAATCGTTGTAAAATGGCACCAACATATCTATTGCTCGGATACATTAGAATTAAAATAAACACTTTCTAAAATGACCGCCAATTATTACTCCAAGAATACGATCCCGTTACATTATTTATTCTTAACGCACACTAAAATAATTTCGAGAAATAAATTGATTTTTCTCAATAATAATCTAATTAAAACACATAAAATCCACAGCTTATCGCTTGGTACATGATAACTTACTATTAAAAAAGGGCGTACAATAAGTCCCAGAGAAAAAAACCATAAAAATGACATATATTGTGATTATATGCTAAATGCGATTGTATTACGAAGTATCAGTTCAAATATAAAAGCGACGTCGGCCAATCACAATGGCATCATACTACAAGAGAGTGCTTGCGAACTCTCCTGTACTTCTACAGCTTCCGAGCTACCGACAGCGGTGGACGTAGGCATTTGTAGCTTTGTCATCTTCGTGTATCTGACAAATGGTTCCCTCCTTGCAATAGCAACTGTAGATAAAAAACATTATTTTAAATGTTATATGTACATTTTACCATTTACTAATCTTGTGTTTGTTAAATAATCTGGAGAGTAGTGTGCAGTTCACACTAAGTTCCCTCTTGCCCGCTGTGTGCGGGATACAAGCGTGAAGCTGACAAAAAATGTGTGTTAAATATTGATTAAGTATTACTCATCAACAATAACAAATGCCAAAATGAATGTATTGTAAAAATTCCAATAAACAAGGTCCATTACGTCAACCTTTAATCGAGACGAGTGATAAATATTAATTTATTACTAATCATGCCGCTAGAGAAATATTTACATTTAACTTTATCGTGATTATATGAAAACAAAGTAACAACTTTGTTATTCTACAGTAGGTACATAATAAGATTTTATGTGCAAATAGATTTTGGTTTCAATATCTTAAAAGGGTTTTTTTTTGACAAATCGAGTTGGACGATGCGATATTTATTAAATATATTTTAATTTAACGTTACTCATAAAAAAATATTTTTATTAAGAAGAACAAGTATATTTATATTTATATAGTAGGTTTTAAAAAAAATGACTGTTACACTTACTAAGTGTTGCTAATGTTCACTTCGATGATTTTTATGTCGGGCTTGTAGATGGACCATCCGCACGGAGTTTGCGGCGCACATATTTGTTTCGGTGCCCGCTGTAAAAAAATAAATATTATTTTATATAATTCAATTGAAAGCAATTAAAGAACATACTAAGTTTAATATTATCTTGAATTTAGTTAAATACTAATAGAAATTAATAGGCTTAGATAAAATAAATCTTATTATCAACTCGAGCTCAATTATTTTCTACGTTATTGTAATAATTATAATTATTTCAAGTCACATTCTTTGACCTTCTTGAACTTTCTAATGGCTAGATTCTAACCAGATTTATCTACATACAATTTATTAATTTATACAACGCGATCCGTTAAATGTTAATGTTTAATATTTACAATTTATAAAAAAATAATCGATTTTTTGTATTTAAAAAAAACTGTCAAATATTTTAAAATTAGAATATGTATGTAATTATAATATAGTACAGTACGTTTATAGCGTGATAGAAATACCTTACGTTGGGTAATACCGGGCGGATTTTTGATGTTTTAGAATAATTACAAAAATTTTGTTTCTCAGTTCAGTTTGTCCTAATAACGTGATATGGCGGTAGTCATTGTAATTGGTAGTGTTGTTGCAGAAGATAAAAAGTTGCATAGTTAATGGAGTAAGTAGAACCTGAGCAATAGTTTTTGCTTTTGATTCTTATAATATTACGATAATCTATAATAAAATAATTATAAAACTACTGATGAGATGACTGAGATTTGAAAGATATTCTAGTAGTAGATTATATTATTATGAAAAACCTAATTTAATATGAATAAAATAAGTATAAAACCGAAAAGAATTTGCAAAAATAACTATAGTCTTTTATATACTTCTAATGATAATTATGAGATATATAAACGATATATAATTTTGTTGTAATATATGTCTCGCACTGTTTATCAATAAAAAAAAATCTTAATCTAAAAAATCTAAATTAGCTAAATAAAATTATTTTTATGAAGATTCTTAAAAGTAGAAGCTTCTTAAAAGAAAAGTAAAGCAAGTACTTCCCAAAGAATTACCCCTGCAAGTTGCGTATGGATGATGTCATCGTACGACGCGTACGTTGCGCCCTTGAGCGTATCCGGCGCGCCTCACGGGTCACACCACGCTCGTGTGACCATTGCTAGGCCGCATGCACACGCGAGACTAGCTGCATCTACTGCCTTGCAAATTGCAATCAAGATGAATCGATTGCAATGCAATTGGTCTAATAACTAAGCATTTTTAACCGACTTCGCGACGCTAAGAAGGGTAATGTGTTAAGTGTATGTATGTATGTGTTTTCTTGTAGTTTAGATGTCTACTAAATTCTTTAGCTTTCTTTTTAATAGCAATTTAGCAAAGTGAGACAGGTTGATAATTAAATAAATATTTTTATTATTAATTGTTCATTTTCCACAACATTAATATTTTATTTAAGATGACAACTTACAAGGGTTGACAAGTTTGACGATGATTTTTATATTTTTGTTCATAACACAATTTATTAAAAATATTTGTTATAATAGAGACTTCTCAAAATTATTAATATAATATAAAGGATTAGTAGATACTACCATTTGCACTGGATTTTTAAATATAATGTGTTCACTAAAAATATTAAATAAACGTTACCGACGCCAGTTCTAGCGATTGTATGTGCCGAATAAAAGAATGAATGGCGAAATCAAAATGCCGACGCGCGAGGAAGCGTCGTATGACATGTAAACAGGAAGTGTACTGCGTATACGGTGAGCGGGTCGATGACCAATATTTTTTGCCCTCAAATATGTTATGACAGCAAAGTTTTCTAAGACACTTACGAGTGGATGGATGGATGGATGGATATAGGCATCGAATCATTCTGTGATAAACAAAAACTAGTTAAACCGTACAATTTACTTCTATTTCTTTACGTATAATATAACCTACATAAACTAATTTCAAACGAATGAACCTAGTAGGTTACGAAATATGATTACTTTTTAATTTGTATTTATAATAGACAATAATCTTTTAAAATGTAATAAGCAATGAACATCTTTTCTTCGTCTGCACAAATTATCATACAAGTGATTTTTTTTTTTAAACCAAGTCAACGTAAACTAATTAAGAACTGCTTTGTTTCAATTCCCACATTTAACATGACGTGTGGGTAGTTTGAGTTGTGCCAATGTTTTCCAAAATAGACTGTTATACACTTTTACCTATTCAAAAATAGAAAATCTATTTTTATTGTGTGAAATTCAGTTTTATTTATGTATTCTGGTTTTACTATGTAAATAAATATTTTTTATTTATGAAAATTAAACAATTGAATTTACGTCATTAATACTTTAAATAAAAGTAAATAAATAATTAAACAATAAATATCTATACATTCCTCATAACAAAATAACTGTATTTTAAAAAAGCCACTTGTAATGTAGGTAGATATAAATATAATAACCTGTAAAAAAAATCTAAATCTTAAGAGATACGAATAAATCACTTAAGGCCAGTCCGCAGGGGCACAAAGTGTGACTGTAAACGCGGAAAGTTGTGGGTTCGATTTCCATTCGAGGAACGTCTTAGCACTGAGTTTCCTCTGCCTACCCTGCTGTATGGGGGATACGGCGTTACGCTAAAAAAAATTAAACTGCTACAAAATATTATTTAGCGTGGTGAACACTTACTGATGACACTAAAATCATCTGCATTCTATAGGAAAACACCGGGACTTCGAAGAAAACTAGAGAAGGAAGGAGATTATGGAACCACTCTCTATAAATACTTTCCCCCCTACTTAAATATTAAAAATAACGACTTTAAAAGTTTCCTACTAAACATTTCTTTCTTTCGAACTACTTACGCACAGCGGGTGGTAAATGAAACTAGCATGGCAAGGGTTATAAAGTCCTCGCAGAGGAGATCGCGGGCGGTAAATAGTATTACAGTATACGGTATATTTAAAAAAACGATATATCGTGTTTTAATTGATATCGTGGTTAACCAACTAGAAATATAGTCAGTTGGATTTAAATATAAGAAAAATTTACGAGACTTAAAACTACCTGCATTTTACGGCGCAGGTCGACGCTAAAGCACCTTCCGCTCATTTCAAAGCGTGGAAACGGCAAAGCGTAACACTAGCCAATAAACTAACTAACACTTTAGTTTCACGCGGCCAACAACTATAACGGAAACAACTATAATTTACGTTATAATAAATAATATAAGATTCGTATTATATAAATGAAAATAATATGCAGGTACCTACAAAATAACTAGTTTTTTCAGGCTTCGAATTAACTTACGCGACACGCAACGGAAACAAGCTCACCCGTTTTTGCAATATTTTTCACTGATTCTCCGCTCCTATTGGTCAAAGCGTATTGTATATAGCCTATGGCCTTCCTCAACAAATAGACAAGATATCTAACACAGTTTTGTTTTAATTTCGAACGAATAATTCTTGTAATTAGCGCTTTCCACCAAACAAACTCTTTAGCTTTATAATTTAGTATAAAAGAAAGCGTGAGATATGAAAAAAAAATATTTAAATTTTATATCATGTCGGGTATATTTTAAAAATGCATATCGATCAGTGCTTTCGTTGATGGAAAATTGAGGGTGCCATAAATATTCTTAAATTAGAAATCAGTAATGGCCTGCATTTCTCGTTAAACAAATAATAATAATAAAGATATTGTAATTGTAACGTATTAGAATCAAATGACCCGGGCTACTTGTTGCTTAGTAATTGTATGCATTTTGATTGGTCATGTAGGTGAGACGAGTTGGAACTGTGACATACGTGATGTCAGTCACGACGCTCGGCGGCACCGCAGCATCCCGTCATCAAACAATTTCTTTACATTTTAAGATTTCCGTCACACGTGAAAAAAAAAGAAAAATACGAAAAAAATGTGATGAGGACGCCATTTTGATTTAAGTGGATTTTGCTGTGTCATTTCCACAGAATAAAATCAAATAACAAGAAAATACTTTTTTTTTACGAAAAGCTAGGAATTTATATTACAATTTAAGTAAAATTAAGTTTTTTCATATTTTAAAACGTGAAACTCAATACAATTCTGAACGATTTATTTTAAAGTCATTTTAAATCTACATAAAAAGCTAAATTAAAAAATAAAGTGAAAGTATTAAAGACTTGAAAATTTGTAGTTTTTATTACAAATTAGATTTGCAATAGGCGCCTTGCCCGTGCCCATTAGTGTTTGATATTGTCATAGGTCAGTTATAACGAAGCAACGATCAATGACGAGAGTACTACCTGAGCTATAACTTTACAGTTATAGCTTGGGTAGTACTTATATTGTATCCCTTGAGAAAATATAAAATTTTAAAAATACTTAAAGTTCGTTACGAAAATTCTACTTAGAATATAGCATACTGTATACGTTTTTGAAAATTCACCGGCACCGTCCCGAGTTTTATACGTTTTTATTATTCACTTACCCTCATGTAAAAAAATACATTGAATATAATAATTTTATAACGCTTAACACTTATAATAATTATTAACAATATGTCAATTTCTACAGTTATTACCATATAAATTAATATACTATATAAAAACAATTTCTTATCATGCAAATATTCAATTTTTTTTAAAACTATTTCTTAAATATACAATTATTAATGAACATATAGTAATATTGCATCATAAAATGGCTTACCCTATCTCTTGGGACTGAGGCGGCGGTGATGGCGCAAAGCGCGATCAAGAAGAACAGTACACGATTCATTTTCACGAAATGGGGGGTTAGTCGGGAGTGACGGTTTTTAAAATTTCCACAAAATACGGTGCTCGCGGTGGCGGATCGTGATGGAGTGCCGGTGGCGGGCGGGCGCCCGTCTTTAAGTAGGTTGGAGTGGCCCCACCGTGGCAGCGTGCCGTACCAAATTTTCCTAGTGGAGAGGTTATACTACTGCAGCCGACTACAGGCGTTCCTAGATGTTATACGGCCTGTCGCTGCTTATTAAACGACTATTCACAGTCGAAAGCAAAGTTCGTTTGCAAGATATGAACTGATGTTTGCAAAAATATTTTGCTATGTAATAAACAAATCATATGTATTTATTTATCTTAAGAAGTTATCACTAATTACTATTGCGCTTAAACGACATGAATGGACCTGATAACAGAAGACTCGCACGCGAGCGTACATCATGTGTTGTTTGTTATTCTAGCCGAATACTACGAGATCGATGATCTTGAATTGGCTAATTGCAGATTTGTTATATCTAGGTACAACTATTTTTTTGTCACCTAAACGCTATATCCCGCATTTACCAGGGTAGGCAGACGGGACTTAGTGTTAAGACACTCCGTTCATCACTTTTCGCCGAATTTATCTAAAAGTATAAAATCAAGAAATAAAATATTATTGTTTATTATATTATAGCCCTTAGATGTGTTTTGTATCACGCGTTAAACAATTAACGGGTGTTTTTCTAAGAAAATATTCATACAAACATGTTTTTCGTATACCTACATAAAATTATCAGTAATGTGTTGACATATTGTTGGCGCTATAAGATTTTTCAAGGATACTTGTTTCATCTATTTATATGATATGTATTTATATGTTCTTAACATTTCTATTCTACAAGAAATAAAGCGCACCCGCCCTATACTGCATGGAGGGAGCCCTGATTACATAGTCAACGTAAATTGCATCACCCATCCAAAGTACAATTATAGGTTTCTTTTATAATACTTGTACTTTGGATATGGATGCGTACATTAAAAATTATTATTGTTATATCTTTCTTATTTCTGACCTTTAAGCATTCCTTAAATTTACATTTAATAAAGGTTTTAGACATTTTTATTATTTTTTATAATTGAGGGTATCTGGTTTGCCAAATTTTGAGTGTTTTCTGGCTTAAAGATATAGGAAGGAATATTGTTTTTAATATCATTTTTTGGTACCTGAGCTAATTATGAAACACCTTAATAAAAATTATAATCCGTATTTTTTACTAAAGTGTAGGAAAGTAAATATAAATGTTTATTTTTAAGATTTACCAATTATTCTAGTACCTACATATAATAGTATTAATGTTGCATGACTATAACCCTAAATATAAATTGCTTCTAATTCTTGATGAATGATCTTTTAATTTACTATTTAGTATACTATGTCGGTTTGTACTATGTACCATAAAAATATAATTATAATAAATCATTCATTATAAATAGAAAAATGTATTTACTATAGATATTCTATTACACTTTGCTGTGTTACTACCAAAAGAAAAAAAATAGATCACTATTAATTATTGTGCAATCGTATATAATATAATAATGTAACATATATGTAACATGCTATTTATATATATATTTATATATATATGAGATAAAACACTTTTTGTGACAATTACAAAGCATACTTAGATTAGATACATGTACATGTTTAAAACTATTATTATGAGTTAGTTATACAAATTCATAATATGACAACATTATTTACTTTAATGTTATTATTTAGTTATTATGAAAAAATAAAACCCTGACAGGATTATTTGGTGATCCGTCTGTCTGTCCTTCAGTTAAGACCATTTCTCTCAAAATTGAGTAGATATATCAACTGAAATTAATATCAAATGCAGTAAGTTACAGCACAAGAAAATAAACTTTTTATATGAAACTGCCACCTAAATAAAACCTATAGCATTACTTCAATTTTGGCAAGAAGTGAGAACTTACAGGAATTTCTAAATATATCATAGAGAAATATAGTATATAGCAAAGCTATAATATTTATAATTCATTTCATACGTTTGAGGTGCGGAACTCAAATACTCATATATATTAGAGTTTCATTACTCAAAAGCAACGTCTTCAAAATTCGGTGGTAAATGGGAATGTTTTTTATTGAAAAGACAAGGCCAATGAGCCTACGGCCCACTCGATGATAAGTGATCACCTGTATCACCCGCGAAACCCAGTAACACCAGAGGTGCTACAAATGCTATGCCTTTAAGGAGGAGAAGGACGCGCCTTTTGAAGGTACCCAGGTCGAATCGACCTGGAAACACTGCCGCAGGTAGGCCATTCCACAGTTGGATGACGCCGTGGAAGAAAGTTCTTACTAAACCGCACAGTAGTGGAGTTCCAGGTATCCAGATGGTGTGGATGGTATTTGCATTTGTGTACTGTGCGGTTAGAAAACTTGGTGGCAGGTAATAGGTTCCCCAGAACACTCCCCATGATATTTTTTTTGTAATAAGTTTTTAATTTCTTATTAAATTGGTTCGTTATAGACTTTCTATGCAAGCATATAAATACATAGATGGTACTCAATTATTCCATATACGTACATCGAAATAACACCTAGTCAAAAATTTTCGTTAAAGGATACCCACAAATGTAGGCAGCATTTTTCCACTTCTTCGCTCTGGTGTCGAGGTAAGGCACAGCGTTGAGTTCTGCTACTCAACACGCAACGCCTCCAGAATTCGGCAGAAAATGGGGAACGGAATGTCTAGAACACTAGGTTCTATTAGGTACTTTCATCTGTCTGATACCTCACTTGAACTAGCGGTTTTAATACCTAACCCTATTTATTTTGATTCCCTTTTGCTATTTAAGGCTAAATTTTTTTAGGATTTAACCATAAATGTGTAGTTTTCAGATTTTTTCCTAAATTAGTACTACCTGTAGATGCTATACATCATTTTATAATATAGAAATATGGTTTTTTTTTCGGGAAATCATGGCGCCATAGATTTGAGGCCGTAGGTTTGATTTATGACTTGATATCTTCAAGCGTTTCTGAGATAGAGGGTCTTGACAGATAGACAGACAAACAGACACATAATATAAAATGTAATCTTTATTGCTTATTTAAAACATTTGTAGTTGTTATTACCTTTAATTATATTACATATATGCAGCTTACTAATTATTATTGGACTTAAGTAACCTTTATATATAATTGATTTTAATTATGTTAAAATATATATATTTTTTAATTGCAACTTAACTTTTTTTAGTAACTTACACTTTTAACAGAACCAGTCCGATACAGAAACTCTCAAATTAGTTACAGTAATTCTCAGTCGATGTGTCAAATAAATATTTAAGTATAACCTTGACAATTCTCATGGCCGTGGAAAATCTAGGATCTCAAGAGTATATTCTAAGAATAGCTAATGCATTCAGATGCCAGTTAGTGCAATCAAGTGTACTGAAATGCATAGGTACGCCATAACTACGCTAAAAATAACTTTTAATAAGCTTTGAAATTGTAAATCCGGACCTATTCTTTGGCTACGGGGTAAAAGATTGTAAACTATACGTTCACATATATTTTAAATGCGCCAAAACAATTATAACTTATAAAACCAATTTATTAAAAATAAAAAAACTAAATGAATATAAATTGGTTATTAGTAGGTGTTAACAACAGCAGCATTCCCTGCCATAAAATAGAACTGAGGAACCCAGGGGGTTGAGGGCCAGCAAAATGAGGGCAGTATTTAATGATTGCAGACTACGTCAGTGAATTGCTTCGTAAATAGTATACTTGATATTTAAGGTAAAAAAAGGAAACATTTAACACAATGACACAGAGAAAAGACAGCGTGGCATCATTTACATTTGGCTACAATATATCTACTGTAATTCCCTTTTATTTCTATCACTAGTCGAGAAACAAAGTCAATTCTTCATCAGTATGATAACGAGATTTGGTAAAGTAGAATAGGTTTCAACTAAATATAAATTGTAAATATCGTAGATGGATCGTCTTGGAGGGTAGTAAAAATTTTAACTAAATTACATTTTAATTTAGCGTTACCTTCAACATTTTTTAAAAAAGAATTTAAGAGAATTCATAGGACTTTTTAATACATACTTTACTTTATGTGCACAGACATTTGTTTAGATTAAGTAATCGAAATCTTTAAAATGGCCAAATTGGCTTAATATCAATTCTTATTACCGTCAGGTGACTAACAACATGATACGTTTTGGATGAATGCCACATTTATAGTGTACGAAGCAGTCTTTTTGCATATATTTTAAATTTTATTTAATGAACAATGAGTTTGTCTGGTTTCGCAAATAACAAGACAGTAATTATTGCAATTTATATATCTGTCTGTCTGTATGTCTACGGAGTAAATCTTGCTGAAAAGAGACGGAGGGGACGATATTTAAGTATTTAATTGCTTGCAACAAAAAAAAATATTTACAAAATTTTATAACTAAGTATCTTAAAATTTAGAGTTAGGCATTATCCACACTTTTAATTTCATAAGCACAGTTCAATTTTGTTATGAGTGTGTAGCAAGTAGGTCGCCGGGTCAATTTCTAGCTGTACCTATATGTTCGATGCCTATTCGGGAAATATTTTTATTTACATTATTCTCCTTCCTTTCCTCTAGAAAGACACACTACAAATATTGTCTTAGTTTAGTGTGGAAAGTGGAAAACGGAGAATGTTGACTGGCTACTCTGCTATGCAAGATAAAACTAAAGTAAAAAATATATTACAATATAAAAGATGTAGGTAGGTAGTTTAGACTACTTATTAGATTACAAGGTCAAAACCTTCTTAGACACAAAACTGTACTTATGCAACTAATATTTAAAGTGACGATAAACATTCTTGTACGTAAAATTAATACATACTAATTTTATAATAAAATTAAAGTGATATTTTTAGCAACATTTAAGTTTTTTTAATACTTTATATATATATACTCGTATCTCGTAAAGGAAATAATAATTTAATAACCATAACGCTGTAAGCTAAGTAGTAAGTAAGCTCCCCTTGATAGTTTAGTTACTCAAATTCTTATTAGGTAGGTATGTAGATTGTAGCCTCCTACCTACCTCATATAATGCACCGATAACATTAAATTATATTTAAATGTGTAAAGTTACAAATTAATGTTCTTAAAAAAATACATAGGTATATATTATGGAGAAACTTGTCCACGTCTACCTGTGGTAATAAGTAAAGACATTTATATCGATTTTTAAAGATTCTCTTAAAAAGTTAGTTTCATTTAAAAAATGTTGCAGTCAATTTTGAACAGAAATTGGTTTCTTATTTAGAGCTTTGCAAAATGACTGCTTTAAAATGGAGTTCCAATAACAAAGGTGACAAACAGGGCCGTAAATTACGAAAGTCATAAAATAAACCCGAGTACCTCTTGTAGGTACCTCTCGGCCGTGTATGTGTGGAGCATACAGCTGTTGCTATGGTGTTCTTCGTCTGTTTTCGTTTCACCTTTCAAGTAACAAAAAATTATGTATTACAATAGAATTATATAAACGAGGTACTCATTTGATGATAATGTTTTCTGTTCGATTTTCAAGTAGCTAGACTACTTAGTACATACACTTATAGAAGTTTTAATCTTCTTAAAACTCCGTTCCCAATATATGCATACTGGTAGGTAAGTATAGCTTGGTAAAAATTTTTGCTCAAACTTTAACTACACTGATTTTAACGTGATATTATACGTGATAACTGATTAATCACCTTTTATTGGTGATGATGATGAAGTGCTAAGAAATTAAGAAACCCAATATAAAATAGTTAACGATGAATTCTTTAAATCATTCTTTATGTTTATGGGCGAATCTATAAGTAAAAATGTTTTCTGGTAAAGACATAAAATGTACTTTGGTCGGATGTTTTAAAAATAGCAAAGGGGGAAAATTTGAACTAAACAATTTCGAAGAATCGTTAAAAATAATTTCTTCATGTACCTACATATTCATTTTTGTCAATGAAAAGTGCCAAGACTGATGCTGACGTTATTCGTTGGAAATATTTAAAACAAATATCTACCTCCCGTTTTTTGCGTGTTAATTGATGTGTAGGAAACAAGTACATTATTATCTATCTACTAGTGGGCCCGGACGCGGCTACGCCCGCGAAAATATAAGCCTAAATCATTAAAATAAGTTAAAAAATAATAATAAGTGGAGATTTATTATTAGAAAAAATATCTGAGTAACCGAAATGAACAAACCAAAGAAGTAAAAGTAACTAAAGGAAATTCTTAATATTAGAAAAAAAAACCTAAAGTTTGCTGTGCGCGCGTACTAAACATTTTTCTATATTAAATA
>JAKRZM010000291.1:257197-322334 GCA_036379175.1 Heliconius cydno galanthus
GAAAGTTTGTATGAAACTTCGTTACTACAAATGCTAGGAGTCTCAAATTTTGCATAACGTCACTAGGACGTAATCATGGAGACAGAAATTAATAATAACATAGTTCACGCGGGCGAAACCGCGAGCGGGCCGCTAGTCTTTTATATTTCTCTTTCAACCTTTTCTGCCGTACCTTCATTTTGTATATCAAGTCAATCAGACCTAATGTCAAGACAGTCCGTTTCCCGCTTTTCGCCGTATTTCGAGACATCATGTGTTGAGTGGTAAAACTCAACGTCGCATTCTGTCTAGCCGAAGCGAAGAGTTATAAATAATTAATTCCTCTGAGTGGAAATCGAGCCCACAACCATTGCATTTACATTTAAACGCTGTGGCACACCGTCTTCTAAGTGTTTTTATATTGTATTATTTTCTTTTGAATATAAGGTATTATTTGATTTGTTACATTTTAAAACTAAACTGTAATATATCTACATTGTGCAAGAATAAACTTTTGTTTTAAATAAGTGCGCCTTTATCAATCGCTAATACTTTCTCAATGTGTCTTAATACAATATGGCACCCATTCTTACGCAACATTCAAACTCCATTAGTTGTGTGTAATTTTAGCCACGAATCCCAAACACCTGATGATCTTTTCACGGCTGTCTGACAAGCGTCCCTGGGCGTCTCATCCGTGCAGGTGACCTAGATGAGCTGGCTCGCACTGCATGCAGTTCAGTGCCCTATCGAATATATCGAAGTATTATTAGCTTCTACATTTGTTGTCCTCTCCAACACGGAATATTTTTTAAGCTTCACGCTGAAACCCGCACACGGCTGGAGGCATTGCGTGTTGAGTTGAGTTGAGTTGGCAGAACTCAACGCCACGCTTTGCCTCGACACCAGAGCGAAGAAATGGAAATATAAACGTTAATAAATATTTCACTTCCTCGAGTGGGGATCGAACCCACAATCGAAATTTAACAGTCACATCATTGTGCCGCTAAGCTACGACTGCCTCGGAATATCTATTTTAAAAAGGCTTCAAAGGACGGCTTGGAGGACGTAGCGGTCGGCCGTTTTTTTGTATCGTTTTTCCCCAATTTTCGTTGCGATCATGGGTAGGTAAATAATTGTCGCGTAAATGCATATATAACTTGAAATATTTATTTATTCTACCATTTCAAATTATATGAATGTGAATAAATCAACAAAATAATGAAGCTCCCCGTAATATAAAAGAGTACCTCATAATAAAACGGGGACCTCATAAAAAAACATGGGAAATGGAGTGTCTTAACACTAGGTTACGGTTAAAGATATTTTTTATTTCCATTAAAGACATAGGCCACTTACATGGAAACATTGGTTAACAAAATAAAGAATTATAGTCGATCGTACATTAGTCAATTACAGTAACACATTTTTTTTGCTTACTCATTTAATGCATTTGTTTTTTTTTAGAATGGGTAGTTTTTAATTATGTATTCGCTTAGTTGTGTTTTAAATGCAATAAAATAAGCTTAACCTCTTTAAGGTAGGTTCCCTCTGCCTACCTTTCTGTGCGCGGGATACAGCGTGCAGCTGGTTTGATTTATTTTATTTTAAATAATATATGAAATGCAAAGCAAGTTTATCAAGCGGCCACGTGTCCTTTGTAAAACGATCGCAGACAGCAGGGCGGCGCGGCGCGGGCGACCACAACCGCATTGAGATACCGCTGTTCCGTTTTCGTCTACGCAATAGACACTACATGTACATACAGACTACAGTCTACTTATTATACATATTATTAAATACGAATGAGGTGGGTGTGTTTTGAAATCGATATTCTCAATGTGGATGTCGTATTGATTAAGAAATACAATAATGAAGTTATTAGCTTATTGTTCTATTACCTACATGTTTATTAGATAGGTGCATCAGGTATTTTATACAAAATTTAAACTTATAAAAAATCTGGAACTTGCCTGATATAAGCTATAAGAAGTTAGTAAAATACTATAGCCTATTTATCTATTCGAGAATTGCGCGGAAGCATCAGGTAGTTGTTCAACATAATTAGCAATTTTTTGTAGACTTACCTACCTATTTAAATAAAATATACCTATAGAAAATGTCCTTAATTAATTTAAGATTCATAAAGATTCTTTAATGGTTGAATTGTAAGTAAAATAAAATTTTATTATTATAACTTTAACAAATAATTTAAGTCATATAAGTAAATATGGATTCATGTAATTAATATATTTTAAAAATTGAAGTCCACATTTTAAAGGTGACATTGAAGGTTACGAGAAGGGCACTTGCACACGAAAGTCTCTGTCCTTACCTTCAATCTTTCTAAGTTCAGAAAGTATTTGTAATTTTTAATTTACTTTAAATTTAATCAAAATTAATGATTCAAAATCTTAAAATATATAATCTAAAAATGCTTACAATATACAATGTCTTTTACTTTATAAGAATCTGCCAATTGGAGAACTTATAATAAAATATTACTACTGTTACTATTACATTAGAAGTAATGAAAAGTTATGAAATGATAACTTTGCAGAGTTGATACTTACCTTATACAGTTTATTTTCTTTACCAACTATAAAAAGATTAAAAGTAATATTTATCTATTTATTTACATGACTGAGTCTATAAGGTAACTCAGCTAACAATGTTAATAAAAAACACTACAAAAAACGTAGTGACCGATTTATCTTTGTTATAAAAAGAAAAGAAATTGAATTAGTTAATATATATATATTTAAATACATAAAAAACAATAAAGTTGCTGTTATATTATAATTTACATTTCTTGATAACTTTTAATTTATCGATTTATGTTGGTATGTAGTAAAATAATATTTTTGCGTAAACGCTTTGTGAAGGCGCAATTATTAACGCTTCTTTTTCGTTTAAACTATAAAATCAATTTGTCCAGAAGTCGAAGTGAAATAAAACTTCATCTATGAATATGTTGTAAGTTCTCACTTTTTTGATATCTTAACATGCAGAAAAATCGATGCATAAATGTAAACGTATCGTATAACGTAGGATCTTTTAAGTTGATTTGTTTCCACTTGATATCTTCAATTCTCCACTCTTGACAGACGAACAGACGGACAAGAAAGTAATCCTATAAGGATTTTTACCTTTTGAGGTAAATTTCTATGTTAACTAATTCTCAAATACATTACATTCTCAAATAGTTTTATATTTCGTATAACATTCGCACAACCTTTGCCACTGCCAATATCATACACGTATTTCGACTTACCTTACACTGAATTACCTATATTAATATATAGATTATGGTATGGTTAGGTATATGTTTGTTTTAAATTTAACTGCGCCTTCTTTATGTTACTAATAAATACGATGACTGACTGAAATAGGATCTTTTATACGTTTTCCCAGTCAGCAGTAGCAGTAAAAATAATTTACCTATAGGTATATATTGATTATTGGATATACTTACTTTAACAAATTAGGCTAATTACTAATGTTATATACTAACTGCGTACAAAGCTCATTAAAATTGATCTCTTAATTATATGTACCTACTTATAAATTATTATTATACAATAATTATACAAACTACGCAGTATTGGATCTGCTTTGATACACTGCGGCGTGTGCCCTCACGCAGCTGCCCGATACCCGTGTTACGTCAACACAGGGCTCTGACCTTTCACCATTCATTCATAGATTTCTTACTCCTACAATTATCATTAGGTTATCGAATTGTAATAAAGATAGCCAAGCCAGTGAACCAATTAAGAGTTTTAAAACCTTTTTCCTTTCAATTCTATTATATACATATATCAAGTGAATAAGGAGAACTACAGAAGACAACTAACTACTAGACGAAGAAGAAGAAGACGACTAACCCGCCAAATTTAATCACTATAAAATTCAGCTTCAATTTTTTAAATAAAAAACAAATGGAATTATCCAGGCCACTAGCGGCGTTAGGGTAGGGCGAGCCTGGTCGACCGCCCAGGGGCGATTTTTTCAGTTGATATTGTTTATTTTGTTTATTCAGACATTATATTTAATTACTTGTAGTTATAAGGTAAAATAAAATTTTGTTAGCTTTTTGCATAAGGTTTTTTATTGAGCATTTAATTAAAATAGGTATTCTTCGCAGTCTTCTTCATATGTAGGTCTTCTACATATGAACGCAGCCGTGACAGGATAGAATAAAAAAAACGTACCTATATAACAGTAAAGGGAGAATAAACTTTCGTGGTTGATAATATAATGGAACGATTCATCATAAACAAAAACGATCCATTATTAGAATATATATTTTTTTAATTAGATTTTTTTTATGTCTTCAAAAAACTTTATTTAAAAAAAAAACAAACATTCTCAAAACTCAGCTTAAGTCCCGCGAACTGTACAATGTTGTAAGAACTAACAAAATAACTGAAAAGAAAAAAAATCTCTTTCTTCGTACAAAGACACGGTGATCACACCTTGCCAATCGTTTAGCNAAAAACATTCTCAAAACTCAGCTTAAGTCCCGCGAACTGTATAATGTAGTAAGAACTAACAAAATAACTGAAAAGAAAAAAATTAACCGATAATCCCTATAGCTAGTACATTCTATTTGTGAACCTCTTTCTTCGTACAAAGACACGATGATCACACCTTGCCAATCGTTTAGCGATGGCCTTGTTTTCCAGTATAAGTTTTACAAAAATCTAAACAAGTCTCAGATGTGTGGCTCTTTTTATTCGGTCCATCTTATATAACAATAATTAATTCATCTTTAGTTCTATCCATCCTTTTATATTTCACGTAGCAATAGTATTTGTAGCTCCTTTTTGGACTTCCTGCCATTCCGGACATAGCGTGTTAGGTGACGATCCCCGAGGAACATCTGGTGCTCGTGGTGGGTGGAATGTTGCAGCTCTATATTGATGGGCATGGATCGCTATAAGCAAGCTTTCCATCATCGGCCCCTTTCATTGATTTAGTTTTTAATATTTACTTTTAAATTTGAGGCCAATCGTGACGCGGGGGCACAAAGGGCAACATATTCTCATATTCCCTGGTAGTGCGACAATGTGAAGCGTTGAGTTCCGCCACACAACGTTATACCTCCAGAATTCGGGGAAAAGTGAGAGACGAAAATATATTAAAGGGAAAGGAGTGTCTTAACACTATGTTCACTCTGCCTATCCAACTACGGCGCGAGATACAGCGTGAAGCTAAGAAAATTTTGAAATAATTTTGTATTATATAAGTATATTTTGTACACACAAGATATAAAAAACAACATTATTTGATAATATCCCTACCAATACGGACAAGAATAATTTGAATTTCAAATCAATCCCTTTATCCGAAAAATTAATAAAGCCTTTATGATTCCCCGGGGCCCCCACGGCACATTTCTAAATAAGGCCCTACGAGAGACACAGATTAACAACAACTGAAGTAAAATTATGTGCTGATGTGCTCCATTCTACGTTATATTGATCAACTATTTCTTCTTCTGGCACGCCTAAAAACCGAGAACTAAAAAGTAAATAAACAATTGCTTGACAGTTGGCACTGATGTCAAATGTCAATTGTGGTTGTAAAATTGTAATTTTGTAAATTGAATTTACGTGAGGTTAGAGGTACAGACAAATTTTAGAATAAAATAATTTCCTTTATCGATATCCTCGAAGCGCTGTAATTAAAAAGATTTATATTTATCGATATAATTACTAAAGTCAAAGATAACTAACTGTTCTACATACATCATAATCTAAATATAACGAAACTGTCAAATAGCAAATTTTCGAACAATAATGTAATTTAATTGTTATTAGTAAAATTTATGAACATTATATATATAATTAACAATTTCAGCATTAACTTTTGTAACAACATGTCATTATACACTGTACCTAAAGATTTACGAGGATTAAGAGCGTGTTTAGTTTGTTCTTTAATAAAGGTATGTAAATACATATATAGTTGCAATAAATATTTAAATAAATTTTAAATTATTAACTTATTATATAACCACATTTTCGTCCACTCCAGACCTTTGACCAATTTGAATATGATGGCTGTGACAATTGTGATGAATTTCTTCGAATGAAAAATAATAAGGACAATGTATATGACTGCACTAGTAATAATTTTGATGGGTTAGTATAGATATTCATTTCAATAAAACAAAATACAACTTAAATCAATTTATAAGAAATTTATTAATAGTAAATATTATACATTACAGAATGATTGCTGTTATGAGCCCTGAAGATAGTTGGGTATGCAAATGGCAGAGAATAAGTAAGTTTTGTACTAAAAGAATAAATTTTTTTAAAGGCAAAACTTTTGCTTTGAAGTGTGATGGTTGTGGGTTTGCTTGCCAGTCAGATAAATCAATGATTTTCATTTCATTTCTGGGGATTATTTTCACTAATTAGATCTTACACACTTTATTATAAACACAACACTTACGGCGAATGGTGTGACTGAAATACCACGGTTGTGGGTTTGATCCCCACTCAAGGAAGTGAGCTATTTATTTACGTTTATATTTCCATTTCTTCGCTCTGGTGTGGAGACAAAAGTGAGGCATTCAATACCATTCAACACGCAACCCATCCAGAATTTGGCAGAAAGTGGAGAATGGAGTGTCTTACTACTAGGTTCCCTCTGCCTACCCTGCTGTGTGAGGCTGTATCCCTCATCCTGTGAAGCTGATTTCTAAGTTAACTTTTGTCAGTGCTTACTAATCACAATCATAAATTATTAATACTAACACCACAGCAGCTACATAATTGTCATTTATTAAGTGCAGGTTCAAAATTTGAAATCTTAAAAATAACTAAACTAACCTAAAATGCATTTAAAAACTGCCAAATTGGTCTATATTATCTTCTTTGTCTGATGTAATAAATAACACTCGTTTTTTTATTTGATTTCCCTACTCTTTATATATTATATTTCTTCAGCTGTCATTTACCACCTGTTTTTTTTATAGGTAGATTTTGTAAAGGAGTATATGCTATATCTGTATCGGGTCGCCTTCCCGCAGGAGTTATCAGAGAAATGAAGAGTCGTGGTATAGCTTACAGACCAAGAGATACCAGTCAGAGATAAAGATATAGTAATTTATTTATTTAAATTTAATTCTATAAACTTGCTCCTATTACTGTTGAGTAATATTGGGACATATGTTTAAATATATTCTAAGAAAACCAATAACATTTTGCTAATCTCTTTATGTAAAATAAATAATACAATAAAAACTTGATGAATGTTTTGAATAAATAAATGCTCCAATTTGAAAATGATTTTTTTTATTCTTGGATATTTATTTTTCTGCAAAGAGCTTCTTCAAAATATGTGAAGGCGAGGTCTATGCAGTGCTGTGCGCTCAGGCTGGAGCTCAGCTCAGCTCAGAAAGGATGGTGGCAGAAGAGGCCTGAGCTCCAGCTCAGCTTATTTTTAACTTCACACTACTCGGAAATCTAGTGCTAATTCCAGAATTGTTGTATGTGAGAGTGATGGAACACAATGACAAAAAAAACCATTCTACATGAATGAAATGCATATTGGCAATGTGTCAAAGACCGAGTATATGGCCTGCGAGAGCCCGGACTCGAGCACTATCCTTATAAGTCCTGGGCCAGCACCAAGTCCGAAAAGGTTCGGACGGTATCCTGCGATCACAGACCACACCAGTGACCTCCCGCCACTTAGCCCAGTCAACGCTTATCCGACCATGGAGATCGTGATCGATGCCTCCAGACTCGTGCATGACGGATCTAAGATATCTGAACTTTTCCGAGTTAGGGGCTGACTCAAGACCTACAAGGATAGTGCTCGAGTTCGCGATTTCGCAGGCCATATAATCGGTCTTTGATACATTGCCAATATGCATTTCATTCATGGAGAGTGGTTATGTAATGCTAATGCTGCAGCTAGAATGTATCGGAAAAGATACCAAAACGCTGAACGTCATCCCGATTATCGTGTACTTCGAGTTTTCTCTTCAACAAAGAAGTAATCCAGCAAGTATCGTATCATTTCAGAATCCAGATTAAATGCGCCAACTTTTAAAGTTACTTCCAAAAACAGTCCAGTAGTACATTTTTTTTATGGTACAGTTGGTTGAAGTTGGGTGTACTAAATATTTTGAACTTAATGTTTGGCAAAAACACGGCATTTTATTGAAAACCAGGTAGGTATGTTTCATTGAAAATTATGTAAAAATAACCGCAACTAATAGAAAAATTTTATAAATGTCCTCAATTAATTATATAATGTAGTCTATGACCAAATCTAATTAAATAATTTAATTTCCATACTTAACATTTTTTATATTAAATTACAATGGCAAAATGTTCTTTGTGGAATAGCATATGACTGTAGATAAAATGTTTGTGGATTCTAACCCTACTAAAAGTATTTTCATATCCATACTTTTTGCAAAGACAATATTAAGTTCCTGGTGTCAACACACAATTTGGACAAAAACTACACTTTCTTGATACTAGGTTCTTTTTTTCAGAGTGGTTATGTGGCGAAAATGCTGATACAACATAAATCATCAAATTATTTAATAAATAAATTCACTTTAGAGTGTAACATTTTATTTAACACTTTTCTAATAAAACTAAGTTTAAGTTACATAATTAAATGCAATTTCACATTGAATACATTAACTATTAAAAATTATAAAATAAATAAATGATTAGATGAGGCAATTTATAAAGTGACTTCTTTTACTATGATAATAAAAATTTACAGGAATAATAAATTATATATCGAAAATTTGTCATAAATTTACTGGAACTGTAAACAGAATATACACAAGCATTACAATTATAACAAGAAGAAATACTCTGTGTGACTATAAATGTGATGCAATAACAAGACCAAGCATCCTCCATTCTCAAAAATTTGACAGAATCTGAGAAACTAGTGTCATATATTAAGATTCTCTCTGCCTACCTTGCTATATGAGAAATATAGTGTGAAGCTAAGAAAATATTTAATTGATGATACTCGTCATATATTACAATTGAATGATAAGTGATCTCTATTCATCATTTGTGATGGCTGTTTTTGTATTTGAATTGCTGACATTAAATATATTCCAAATTGTAATTGGGCTGAAAGCACAAAGAAGGCTGCATGTAGTTATCTGTCAACTGCTGGATTCGGGAGGAACTTTAAATTCACTATCAGTACCCAAAACATCCTTATCTACTTCTTTAAAATCAATATTTTGTTGCTTCATGGCTTTCTGAAATAGTAATATAATTAGTCAAAAGTGTGCATATACCATTCCTCTCATGTACAAAACACAATAAATAAATAGAATTTATTTATTAATTTTAAAATTTTAATTTTTAAATTTATTAACATTTTCATGTTAATTGTATTTAATTAATAAATAAATTCTATTTATTAATTAAATACAATTAACATGAAAATGTTCAAACTTTACCTTTACACATTCTTGATAAATTTTAAATATTCCAGCACACATCGAATCATCGTGATCACCTTTTAAGAAACGATCCGAAAACCAAGAGTTGAAACAATCATCATATTTTTTTTTTAATTCCGTACACTCTTCTCCTATACTATTCATTCTAAATTTTACTACTTATTATGTAACCAGTACAAAATTAATGATGTTAAAAATCGTAAATAAAAGGAAACAATTACGATTCCTTGTGTAAGTCGATAATTGATAAGGATAACCTATTTTGACAAATTATCTAAAACATTGACATTTCGCCAGGCCCGCCAACTGTATAAAAATAGTGTAAATTGGGGATGCCCGATGATCAGTGCATTATAAAATTACTTATATTTTTGTACTTTATAATTTAATTTAACTATGGGTATAAAAACACTTTTTATTATATGGTAAATGTGTAACGAGTTTTTATTTATATTTCAATACAGATTGTTTTTATATTTAAATTGTTAAAATGTAACTTTAAGTCAAAAAATAATTCTACCACTACGTTTTACTGCACCTACATTTTTAAAATACGTCGACTATATTTTTTTAAAGACCACAGATATTTTAAGATTGTTACAGTTGATATACATATAAATATAACCAAACATTATTTTCTGTACGTTCTGACCACATGAGCATCATGAGTAAATGTGTTCTGTGATCATGAGTAAATGTGTTCTATGTTGGTTCTGTGGTTCTGACTTGTGGTTAATCATTAACCGTCAATGTCATAGTAATATATTTTTTAGGTTATATCAATTATCAATATATGATAGTGTTATGGTTTCACTTAACTCGTTAGCATAAAATATTAAATAAAAGAAAATGAGTAAGAATATATTACAGGATAGTCGGTTTGTCAAATATCTTAATGATCCTCGTTATAAGCAAATACCTAAACATGAACGGAAGGTGAAGATTGATAAAAGATTTGAATCTATGTTTAATGATGAAAAATTTAAAGTAAAATATACGGTTGATAAGCGCGGAAGACCAATAAACGAGACGTCAACAGAAAATTTGCGAAGATATTATGATTTGGATGAGTCTGACGAGAATTCAGATGTCGAATCCGAAGCGGGTTTAGACTCCTATGACCAAAATCAAATACATCACATTATTGATGAGGAAAGTCCTGGTCGTTTTGTTAAAAGAATTTCCACCAAGGATGATGATAACGTAGAAGAAGCATCTAACGAGTCAATCAACTTTAAAAATGATAAATTAGTGCGTGGAAATCTAGATAAAAAAATCAAAAATAAATTGTTAGATTTAGATATTGATTATGCTCGTGGTGAAGGTATATTAAGTATATGTGAAAAAGCTTTATGAATTTACAATACTATGATAAAGACAGTAGCAAGTTATGAATGCATATATTCTAATTTATTTCAGGTACTATACTGTCAGATTCATCTAGTGATGAAGAGAGCAGTGAAGAAGAAGGAGATAGTGAATTGGAGCATGAATGGGGTGAATTAGATGCCGATGCTGAGACTACAGATGAATCAACAAGAAGGTCATATTCCAATATATATATATATCTAGATTTTACACTGTAAATTCATATATTTTATATTCATAATTTTATAAAATTTTACCAAAAATGAGTTATTACTTTTAAAAAAAGTAAAAGTGAAAGTGTGGTTAAATAATAGTATATACATAAAAACTTTATAATCAGCTTCACACTGTATCCCACACACAGCAGGGTAGGCAGAGTACACTTAATGTCAAGACACTATGTTCCCCACTTTCTCTCAAAAAATAATATAAGATAAAAATAATAGAAAAATCAAAGATATTTATGTAAATGAAAGCCATAACAAAATCTTTTTTGGAGCCATTTAATATTTATAGCTGTTGTGATTCAGTGAGTCAGTCTCTGAACCTAAACATAACAATTGTGGTTTCGATTTCCACTTGAGTAAATAAATCATTTAATTTTCACCCTCTGTAAACAGACTAAGGGAGTTAATGAGTCTCAATACTCGATAATGAGATCCATTGTGAAGCTATAAAAAAATATCAAGTAAAACTATGGATATAACAAAAACAAATGTATAAAATTTTGGTGTTCAATATTATAGGATAGCAATCTGTAACATGGACTGGGATAACATGAAGGCAACAGATCTGATGGTACTACTTAGTTCATTTTTACCTCCAGGTGGTGCAATATATAATGTTACTGTGAGTATTATTCTTACATATCTGGCATTTAATTTATTTATGTTTTTATTTTAGACAATAATTTATGGCAGTTGTGGCACAGCAAGCTTGAGCTTGAGGAAATGAATTATTTATTTACGTTGATATATCCATTTCTTCGCTCTGGTGTCGAAGCAAAGTGTGGCGTTGAGTTCTGCCACTTAACATGCAAAGCCAGAATTTAGCAGTAGGGAACAGAGTGTCTTAATACTAGGTTCCCTCTGCCTACCCTGCTGTGTGCAGATTTAATAATTTATGAAAATATTATTATAGCATTTTCTCCTTATAAATATCATATAGATAAATATTTTCTTTATATGTATGTGCATACACACACACCACTGCGTGTTGCTTGTTAGCAGAGAAGGAAATGAAAATATTTAATATTTTATTTCTTCAAGTGGTAATCGAACTTGTCGCCTTTACAGTCATGCTCCTGTGCCACTGTACCACAACTGGCCTCTTCACACTTGCACATCATAAATTAATAAATATGATTTTTTTTAATTAATTGTAGTAACTGTGTTTAAGATCTATCCATCTGAATATGGCTTAAAAAGAATACAAGAAGAAGAAATCAAAGGACCAATTGAGTTAACTGCAAAGGCTGAAAATACACTCTTCGATGATGGTGGCAATGAAGAAGGTAACTGAGAAAGAGGCCACTATAACATATTGCTTAAATAAATATTAAAAATAAACTATTATTAACCATCAATCCCATGATGGCCATCATGGAAGGTTCATTCTCTTCTCAGGAGTATGAATATTATCATTAAAATTTTAAATTGGATTATTTTCATTAAAAATTATTCTATCACACCCAATCTGCACTTTTAGTGATGTTGGATCATTATTTAGTAACAATTTAGGTACATATTTAGTAGTGGGAAGACTCGTGCATACTGCTTACTTTTATTTTATGTTGAGGTTTAATATATCTTTAACTGTATCTAGAGTCTAGACACAATTTTATTATAAAAAATTATCTCATTTATATACATACACATAAAGCAGTTGTGATGCAAGGGCACAAGGGTGTGATTGTAACGCGACTGTTGTGAGTTCGATCCCCACTCGAGAGAAGAAAAAAAATAATACTTTCATTTCTTCGCTTTGGCACCAAGCCGCAAGCCCGGTTGAGTTCCACCACTCAACAAGCAATGCCTCGAAAAATTCGGCGAAAGTGGGGAACAGTGTCTTAACATTAGGTTCCCTCTGCCTACCCTACATATACACATCTGTTATATGCCGGATACATGATTTTTTTAAACACACTTTTTATGATTTATCTTTTTATGTAAAGATTTTCTTTTATTTACAGGTTTAATTTTTTATTAGCACAAACTAACACTATGTGCAAGAATATTAATGCATTCATATTATATTTAATAGGTTCTTCGTATCATATGGAAAAACTGCGTCGGTATCAGTTGAACAGACTTAAATACTACTATGCAGTAGTGGAATGCGACTCAGTTGCTACAGCGGACAAATTGTACAGTGAATGCGACGGCATGGAGTATGAAAGTAGTGCCACCAAGCTGGACATGCGGTTTATACCTGATGACGTCACATTTGAACAGGTGAAAAGGCTGATATTCTTTTAAAAAATAGGATCTCTTTCATTTTAATCGATTTAAAAACAAAAAAATACTTTAAGAAATCTTTTATAAATATAAAAATAATAATTAAAAAAATATAATTTTGATATATTGTTTCATCTTGGTGTAATAAGCATTAAAAAAATAAATTAAGTATTTTATTAAATTGATTGATATTTTCATTTTTAATGTATAAATGTTGTCTATAAAATGATAATGTTTTTAGAATACGAAAGGAATTCAGGTTAGTAAATAAATAATGTTCAATGTAGCGGGACTCGACCCCGCGCTTCCTTGGAGCCCTCTGTCCACCACCACTTGACCCACTCGGGAGAATGATTCATTTTCCTCGCATTGGTAAAAAAACAAAGTGACTTGTTGAGTTCTATTACCACACGCAATGTCTCAAAAGGTGCGTGGGTAGTGTTTTAAAATTAGCTTCACTTGTATATGTGCGTGATACAGCGTGAAGCTAAAAAGAAAATATATATAAAATTTCAGGAACCGCGTGAAACTTGTAACAAGCTGCCAGATTTGACTAAGTATAAACCGCGGTTGTTCACGACGACGGCGTTGCAACAGGCCAAAGTGGATCTCACGTGGGACGCCACCAACCCTAACCGGACTGAACTTATAAAAAGTGCTCTCGATGGCAAAATTGATGATTTGGATTTGAAAGAGTACCTTGCTTCTAGTAGCGAAGGTAATTATAGCATGGAAGCTCCGTAAAAGTAATCGAAACTATCGGATATAAAAATGTTTTCGTAACAGTAATCAATCCAATATAAAAGTTGCAGATAGTGTTACATATGAGCGGGGTCTAAATAATATTTTAGTTCTCTAATTTTGACCCCGTACATGTCACAGGATTTTTTTATTTTATTTCGCCTAACAATAAAAAATAAAGTGATAACTATGTTATCTGTATATATAAAAGGACTTGTCCTCACTGACTGAGGTAAGACGCAACGTGAAATTTGGACAAAAGTTTACTTTCGTAATCTGGACATCCACTAAGAAGGGATTTTGAAAAATTTTAACCCTAAAGGGGTGAAATAGGGGTTCAAAGTTCGTATGGAAAAAAATTTAAATCAGCACTGATTTTTATAAAATTTGAAATTTAGATTTTTAAAAGTATTTTATTGAACACGTGTTTCATCGTTTTCTAGAATTCTCCCCCTAAGGGTGCAAATAAGGGGTTGAAAGTTTGTATGGAAAAATCTTTAAATCGCTACCGATAAAATTTTTATAAAATTTAAAATTTAGACTCTTAAAAATATTTCATTGAACACATGTATCATGGGTTATTAGAATTCACCCTTAAATACGCAAGCGAAGCTGCGCGCGTCCGCTAGTAGTGATATATAAGTAGTTGCATTTACATAAAATTCCACAATTCTCTAATATCCGCTAGTTTTAGGATAGTCCAAAATAATAGTATATCCGTAACCAACACTAATATGTTATTCTTATATCCGTATCCAGATCAGAAATGCTACATTCATGACAAAAATTAAAAAATACTTGATAATTTCCTTTGATCTTTTTAACATGCCACTGAATAAGGTAGCAACGAAAATATAAAGAAAACCGTAATTACTTTATTTTTTTAAGCCAATTTTGTCTAATGCTTAATTTTATATTTCGTAATAATCAATTAACGTGTGACCCGACGAAAACTGGAAAACGTAATGTCCTTAAATGTGTGTTTGCTAAATTCAGAAAATGCTTATTGCTAAAATGAAATCATCAAATTCTAATCGTACAATAATATATATTTTAATAATTTCATCTACGATATTTTTAGTATTCAATAAGTGTCGTTGGGGGTCAATTTAGGACCTCTCCCCAATTTATATCAAATTTGTCACATCGCCGACCGTTAACGTTAAGTACAAAAATCTTTTACAGATGAAAGTGTAGAAGAACAAGAAGAAAAATCAGATAATGAAGAAGATCCCATACAAAAATATAAATTGCTACTCGAAGATATAGAGAAAAAAGAACAGAAGAAAGGAAATAAAGATATGGAAATGGAAATCACATGGGGTCTAGGGGCCAAGGATAGAGCGGAGGAACTGGTCAAAAAGAAAATTAAGGAAGGTAATTGAATTGCTGTCTATAGCTAATATTGATTAATCTTTTCGTATTTTATATATGTATCCATTATTCAGCTTTCGCCTGTATTCAAATGAATCAGATTTTTTTTAAATTGCATGTTGTGTGGCGTAACTTTAAGCTGTGGTTAGCCTTAGCATACAGGAAAATAAAAATAAACTTTTCTCGAGCCGGAATCAAATCTGCTACCTGGTCTGTAGATATAAAGATTATTAAAAGAAAGAGAAGAAAAGTAAATAAATTTTGCTATGATATATTTTTATTAATCATACGAACATTTTACCCTACTTTTTCAGATGATAAAGATTTGACACCTTTCGAAAAATTATTGTCAAAGAAAAAAGACAAGAAAAAACAAAGAAAAATGAAAATGAAAGAACTGAAAGAAAACAAAGATTTAGAGTCCGTAAATGATTCTTCAGATGATATACCCTCAGATATTGATATGAACGACCCATATTTCGCAGAAGAGCTTAATAAACCAGAGTTTAAAAACAAACTGAATAACAAAAAGATATCCAAAACAAAAGACAGCAATTATTCGGAAGAGGATGAAAAGAAGAAAGCTGAATTAGAATTACTTTTAGACGATGACGACGGTAAGGAGCATTTCAGTCTCAAAAAGATACAGGACGCCGAAAATATTTCAAATAAATCAAAGAGAAAAAGGAAACTTAAGGAAAAGATGAAAGAACAAAAATCAGTAATTCAAGATTTCGAAATAAATGTAAACGATCAAAGATTTGCCGCATTGTATGACTCGCATCACTATAACATCGACCCTACTGATCCAAACTTTAAGAAAACTAAGAACATGGAGAGACTCATTCAAGAGAAATTAAAAAGGAGGCCTTCGGAAAAACTTCATGAGGAGAATGCACCAAAAAAATCAAAAGAAGACACTGAATTAAATGTTTTAGTTAAAAATCTTAAAAGAAAAACTAAAAATATAATAAATAAATAATTTTTCAATATCGTTGTTTGATTCTTCTTTCATTTCAACAAACAAATTATTACATCTTTTTGAATGTAATTTTTTATATGAGATTTAATTTTTGTAGTTAAAGAATAATTTGTAATAAGGTATAAATGTAAATATACCAAATCAAAAATAAGATGCTAAATACGATTAAATAAGATAATGTTTATCTTAAAATGCCGGGTAGATAAAGTAAAGACTAAAATAAAACAAACTAATATCGTCAATAATTGATATATAATAGTCAATGATTATTTATTATTAAGTGTTATGATGCACTTAAAGCTTTTTTAATTTCTCTTCCTAAAGCTGCCCCAAGTGGTGGAGGTACGGCGTTTCCAATCTATAAATAAACATATTTTAGTTATACAGGATGGAATTGTCAGCACCACTTTAAATGAAACCACAGTTTTAACTACTCTATAAAAGCCTAATATAAATCAGAAAAAAAATAATTCCCAAAAATTAAAAAGCTATTTTTTCAAACAAAAAAAATAATAAATTATCTTTTTAAAATAAAACGCCATTTGTAAAATATAACATAAACACGCACACTTACATGTCAAAGCGGCAACGTCGCGCGTATGTGTGCGTCACACGAAATACAGGTATGGATAAAAATCGTGAAATGAAAAAAAAATCCTACGTCCAAACTGTTGAGGTACCTTGATTAATTTCTTTAGTTCTGGGTTTGAAATATTTTACCCTATATGCAGTTTCAGTAAAAGGAGCGCTGCCTCTTCCACCCTGTATATTATTATTATTTAAAAAAGTGATGAAAAACAATATTTTAGTGTTAAGTAAGAAAATTGGTATTTCAGTATATGTGTGTGCTGTGCTTTGAAAATCGATTACATACTTTTGATTTTTAATGAAATATAAAGAAATTTCATGTTATTCGTTTTAGTGTTTGTTGCCATTATATAACACTTTCCTATAATGGTGGAAAATAATATAATTTTAATTAGTATTATTACACACATGAACACATGCAAAGACATTCCATTGCCTACTTTCTGCCCAAAAGCCGTGGTGGCCCAATGGGACAACGGTGCGAAAATGCTATAGTGTGGGTTCGATTCACATACGGAATAAAATTTTAAAAATTACCATTTCTTCGTTCTGGTAAGAAAGCAAGGCTCAAAACATAATTTGTCTAGAATGGTGGTATACGAGACACAGAGTACCAACCTGTCGGTGTTTGTCGAGCACGGTGCCCGCGAACAGGTAAGAGTCGCGGAAGCCCTGCGAGCGCGCGCACTCTCGCACTGACACTACGCGCGCTTGCTCGGGGTGCAGCACGCGGCCCTGCTTCCCCATCGGCTCGGGGTCCGTCACCGTCGTGCTGAAGTACCCGTCCCACGAGATGCGACCTGCCGGCAATAGGGAGTCATAGGACTAAATGACAGCTTGTGGTGTCGTGAAAATGATTGTTGTAAATGTAAAAATGTGTACTCTGAAGGAATTTTCTATTTCCCGTTCCGGTAAGTAGTGTGGCGTTGAGTTCCGCCATTTATATATTGTCCACATATCGTCTTGAATTCTTTTGTGTCGATGGTGGCGATTAGATGTCAATGGTGCCTGCATATAATGGGGCATGTGTTGCTCTTGAACAATTAAAATGTAATGTGTCCACGTACCGTACAGGCCGGCCCAGTTGTTGTGTCGGTTGGCGGTGTGCGGCAGACACCACGGGATGAGTGTGTTCTCCTGCTTGTCGTGTGGAGAGCACGCGCGCCCCGCCGCGCACGCGCACACCCCGCGCGGAGCACCCGTGCCCGACCGCCCGTTCTTCTTGTCCTCGTAGCGATATTGCAGGACCTGGTGTGTATACAGTTTAACATTACATCGTTTAATTTTTTTTGTGTTATTCGAAATCAGGAAAAAAAGTATTTTTATAGAATACGTATATAAAAGTTTAAACGCAGCGGGTAATGACCTGAGCCTCTTTAACCGTCCCAGTCCTCTGACCACTAAGCCATATATGTTCTCATCAAGTTAAGTCAACATTTTTATACTCTTGTTGCAACTTATTAATATTAGTACAAGAGAATTTTTTACAAATTTACACACAATTAAAATTGCTAAATGTCTTGTTATGTACATAATAAATTCAAATATCACTAATAAAACGAGAGCCAATAGTAGAACAGTAAGGCCAGACCTTCGTTATTTTATAAAGCCTGAACATTTCTGTGCATACAGCCAACAACGATAAGTACCATTAGGGAATATGGATCTTGGGTGATTACTTTGGTAGTTATTAGGGGACTAAGATCCTAAAAATAGTGCCTAACATTCGTTAAATTACAAAGCTCAATTTTTTTATATTTTTTGGGAATTATATTAGAAATGACGTTGTCCGTTGCCAGTCACCTAGCATGGTTTTAACTCCCTGCCAGACATCCCCAAATCCTATAAGCTATAAGCTCCTACGAACATATTAAGAGCAAATATTTTTTACACTTTATTATAATAGATTCGTAGGCGCTTATAATTTGTTTGACTTTAGAAGTGTATGGCAGGGGGTTAAAACCATGGTCTGTCAATAGACAAGGTCATTTTTAATATTATTCCCGAGGAGATATTAAAAAATTCAGCTTTATAATTTATCGAAAGCTAGATACTATATTTCATATCTTAGTTACCTAACTGCCGAACTAACCGCCACCCAAACTCCATATACCATGATAGTACTTACCAGTGTTGGTTTTATGCGCACATACATTTTCAGGAGTCGTAAAATAACAGAGGACTGGCTACTATCGGCTGTTAGGTGATAAGTAAACAAATAAATTTTAATAATATTATCAACCCGGTGAGCGTACCTTGCAGTGGGTGCCGTCGGAGAGCATCACGGCCACGTTGGGCAGGTCGCGCCAGTCGGCTCCAGGCGCAGCCGGGACGCGCGCGATGCGCGCCTGAATGAGCGGCGCCATACTCTTGCACACGTGGTCACACAGGCGCGCGCCCGCGTCGCCTCCTTCGCGCCCGCGCACCAGGCGCTGGAAGTGCGTGGCGGGCGCGCTACCGTACTCCAGGCCCGGCACGGGCGGTAGGTCACCCATAGCGTCGCGCACGCAGCACGTGCGGCGCGGCGCCGACTGCGCCTCCTCCCATTGCGCGTCGGTGGCGAAGCGCTTGCCGTCCACGGTGGCGGCGAGCGCGCAGGCGCGGCGGCTGAACACGTGCGTAGGGCGCGGGTAGGCGGGCAGGCGCCGGCCCGGCGCCGCCGCTAGCACCACGAGGCGCCGCCGCGTCTGCGGCACACCGTAGCTGCCTGCCTGCAGCACGCCGAACGTACACTGGTAGCCCATGTCCAGCAGCGCCCGCAGCGTCAGCTTGAGCACCATGCCCTTCTTGAAGGCGACGAAGTTCCTCACGTTTTCGAGGATGAAGTACTTGGGGCGGTAGTAGTCGCAGTAGGAGAGGTAGGAGGCGACGAGGGAATTTTTGAAGTTGGAGTACTCTCTGGAGTTGAAGCGGTTCATGCCGGAGAAGCCCTGGCAGGGCGGGCCACCACACAGCAGCTCGACATCGCCGCGCGTGGGCAAACGCAGGCCGGCGGGCGAGTGCGAGGCGCCGGCCAGCGCGTGGCGCAGCAGCTCGTTGCAATCGTCGCGGAACACGGTGCAGGCGCGGTTGTTGAGCTCGTAGGCGTGCGCGGCCGCCTCCACGTGCTCGACGGCCCAGCGGCACTCGGCCACGCCGGACTGGTGCAAGCCCTCGGACAGCCCGCCGCAGCCGGCGAACACATCTAATGTTCTTAGAGGTCTCACTTTCGTTTCTTCTATTTTGGTGACCGGCTCTACTGCTTTGCTCGATTTTCCTTTGCCTTTACCCTTTCCCTTTTCCATGCGGCCTACGCCTTTGGCGTGCTGAGGGACGTCCTCGATCTCTCCGGAAGATTTATTAAACGCCGAACGGAAATATATTCTATTCGGATCTCTTTCGAGCCAATCGTATAGATAGTCTTGCTGAGGAATGTTATCTATGTAGACTAAGTGGCACGGGCCCACGACGCTAGAAAATGAAACTTCCTTCAATTCCTCGCTCCAATAGACAACATTGAGATCCTCATTTTGAGGAAACCTACTTGTAGTATTTTCTGGCCTATATAAAATATTAACTTTTAGGTATATATCTTGAGGTGCGACGAGAGGGCCGGCTCCAGCCGCGGTGACTGCTGCAATGTGCCCTACACAAAAAGGCTCGCCTGTGTCTATATTAGAGCCTCGTAAATAATTGTCACTCTTTCTATAATATTCTGGATACATGTCTTCATCAACCTTTTCTAGTTTAATTTTTCCATTATTATCTTTATCCATTATACTATTTTTAAGTTTGAATGTCCCTGGTTTAAGAAATACTCCACCACCTTTCTTATAGTCATCATCTCTCCATCTAACCGTCGTCCACTCGGTTCTGTTGGCATCCACAAAGGATGACTTTTCTGAGATTTTATCAAAAACTTTAGGAATATCTCTTGCATCCCGTTTAGTTTTCCGCTCACATGAAGGACAAAACCTGTGTTTTCTTAATTGGTTAGGGCACTCTGGGTCCGCCGGAATATCCTCAAATCGAGCAGTAAATCTTTCATAGTACTTTTGGTAGAAGTATGTTTTACCATCATCTTCAAAAAATTCTTCAACAACTTCTTTTCCACCCAACTGGAACCAATCCTTGGGTGGTTCTTTTCTCTCTACGTGTGCTTTCCTCAATATCGACGACAAAGGAGCACCGTGACAGCATCTATCACCCAGATAAACCTCGCGCGAGTCGCCGACCTCCCCTAAGACTGTGTCTGATGAACGTATAAAAACTTCTGCATGAAAATATCCAGCCTTAGGATTAATTATTTCCTTCCACATGTAGGTAACTCTGGCGACCATTGCCGGTACGTTGGGTTGAGATGTCTCCACCATAACGTAATCTCCGATCCGCAGTTCGGCGCCATCCATCTCGACGCTCTCGTAATAAACTTTAGTGGAGTCCGCCTTGAGGGGTTCGGCCAGCCACTTAATAGTTTTGTTGTGGGCGCCAGTGAGCTTGACGGGCACGGCGTCGTCGATATGGTCGGGCGGGTGCGCAGGCGAGTCGTCGTCATCCGCGTCGTCGTCGTCGGCCTGCTGCACGGCCATGTTGGGGCAGAGGCGCCGCACGCACGCTTTCTTGGTGCGGCCGTGGCCACCGAACTTGGCCATGGCGCGGCACGCGTTACACTGCCCGCAGTCTGGCATCTGACACGCTTCACACACTCCGCATCTCTTCCTTCTTAGTACCAATTCGTGGTTGGTCTTGTCCAGCTGATTTGTAAAGAAACTTTCAAAAGTTTTCCTAACTAGTGGAGTGGTAGTGGCTTTCGTCCACGCTTTTTTATTAACTTTCTTGTAATCTATTTTGGCGTGGACTTTCCGTTTTCCGAATTTTATACCTATCAACTTAATAAGTTCTCTCATGCATGGGAGTGTAATAAGAGGCTCAGAATCCTCATCAGTCTCCAAGCTCACAACTTGGTCACAAACAAACTGAGCATGTTTATGCAACATTTCCTCTGTCATTTGGGCGCTATTCAAGTCTGGTATAGAGTTTTCTCTCACTACTTCCAGCAGATCTTCATAAGAGGGTTGAAGATAGTGATACTCTTCTAAATATTCTACTACTACTTTGCTAAGCCATATTTTTTCATATAAATTATTCAGAAGAGGTGTATATTCTGTGCTCGGTTTAAGTAGATTATATTCTCCAAATTCTGTAGACAATGTAATACAATTTCTTGTTCCTCCATCAAAGCCATGTATAAACCTTAAAAATATTATGGTATTATTTAGGTTACCTTTATAAAGATGTTTATTTACAAAATATAGGAGTTTAACCCTTAAAAGAGCAGATCATTTTTTATGTAGAATCTTACAAAAAGAAAATTTCTAATGTTCTACTAGAAAATACTATGTATAAACAATAAGTAATATAGAAAATATCCAATTAGGGAATGATAGTTGAATGCTTAATTGCATTATAAGCATTATATACATTTATAATGCATTTTAAGATATGATTGTTTGTTGTAGAAAAAAAAAATTATTAAATATTTTCACTTTCTCACTCTAATTACAGGCAATCTGTGATGTTGAGTACTGGCATTCAATGAGAAATTCCTCTATAATTCAGCGAAAAGCTTCATACCATATCCCTAGCGAGGCAGCCAGGGAGAACATAGCACCAATTGGTACAATCTCTGCATACATCTTTCACATTGTTTAAAAACCTTTTCATACATGTCCTCTGGGGTTCTCATTCTATTTAAGTGATCTCTCCCCAGTATCATTAATATTGTGTTTTCGAAGGTCAACTGACATCTCCAATGTTCCATATTTTTTAATTTCTTTCAAATACCAGAATCTTTGTCTTACTACCATTCTGACTTATATCTATATTTTTAAACCCTTCTTTCAGCGTGCTGAAATGCCTTCAACTTTCAGATGATGCAATGAGCACTGCATCATGTACACTGCAAGTGTACATTAGGAAAATAACATTCAAATTTCCCACTTCCACTCCTATGTCACTTTGTTTCACTACTGGGGGACAGCTATCTTAATACAAATTGAACAACAAAGATGAAATGTCTCGTTTAACAATTGGATTTAAAATTTGATTATTACATATTTCATAGCAAAATCTTATTCTAAACAAAATAGTTACTAGCAAGTAAATTATAACAACACAAATTAAAACTTACCACTCTATAATGGGACCAACATCCTTTACTGGTATAGAATCCTCATCAATATCAGGAGACTCAGTACATATGGATTTTAGGTAACCTGACATGTATATCCTGACGTCACTCTCTACAAGTCCACCATCAATGGGACATAAGTGACCTTGTTCATCAAATATAGAAAACCCTGTTATATTTGTTTGTGGTCTCTCCATAATGTCACCTTCTTCACCTAAACCAATTAAATACATTTCAATACATTATGAAATTAAAACTAATGAGATATTATCAAATTATTCAGTTAATATTGTTAATATAATATCAAAAAAAAATTGTATCTAAACAAAACTCTACTCTACCCTTAGGCAAGGGAATCTGATTAATATTAGATTCTCCTTTGCCTACACTCCATTCTTAAAGCAAACCATTTTGCCATGAAACACTGCCATTTTCAAGAAATTTAGTGTTGAGTAGCAGTCTCAAACCCATATTTTGTTTTCTTAGTAAATTAAAATCAGCTTCATGCTGTCCCACACACAGAAGGGAAGGCAGGGGGACACTTTGTCCCCCACTAACCTCCAAATTCTGAAGGTGTTGCATGGCAGAATTCAGCACCACACTTTGCCCTCAACACCAGAGTGAATGAAAATTTAAATAAATATTTAATTTCCTGGAGTAGGAATCAAACCCACAACTAGTCTTATTTACAAAGTTATGTCAATAATTTAACCCAATAAAATTGCTATATAATAATTGGTTTATTTAATTGGTTGATAGTTCAAAATGATAATGTTATTAAAATATGTAATTTCTTTCTTATTAGTAAATAAATAATTGAGTCATGAGTAGATGAAGGTAAAATTTAGCAAAATTATAATTTCAAGAAAATCTAATTTTAAGGTTCAAAATTTCAAAACCTGATAAAAATACATTGTGTACATGACACCTCCATCAAGAAGTGAAGTTCTAAAACAGCCATAAACTTGGTTGTTCTAAAATTGTTTGTATGCACATAACATTATCATTCATGTATAGAACAGCAAAAATCTAAAAATGCAACTTATCCACTCACATCTTCTATTGTGTAGTTGAAGTGGCCATGAAATCACTTGTTAGACATAAATATTATTCTTACCAGAAGCAAGTACCAATTTTTCATCAGTCAGTGCTATATATTCTTCTATGGCATTTTGAGGGTGCCCTTGGTAATATAAAATGTCTGAATTATTTAAGAATTGTCCACATATGTCACATTTTTCTAAATCTGCTATAGAATTTTTCTCTACATTATTTTTCAATTGTTCTTTATCATCTTTGCTGATTTCAAATTCATTATTATTTACAAAACTTAATTTTTCACTGTCACTATTTACATTTAGGTCACTATTTCTTACAATATTATTATGAGGTTCATCATTACATAAAGCATTTAAAAAGTTTACATCATGTTTTTTATCTGCTTCTTTTAATATGCTCTCAGAATATTCAATATTTTCTTTTTCATCAATCTTTTTCCTTTTCTAAAATAAAAAATATTTAAAATTGTGAACATTTCCTTACAAACAAAATATAATAATAAATATTAAACCTTACCATATTATTAACACTTAATTGAACTTCAGGACTTCTGTTGCGTTTAGTTCGGAACATGTTATTAATCTTTAACTGATGACTTTTAACTGATAGGTTTTCGTGGACATTATTTGGTGAAGGCATGGCCGGCGTTTTTAATTCCACTCTCCAAATATTATGTATGTTTAAAATACCTTAAAAATGTTATTACAGTGGTTTTTTCACTCTTATGTTATAAGATTTTGAGAAAAAAATAATTATTAAGTAGTCAACAAGAACTTAGTAAAAGACAGTTTTCTATATTCCATGGCAATTGTCAACAATCAAGTAAATGATAAAGCGCGGAAACGGTTTGTTACTTATTTTATGGGTCTTAGGCGTGCCAGTTAAGCTTAATTTACTTCTCCATTCTGTCAGCAGATTGCTTTCTTTTTTATGATAATTTGATAGATCGTAATTGTATTATTTTAAAAATACATCAAAAGTATTCATAAATTCGGAATATTCGGATGAATGTAGATAGCAATATTGCATACAGATCTGACCATAAAAACTTTCGATGTAATTTTGAAAATACGAATGGCAATAATGTTTTATCATTATAATTCTTCATTTCCTAAAAATGAGGTTTTGATTTAAAATACTAAATATAATTGTTTAAAGTTAAGTGAATTTAACTTGAATTCATAGGTACCGTACCGCTGTGTCATGTTTTGGGTATATATTCTCTACTATATTTTATGTACTGGCAGCCTCCGCATGGCATTGCCCGCTTGAACTATACGAATATTTATTAAACTGTATGTTATTATTCTAGTAATAAAAATACTACTACTTAAACCACTTTGAACTTTGCCGCCAACCTACGACTCGATTTTGTGAATGAGGCGTTTGCGGCGGTGTCCCTTTGATACTGATGATAGGTTTATATCAGCGGGTGTCGTTCTTAGCGAATGGCGTTTTATTTTACAACGATAATTTCCTTTAAAAATAACGTTTTTTATTTTTGGTAACATTGCTTTTATAGTGTAGTTCAAATTGTGATTTAATTTAAAGTGGTGATAACAAAAAACAGCTGTATATCTTCCATGTACTGACAATTCTATTATTAACAGACAATTTTATTATAAATATAGATATAGATTATCTATGGTATGGCATTCTCCGTTTTACGGTGTCTGATTAGCTGATGATTAGAGATTGTGAGATGATTAGATGAGTAAATGTGTTCTGTGGTAATATATAGTATATACTGTAAATGTCAATCGTAAGGTTAATATTTAATTTTAAAAAATGTTAAAACCTTTTGTTATTAAATGTATAAAACCGAAAACCTCTAAAGCATTTAGAGCATTCTCTATAAATCCTTTTCCTGATATTGACGTAGATTACTACTGCAATAAGAGAAACATATTAGAAATTGAAAGAAATATAAATAATAGAAAGGGAATCGGAGATATTAATAAAGTGCAAAAAATATTTGATTTATTTAAAAACACTTCATCAAATGACATTTTATACCATGATATTAAAACTGACTTATATAAGGAACTATTAAATTTGCCCAATAAAAGTCATCCGGTTGTCGAAACTTATAAAGATACCCCAAGGATAGTCCATCAAATAAACCAACTAAAAGAATTTGATAATTATAAACCATTAGAATTTAGTGAAATAACAACACTTTTAAACCTTATGAGAACGGATAAATTAGGAAACACCTGTGGCACTAAAAGTTATTATTATTTACATGAATTAGCAGAATTAGAAGAAGCATTAATAAAATATACAGTGGCGGTTTTAATGAAAAATAAATTTAATTTAATATCAGTGCCAGATATATTATCTAGTAACACTTTAAAAAGCTGTGGAATGATGATAAATAATGACCGTACACAAGTATGTATAAATTTTGTCATATTTAATTGGTTAATATATTTTTATATTAATTTAATTTTATATTGATAGATTTATTCATTAGATCCAGTACACCATGGACCTGATTTATATTTATCTGGTACAGCCGAGATGTCTCTTGCTGGGTTATTGGCTAATACAATTCATTTAAAAGAAAATTTGCCCTTAAAATTGGCAGCAGTTAGTAGATGTTTTAGAGCAGAGACTTCAAATATTACTGAAGAGAGAGGGACCTATAGGTATAAATATTACATAATTTCATATTACACAATATAATTATTCTAAGGCAATTATGGCTAAGTGTAAATGTGTAAGTGTACGCAAATGTAAATGTGACAGTTGTTGGGGAATAAAATTTTTAATATGTTTGTTTCCTCCCTCTACCATTCGACATGCAATTTCTCAAGAATTTGGCAGAAAGTAGGGAACTTCTGATTCAATTATATTTTATCACAATATTTTATATATTAACTATATATATTTTATATATTTTTATTTATGTATTTTTCTAATAGATTATAGGAATCTTTTATATGTATATGAAATTATTTGTAGAGTTCATCAGTTTACGAAAGTTGAAATGTTTATTGTATCATTACCAGAATATTCTGATCAAATGTTAGAATATATAAGGAAGATACAAGAAGAATTGTTTAAACCATTAGGTTTCCATATGAAAGTTTTAGATATGCCAGCACATGAACTCGGAGCTCCTGCATATAGGTATAAATATATTAATGAGTATTATAAATATGTATAAAATTGTGGCACCTTGAGATAGTATCTAACCGTACCAGGAATAAATACTGCTTTCATTTAATTCACTTTATAGCTAAAGTAGCAGTCTTATTGTATTATAAGATTTAGATGGTGTACAGCACCTGAGCGTGTAAATGTGATGGTTGTTATTTTCATCATCACTCACACAATGAGTTATTATAATTTCGTCTGCTCTAACAAGACAAATTCATTAAAAACTCAGATATTGTATATCTAATTGCCCTTTGATTGAGACAGAAAGTGGAATCACAAGTAAAAGTATTTTGACACTGGTTTGTTTTTCCTGCCTTGCAAAGTTTGGGATACAGCATGATGATAACAAAATTATGAAAGATTTAACAATAATTACATTTATTTTAAGAAAATATGATATTGAAGCTTGGATGCCTGGACGTAAGAATTATGGAGAAATTTCAAGTTGTAGCAATTGTACTGATTATCAATCTAGGAGGCTAAACATTAAATATATAGATAGCAATAAAGAAAACTATGCCCATACACTTAATGGCACTGCATGCGCAATACCAAGGATGCTTATAACTTTACTTGAATCCCATCAAGATCCCAAAGGAAAAATTCATATTCCACCTGTACTCCAACCATTTATGAATGGCAAGAAGACTATTGGAAAAAACCTAAATGTACCCTCTTTAAAACTCTTGAAGTCTTTAAAGAAATAAAGGTACTTGTATATGATATATAACATTATTTTATTCACTCTCTTTATCATGAGTTTTTTAATATTGTACACTGGATTAATATTTCTTGATTCCCATTCAATGAAATGTTTTTATTTGCTCACTCTAGTAACGAGGCAAAACGTGGTGTTGAATTTTGCCACTCAACATGCAGTACCTCCTTAATTCGGTAGAAAGTGTGGAATGGAAGTGTATTTACACTAGGTTCCCTCTGCCTACCCATGCCATGTCTGGTATACATTTTTTATAACATTTTGTCATCATTTTCCTATTTATTACTCATTACATATAATGTGCATATTGTAAATATTATTTTTTGGTTTCTAGGTGAAGGCATAATTTTAAGTAGATCTCATTTTGAGACATTCTTTTATTTACCATACAATTTCCAAAAAGTGTGTCTACATCCACATAAAAGGCAGCAACACACCTGTAGCTCCTCTGGTGTTACATGGGGTTGTAGACATCAGTGATCACTTCCAAAATTATGTGACCTGTATAACTTATAATATTGACCCTGGGTATTGTATGCAATACAATATTTACATACCCATACAACATTTAGAATTATGACTCTTGTTAAAAATGTGTTAAGCCATCCAAAATATTTAATTGTCAAAATGAATGAATCATTTTTTACTTTATATATTGTTTTACATTACTTTGTTTATATATTGTTATTGTAGTATTTTGATGTAATATACCATAATTAAAGACAAGTTTAAATTGAAAAAGTTTTTCTATTATTAATACCCAAACACTATTAACATTCAACATATTAAATTCATATAATTTGTTCATTTATACTTATTTCTTTTTGGATATTTTTCGAATTTTTGCTTTGAATGTGTTAATGTCTATAGTAGGTGCTTCTGATAGATTTGACTCTTTATTAGATTTTTCTTGTGGTGGAACAAAGTCTTTTTTACGTTGTTCTTGTTTAGCTTTTTTTGCTTGCAGTTGTTGTTCTTCTTTTTCATGTCGGTGTTTAGCTTTCTTTTGTTCATCTTTAAGGAAATATTCGCCGCTAGCCAGTTCTTTGTCAATTTTGCTTTCTGGTTGCGCTGGAGGGAAAGGTGTGTAAGGTTTCTTTTTAGTTCTATTTTTAGGTTGTTTTCTTGGAACATTTTTACTTTTAAATTTAGGTAGAAAACGATCCCAGCTTTCATTTTTAAGTTTAGGATCTTTCATTAACTCTCTCTTTATCATGAGACTTTTAATGTTGTACATTGGATGAATATTTTTCATAGTATCTTCAATAATCCGCCTAACTTGAACCAACCCTTTATATGGTCCCACGGCTGAGACTGTATTACCTTGCACAAGTACATAGCACTCTGTTAATAATTCAATAGATTTTAACGTGACTCCATTTGGACCTATTAATCGTTGCCGACGTTTTAAAAATGTTTCTTTTTTGCTTACAAATGAATTTATTTTTATAATGTCACATCCTATTTCATCCTCTAATACTCTAACAGCTTGTTCGAATGGAACACTTCTTGATAAAAGTTTCATGAAATCTCGAGCTTTAACAATTATATAGGGATCCCACGTTTTCCTCGTCGTTTTGACTGTCAAACTTCCTTCTATTAGATCAAGTTCAGCTACGATTTGATGTTCTTTTAAAACTTTTTGAACCAGAGGCCAACATTCTTTTAAATATTGTTCACGATATTTCGGAAATAAAGTAGCGAATTTACTTTCTTCTAATAAACCATGTGGATTATCATCTTGGGTAAATTTAGGAATTTTCATAGTCCAAGCATTATCTACGGGCCCATTTTCATTGTCTTTAAAAATACCTTCCGGTTCCTCCATTTAGATTTTTTTTTTATTTGCCACTATAAAACTACTCTCTAGGTTAGAAATCGCGTACTTAACAATTACAAATATTAGGCGAACGATAAACAATGTCGAACCACAAATACAGGACCACAGAACACATATATTTTGCACAGAAACATTTTTTACACATACACCAACTCCAAATGGATCACATATGTTAATCAGTGTGGCCAACTTCAAATTAAAGATTCTGTCCAAATTATGTAGGAAAATTAACAAACTCTTGTGAATAAATGGCAATAATGCCAAAATGGAATAAATAATTACTTGCTTTAACGTGAAATATTTAATTTAAATTATAATTCATATTACCATAATATTAGACTATAGCTTTATCGATTTTTATACAACCATTTTGTCATTTGTTTAACAATTTTTCTACTTGATATATATTCGCTAATAAAGTTTACAACATTTCTGATTAGCTAGCACAATATACGTCTTGTGAAATTGGAAATTCACCAATCAAATACCAATACATACCTCAAAATTGTCCACATCTGTAATTGTACAAGTACTAGTCTCATTCTCGTAGTTCGAATTATATACTATACTCTAATACCTGGCGACTAGCAAGTGTTGGAAAGTGACGTCACACGCCGGCCACGCGATCGAACGGCACTCGAAATTTTTGCAAACTTTAAATGCCTGTAAAATTATAACTACTTGGTTGTTTTTAATGGAACAAAAACTACTGTATATATACATAAGAACTTTACTGTAAGGAATTGATCTCAGATTGGACTAAAATTCAGAATTTCTAGCGATATAGGATATCATCATAAATGTATTTTTTATAGGTTTTAATTTGTTTTTCTCTTTTTCAATTCACTATAAATTTACATTCATTAAAATAGTAATAACTTTAAAAATATCTACAGGGTTATATATCATAAAGTTTAAACTATTTTTTTCAGAAAAATAATTAAAACTTTATGGATACTAACACAGTATACTACTATACTGTCAGTCAGTAACAAACAAAGTATGCCTATCGACGACGATAAACCAAATTTTCGACCCATTATGTCACATTTCGTCTCGACAAATGGTGGCGCGTTTGTAGATTTGAATCGACCTTCATTATATTCTTTTTAAACTAATATTCTATGGGTTTAAGTAATAAATAAGGTGAACTGTAATTTTAACGTAATAAAGAGTCAAAAAAATTGAGAAAAACTTTAATGTAATATAATAATAATTATTACTATTGATTAATTATAAATTTTAAAGGAAGCTTTTGTATGAAGATTTACGTTTTACAAAAAATAAACAATTTTAGATATAATAAGAAACATATAAGAAATATATCTTTTCTATGATCAATATATTTCAGAATATGAATTACAAGTTACACATTATAAACAATAAACCTAGACATAAAGTGCAAAAAATAACAAATTAAAAATAAGGACATAAAACGAATATTAAAAATGATACAATGTTACTCACATTTCACTCAAGTATAATTATTAGTAGTACAGTATAACAACAGCAATATCTTAAACAAAGACATTAAACATATAGCTATCAAGAAGTAGTAACCTAGTATTTTACGATTTTTGATTGAATTTTTTTTTAATTTAAAAAAAAATCTCTTAAAATAAGTTATTTAAGTCAAAGTTTGCCATATTATTAGCCTCTTCGGACCAAGCGGCGTAATGAGAATTATCAACTTCCGATGCGTGACTGTTGCCTGCAAGTAATGCGTGGTTTTGGCCTCCTATAGAAGCTTTACATTCTATACATTTGGACACTTCCATCGCTCCTCCGCACTGACCTATGTTATAAAAATGGCCGTTAGGACATTTATACCATGAGCCTGCCTTAGCACCAATAGCTCTAACGATTAAATCTCGTTCTTGCTTAGAAATTGTACCAGACACTTTAAGAGCTTGTTGTAGCTTCTTCAGCGACTCTATGGCAGTGTCTTCATTAAATGTATTGAATCCCAAGATAGATTCTTTTGCATCATTGGCTGCCTCTTCTATGTTCGGAACTGTCTTGCTAGATAGGTAGGTTGGGTGGCCATATATTTTAGAAAGATTTACAATCGAATTCATGCGTTTTATTTCCTTTGCGATGTCCATTTGCTGCTGTTCACTTATTTTTTGTATGTTACACATTAGAGTGTTGCAAATTATGGAGTTCTGATCTATGATATTATTGAGCAGATGAGTTAAATTTGACGATTTAAATTTATCGTAAATATCTGATAACAATTCCAGTATGTCGGTTTGTATAAAAATAATGTTTAATTGTAATAAAGAGTGTTTCCTGTTTCTCTTAGAGAAAACATATAACTTGTTAATAGCACATTTCCAGACAGAGAAAGCCAAATCTGAAAATAAAATGTTTGTAATAAGAAAAGAGAAAATTATATTTATCTAAAGTATACTTCGACTTATCGTTTGTGAATTACTAATACATTTGCAAAATGAAATGATTACAACTCACATTTTACAGAAAATGTTATTATGTTTATACAACAGCAAAATTAAAGATTATTCTTCAAAATGTATACTTTGTTATACCTACAATATAAGTAAGAAAAATGTATATGAAATGAGATACTGTGTATTAACACCGTGACTTCTGTACCAACTTCATGGCTACAGATCAACGGTTATTTAAACGGTTATTTGCTTTACTAGGTATTGTAAATTTACAAGTTTCGGCTTATGAGAATTGTAAATCTCGACCTTTACACATGCTAGCTATGAGGAAAATGAGTTTGACAGAGAGATCGAGAGACAATGAAACGGGCAGAAAGACAATGAAATTATCCTATAAAGTTCTTTTGTTTTCTTTTACAGGACCCCTAAAAAGTGATTGTCGTGATAAAATGATAAGATTGGTGTTAAGCTTTTAGCTATTTTTGGCATAGTCATGTTTTAACCAGATTTATATTTCCTGTTTGGAAAACATGGATTACGCTGTGATGGCGCTATATTTCGCCCTTTCCGCAACGGAAATAAACTGGTGAAAAAACAATACTATTACCGTATGATAAAACTGAATTCATCGGGGAATGTTAAAAAAGCATTAGTCGCATTTTTTCGTTAGTTGAAATCATTTTTTTCTGTTTAAATAAGTATTTTCAATGCCTGATTATATTTATTTTAGATCAGTGTTAATAAGTTTGAGGTGTGTATAGTTATTTGTCTGTGGCATCATCGCTCCCAAACAGATAAGCCGATTTAGATTTAGTTTTAAGACCTTATCCAGAGTGTAAGCCAAATAAGGAAGGAACATATGGTGTGAGGAAATATATGGTGTGAAAGTATGGTGTAAGGAAAATATGTACAGCCGTTTGTTTAATTCTAGAACTATTTGTGTCGAGGGTTTTTGATAAACAATTTTTTAATATAAGTCAAATAATAGTGAAACTATCCTTCTCATACAAATTGTTAGTTTAAATATGTTTTGTTGTTATACACTTAAAATAAAATAAATAATATTGCAACATATTTTTTACCTTTGTATATTGCTTTTTGAATCAATGTTGCTAGTTTTTCTTCCAATTTCAACGTAGTCTGGTGTATTTGTTGTTTCGTTCCAAATACGCGTTCCTTAATGGGATTAATCTCAGTTTCGATCTGATGATTCACTTTATCTTTGTAACGATGTGTGTTTATGATGGGTTTTCGACAAATTGGGCAGGCTGGGAGCGATATAGTCTCGCTTTTACTATTCATTAGACTTTCAAGAGTTTCAAATTCCATTATGTGACCACAGTCTTTCAGTACGATAAACCTAAAATTTTAAACATTTTTTTTTAATTGGAATATAAATCGATGATTAGGATTATTATGTTTTAAAGATAGTATTTTGTTAAGTTATTAAAATGTATTAAAATAAAATTTCAAGCAAAATAAATTCATTGCGGAATAAGATTATGCTGAATAACTAGATTTCAAAATAATGTAAACAAAGTTTACATTCTATGCAGACAATATTAAACTGTATAAGTTCAGGATAGGTTTAATCATTGTACCTCGCATCTGCCACAGTCTGTGGGTTCGTAAATCAAACTGAATTGAGTTATAGGTATAGATAGTTAAAGTGCGTACATAGCGTCATCGTCGAAGGCGTCACCGAGAAAGTCAGTGGGGAACTGTTCGGGGCGGCAGACATTGCAGACGTCGGGGCAGGGCTCGCCGCACAGGCCGCGGCACGCGTGCCCGCAGGCCAGGCGCATTGGACAGCGCCGCTGGCACGCCGCCACCTCGCACGGCTCTCGGCACTGCCGCGAGCACTGCACGTGCGGGCACTGTCGGCTGCACTTCTCCTGAGACACGAAATGGAGACAATGGTCAAACGGCAATGCTCTGAATTATATCAGTTTGTTGATATAATCAAAAAGTTAGTGGCGGGAACTTTCAGGTGGTTTACTTACACGACAAGGCACACAGGGCTGGCCGCAGGAGCGCGAGCAGCGCGAGTGGGCACATCGCATGTCGCACTTCTTACGGCACGGCGGACACACCTGACTGCACGGCTCTTCACAACTTTACAAGAATGATAAATGAACAATGTTTTACAACAATAAAAATAAGTTCGGCTTTTGCTAATTTATTGATCTGTTTGAAATGGTTGTTTAATTATTATTATTTCCCTGAACTGAGTTTGTTCAATAAGTTCCACCACTCAACATGCATTGTCTCGCAGTGATTAAGCCGTTTTTAGTTATTAGCATATCTAAAATAGGGGTAGCTCGAGAAAAAGGTTTTTATTTTTTACCTATCTAAAAATGTGAGATATTAAACGTTAAAATACGGTATTTTAAAAGTAGTGCAAAGTGTATTACTCATGTCCGCAGATGTTGGTCCGCTGGCAGCGCCTCGAGCAGGGCGCGTGCAAGCGGCCGCGCAGGCAGCGCGCGCAGTCACCGGCGCACGCGTGCCCGCACGCCAGTTGCGCGCCGCACGCCACCCCACAGTACTGCATCAGCGAAGCCGGCTCCAACTTACCTTCGCATATTCAATTTACGTATAGTAACATTGATGTAGGAGTGGCTGGCAAGTTCTTATTTGTTTAAATATACGAACCTTCTAGGAATGTTGACAAAACTTTGCACGGTAAGTTAACTTTATGGCCACATGGCGAGTCGCAAGGCCGGAGAACTATTTCAGTGCATTTCTTTTCATCACAAATATCTTTACACAGTTGGCGGCAAGGGTGGCCACATGCGAGCACCTTCTTACACAATTTTGTGCAAAGATTTTGCTCTGCCTTAATCCTACATTCGACTTCTATTTCATGTCCACACTCAACTATAGGTTTCACTACCTAATGAAAAATAAATCAAATTACTTTTATTTGACACATTGTTATTTTATGTAAATTGTACACAAGAATTTGCAAAATAATGGTAATTTTTTTTTCATCTTTACGCTGTATCCCGCATGTATCAGAGTAGGCAGAGAGAGCCTAGTGTTACTCCAACCCCCACCTTCCGCCGAATTCTGGAGATATTGCTTGTGGGTGTCCCTGGTAGAGACATCCTAGCACTGTACACGCCAGGCGTTAAAAATGTATCGCATATGTAATTATTATTACCATATACAATGATATCATTGTATAAGGATTTAATACATTATAATATATAATCGGTAACTTTAAATAATGCAATATAAAAAAAATTATAAAATATAAAAAAATAATGTTAATTTGCCCTTAATGTAGCATATCGTTAATTAAAATTAGTTATTATTATAAACTTGCCTTTTGCCTACATTCACATATTTCATAACATATTTTCTTACAAAAATGTCCACATTCTAGTTTTTTTGCACATTTTTTAAGACACAGCTTTTCATTTGGGCTCTTTGAACAAGGCACTCGTTCCTTATGTTTGCACAATTCACGTTTCTTAGTTACCTACAAAAAATATTCATTAAATACATTTATTATATTATTAGTATATAAGTTTAAGTCTGTTTATGTTTTTAATATATTCGACACTATTATTATACAAGGAAATTACTATTTAAGACTTACTTCGACTAAACAGTTGTCGCAAGCTTCGTGACATTTTTTGCTGCATTGATGTAATCTAGATTCTTCCTCAACGTCCGAAGTACTCGTACATCCTTTTTTTCTCTTGAGACAAGGTTTCGGGCAGGAATACTAAAACGTGTTTGATTCAAGCTTGATAAATTTTTAGTTATAATGTTAATCTAAGTGTGTAAAAAATATGTCAGTCAGGAGGGTTATTCGACATTTCGCCCATTTTGTTAAGGACCATTAAACATAACCCGGACCGAAAAGTGGTGTTAGTTTTATTTATGTGTAGAAGAAACAAGCAGTACAATAAATCAGTAAATAATAAAATATAAGTCGAGGCCGTCGATTCGCAGTGGCACCGGCGGCAGCGTGACTGTAAACGCAACGGTTGTGGATTTGATTCCCACTCGGGAGAATGAACTATTAAATAATAGTTTAAGTTATAAATATATATTTTTTCATTTTCTCGCTCTGGTAACAAGGCAAAGCGCGGCGTTGAGTTGCGTACTTGCGTCACTTAACATGCAACGCCTGGAATTCGACGGAAAATGGAAAGTGGAGGGTCATCATAGCACCAGATTCCGTCTACCTACCATACTATTGCAGATACAGAGAAGTTAAACAAATTCAACTAATCAATCAATAAATGTCATAGATAATCTATGTAATATAATTATATAAAAGGACCGCTGATCGAACGTGAAATTTGGACAGATGTTTAGTTTTGTAATGTGGACAGGCACTAAGAAGAGATTTTGAAAAATTTTAACCCTAAAGGCATGAAATAGTAGTTGAAAGTTTGTATGGGTGTTTTTTAAAATCGGCACTGATTTTTATAAAATTTGAAATTGAGACTCTTGAAAATATTTCATTAGGACACGTGTTTGATGGTTTATTAGAATTGACCCCCTAAACTTAAAATGATTTCACAAACATATTTAATTAATATTCGTATAGTTTAAGCGGGCTAAGCCGCCCAGGTCGGTAGTATAAACGTTATTATTACTTTGACATGTTCAGGATCGTCGTTCACGTGGCAGCTGCGCGTACAAGCATGCCCGCAACTTTCAATACGGAGGTCGCACGGCACTGGACATTTGACTTTATTCATATCAATGTGGCACGGCTTCTTTATCTACAATAATATATTCACACTTAAATTATAATCTATATAATTTGATATTCTCGTCGTAATTTCTCTCGGCAATGTTGGCTGCTTACCTCATGTCCACAGTTAGGCAGCTTAATGGTAACTTTAACAAAACACTTGATTTCTGGAGAACTTGGGTCTAGATGGCAGTAGACTTTTTTCAAATGTTTGCAAGGTAATTCCTTCTCCATCAATTGCATACAAGGCTTACACTTCTCTTTGCACATTAATGGACAAACGTGCGAAAGCTCACATATAATCCTAATAAAATTTAATTGAGAAATAGTATAATTTTAAAAAAAAATAGGAAAATATATATAATTTCCGAAGCCGCCGTGGCGCAGCGGCACAAGGGGTTCGATTCCCACTCGAGGAAGTGAAATATTTATTTACGTTTATAATTCCATTTCTTCGCTCTGGTGTCGAGGCAAAGCGCGGCGTTGAGTTCTGCCCCTCAACACGCAATGCTAACAGAATTCGACAGAAAGTGGGGAACGGAGTGTTTTAATACTAGGATCTCTCTACCTACCCTGCTGTGTGAAGCAGATACAGCGTGAAACTGATTTTTTTTAATATGTATAATTTCATTCGTTATTATTATAACATAATCAATAAAAACATTTATTCTATACATTTCATAGCAGAATGGGCAGAGACCATTGTGTGTTGAGTAGTAGAAACTTCGATACCACACTGACTTGTCAAACCGGGGAACCAAATTTTTTTAAATAAAATCAGCGGTGATGATTACTACACCTTGTGTTGAGTGAGAACTCATAAGCAAAAACATTTAAAAACTGAAAATACTGAAACTGAAATATTAATCTGACTGGAATATTAAACATTAAAGAACGGCATTCGCGACTAAGCGTGTGACGTCATGTCTCGTCTGGCCAATAGGTGCTTGCTTGAGCATCTTCCTCCGGCTCGTTGTGCTCTCGCGGGTTCGTTATTCGCCACTGCGTAACGTCAGGTTGCGTTTAGACGGAATGCAAATTTTAAAAAGCGGTGAAACTTTGCAACGTTGTAATTTTGGAAATCCTGGCCGGATTTTGATGAAACAAAAACTATTAATATCTACACGAGTACGCGAATTAAGGGCAGTCATTGTTATATTCACTCGAGAAAATTAAATATTTAATCTTCGATCAACTATACACTAGTACATCAATAGTTGATTGAAGTATTTAATATTCTCATTTTCTTGCTCTGATGTTGAGGCAAAAGCGTTGTATTCTACCACTCAATACGCAATGCCTCTGGAATTCGGCGGAAAGTGGAGAGAGGAGTGTATTAACACTATGCTCCCTCTGCCTACTCATGCGGGATATAGAGTAAAGCTGAGAAAAACCTAAATCTTACCTCTCACATTTGTATGGACATATAGTCTTAGAATGTTCCTTATCGTAACCATGACAAACAAGTGGACACAAATGATGACATGGAAGGTTGAAATTACACTTTAAGAGACAACCACCTTCTGGTACTTTTTCAAAGTCATCTGGTGACGAGATCTATTAACAACATAAATGCTAAAATGAATGTGTTATTCAGGTTTTTGAGGTTCATAGTGATTATGGTGATTTTATAAAAGTATTAATTGTATATATTTTTTGAAATAACCTACATAGGTATAATATAATATTACAGGGGGTTCTCATATTATGCATACTATGAAATTATAGTTTTATGCAGTCTGGGTTTTTGTTTTTTTAAAATGTTTTTTTATTTTTCACTTTTTTGTCATTTTGTCATGGTAATGATAATCATAATATACCTTTTTGAAATCCTCGTATTGAGCTCTTGAAATTGATATCCATTTTGTGGAATTCGAAACCAATTTTTTTTTTTACTAAAAAATTGCCATGATAATTTCACGTCACCTATCTAAGAACACTTGGGCTGCTAAAACGAATCTAACGATGCCCCAATTATGTAAATCCGTTCAGTGGTTCTGGAGATATGACGTGATAAAAAATATTACACACATACATATAAGATACGCGCGAAAAACATAACCCTTTCTTAGCAGTCGGGAATTAGCTGTAGAAATGGATAATTTATTTGGTTAGATATGAGAAATCTTACTATAATGTTATAATGACAGATCAAGTATCACCTACATTCGTTATTTCATTAGCGTGGGTTTCACATTTGAGTAGTATGTTTTGTCCAATACTGCCAAAACTCTCTAAGGTACCAGCAATGTTAGTCCACAGTTCTGATTTACTTTTCAACATATCGATGTTCCCTAATATATAGAATCCTGTAAAAATATGAAAATAATTTAATAAATAGACAGTACTTTTTAGGTTCTGTCTATTAAAAAATAACATAAGACTTATATCACGAGAATTTTTGTATTGTTATTGATATTATGTAATAACTNAATATCTACACGAGTACGCGAATTAAAGGCAGTAATTGTTATATTCACTCGAGAAAATTTAATATTTAATCTTCGATCAACTATACACTAGTACATCAATAGCTGATTGAAGTATTTAATATTCTCATTTTCTTGCTCTGATGTTGAGGCAAAAGCGTTGTGTTCTACCACTCAATACATAATGCCTCTGGAATTCAGCGGAAAGTGGAGTGTATTAACACTATGCTCCCTCTGCATATCCATGCGGGATACAGAGTAAAGCTGAGAAAAACCTAAATCTTACCTTTCACACTTGTATGGACATATAGTCTTAGAATGTTCCTTATCGTAACCATGACAAACAAGTGGACACAAATGATGACATGGAAGGTTGTAATTACACTTTAAGAGACAACCACCTTCTGGTACTTTTTCAAAGTCATCTGGTGACGAGATCTATTAACAACATAAATGCTATGAATGTGTTGTGTTGAAATGAATGTGTTATTCAGGTTTTTGAGGTTCATAGTAATTATGGTGATTTAATAAAATATATTTTTTGAAATAAACTACATAGGTATACTACAATATTACGGGGGGTCCTCATATTAGGCATACTATTAAATATAAAAATATATTTGAAAAAACTGAAACCCCGACTGCATAAAACTGAAAAATAACTAAAAAAACTAAAATAAACCCAATAGTTTATTAGGATTAACAGTCGGGACCTCTTTAAATTATGCGGCGTTCCTGTTTAAGTTAAAGATTTTATTGATTGAAGTATTACTCATAGGTCCCAACTGTTAATCCTAATAAACTATTGGGCTTGTTTATTTTCTTTTCAGTTTTATGCAGTCGGGTTTTTATTTTTTTTAAATATTTTTTTATTTTTCACTTTCTTGTCATTTTGTCACGGTAATGATAATCATGATATACCTTTTTGAAATCCTCGTATTGAGCTCTTGAAATTTATATCAATTTTGAGGTATTCGAAACCATTTTTTTTTTCACTAAATAATTGCCATGATAATTTCACGTCACCTATCTAAGAACACTTGGGCTGCTAAAACGAATCTAACTGCCCCAAAAAATCTAAAATGCCCCAATTGTGTAAATCCGTTCAGTGGTTCTGGAGATATGCCGTGATAAAAAATATTACAAACATACATATACTTAAGATACGAGCGAAAAACATAACCCTTTCTTAGCAGTCGGGAATTAGCTGTAGAAATGGATAATTTATTTGGTTAGATATGAGAAATCTTACTGTAATGTTATAATGACAGATCAAGTATCACCTACATTCGTTATTTCATTAGCGTGGGTTTCACATTTGAGTAGTATGTTTTGTCCAATACTGCCAAAACTCTCTAAGGTACCAGCAATGTTAGTCCACAGTTCTGATTTACTTTTCAACATATCGATGTTCCCTAATATATAGAATCCTGTAAAAATATGAAAATAATTTAATAAATAGACAGTACTTTTTAGGTTCTGTCTATTAAAAAATAACATAAGACTTATATCACGAGAATTTTTGTATTGTTATTGATATTATGTAATAACTTATCAAATAACCTTCTCGTGCTCTGGATAAAGCGACACAAATTCGATTTGGTGTTCCTAAGAATCCAATTATATTTTGATCATTGTTCCTCACTAGTGACAGCAAAATTATTTTGGATTCCTCGCCTTGATAATTGTCCACTACAGTGATTTTTACTTTTGATAAATATGCATATTTCTCCCTCTCCTATAATCACAAAAAAAAGTTAGTTTAATGAATCTCCGTTTAGTACATCTTAATAATTTGAAGCACTTGGAAAACAAAATTTGCAATGTGTTTATTTTTACTAGTCTAAGATATTTTGTTTAAACATTAAATCTAATTAATACTCACTTTCTTCATGTAAAACATCTGACCAGTGTATGGGGTTAAAATGGTGACATCTTCAGGTTCATAATCTTGCTGCATAATGTAATTGGCTAAGCACAAAGTCATATCACCTTCTTTTTCATTTTTTACTACAGAATGCTCTTCTTCGTACTATTAAAAACACATAAATAATAAAAGTAAATTCTAAGGTAAGTAATTCATTAAGGTTAATTAATATTAAGGTTTTAAAAATTATCATGTTTTACACATTTATTGGGTGGCCAAATTATTACAGGCATTGTGTAACAGTATCTACCTTGGATTCCATTTCGGGTTATTCACGAACACAACGATAAAAGGTTCTAACCTAGTGGCTCTAACTCATCGGGAGCCAAAGCATTATTCATTAAATCATATTTTTAAAACTGTTTGGGGAATCGGTTACAATAGGCAAGATTTAAATTGTGCTATTTTAAACTAATTAATTGTATGTTTGTTTTTAAATAAATAAAAAAAAATTCTGATGGAAAAAATCTATAATTAAGTAGGTACAAACTCTAATAATTTGGCCAACCACTGTAATTTAAAATTGGTTTACAAGGACTTACCTTTTCTTTGTAAGTGTGAGTGAAGAAGAATAAATTTTTCGTTACACCGCGTACATCGGGAAAGTGTTCAACTGAGGGGTGGTTGAGCAAGTCCGGGTAAATGTGGGGGGAGACGAGTGCTGCAATATGAGGCCGCATGCGGTGCTGCACCGCGAGGCGGCGGCTGTGCACAGAGTTCATGATCATGCGCTCGAACAGCGACACCTCTATGTTACAAGTCTTCGCTAGGCGTCGGGAAGCCGCGGACGGCCTCAGCTGCTGGTGATCTCCTACATCATTCGTATGTTACATAAGTGTAAGTATAATCTTTTTTTAGAGATATGCTCACAATAAGAAACACAACAATTTAATATAATTATTTAATATAACTTGGTTTCTGATTTTGAATCTTGTAAATTCCAATATAATTACGGATATTCTAAATATAGGCTGCAAACTTTGTAAATTATTAGAAGTATATTACCTATTAAAATAAGATGCTCACAGCTGTTCGTTAGAGATGTAACAATGTGCTGTTCTAATACTTCCGCAGCTTCCTCCACAATAACTGTAATAATAATATTAAGTTTTATTTTCCACCGTACCATTAACAAAGTAAGGAAAATAGGTATCAATGAAAGATGGTGAAATGGGTAAAAGTACCAGAACAAGAGTAGTATCAAAACAAGAGAGGCCAATTGTGGCACAGGGGTACAAGTTACAACAAGCGTGCGACCGTAAACGAGACAGCTTGTGGGATCAATTCCCACTCGAGGAAATTAAATATTTTATATTTTGTTTTCCTCGCTCTGATAACAAGGCAAAGGGCGGCGTTGAGTTCTGCCACTCAACTCACAATGCTTCCAGAGTTCGGTGGAAAGTTAATGGGACCCATTAACCATTATAGGTGTTCTAGGTTCCCAGGTTATCTTTGCCTACCTGCTGTGAAGCAACACCAAAGCATTAGTTTTTCATACGTTTAATATGTCTTAAATTCTTTGTTAAAAATATTGCATAAACTTAGAAGTTTGTTTTTTACTGCTCTAAGGAAGTGAAGACCTGAACATTNGCTCAATTACATTCTTCTGCGCACTACTCATTACCGGTATCAAAACAAGAGAGGCCAATTGTGGCACAGGGGTACAAGTTACAACAAGCATGCGACCGTAAACGAGACAGCTTGTGGGATCAATTCCCACTCGAGGAAATTAAATATTTTATACTTTGTTTTCCTCGCTCTGATAACAAGGCAAAGGGCGGCGTTGAGTTCTGCCACTCAACTCACAATGCTTCCAGAGTTCGGTGGAAAGTTAATGGGACCCATTAACCATTATAGGTGTTCTAGGTTCCCAGGTTATCTTTGCCTACCTGCTGTGAAGCAACACCAAAGCATTAGTTTTTCATACGTTTAATATGTCTTAAATTCTTTGTTAAAAATATTGCATAAACTTAGAAGTTTGTTTTTTACTGCTCTAAGGAAGTGAAGACCTGAACATTTAATATTAAGATGTCGAGATAACTGCTCTTGACAGACGGACAACAAAGCGATACTATAACGGTTGCTTTTTTCTTTGACGGTGATACGGTTGGACGGATGTTACATTGTCTCATGTCTAAATATATAGATAGTATATCTGCGCATTTTTTTTATATTGAATAGGTTTGCGTTTGACCGCATCAATTCTGGTGAGCGTTGATGCGATCTACGGTGCGGTGCGGTGCATATGTACGAATATTTAAGTATATTTAAGAAAAAGATATTAATTATATTAGTATGGTCATATGGTATATGGTATACTGCTATGCACTAAATAATTCTTAAGTCTCAGAAATCGTAATTTAAGTTTTTCCGCGTATATTCCAATTGCGATAAAAATGCCTTTATGTTGCTCCACAACCCTCTCTGTTTCACTGTTAGTCTCATAATAATGAGTTCAGCTGGTCCAGAGGTTAGTTAGCCCGGACAAACAGAAAAACAGATAAAATTGTTTATTTGTGTTTCGATATCGTGTAAGTAAATATATGCATTTGGAAAAAAAACTCTTATTTAACATAACATCATCACAGACAAAAAAAAATAATTTTCGGTTCTTTTACATTAATAAATATCCCCAATTATAGTTTTTTTGATATGTGATCCACGTACAGACACGGATCAGTGACGATTTTATTATAAGTGTAAAATATATGAGTATGATTAATAATAATATATTTTTTATTTGCTCCTTCTTTCTCTTCTGAAATGGTTTATCTATGTATATTCTTATTTACCGATAGGAGGGGCTAAAGCCTCCAGTAGCTTTCTGAGCCTGGCAGCCCCGCTTGTAGTCATCCCCACAACTTTTGCATGACGCATTAATTGCGTATCCATCATCAATCTAGCTTCTTCATAAGCAGTATTAGTTGAATCCAGCTTCTCCTGAATAATAAAAATCAAATTGTAGTAAAATAAATTCATTATTATAGCATTAAGATGTATTGATTTTTAGCATTTTATATGCAATAAATTATGTATATTATTGTTACTGCTTATTTATTGCATATAATTTTACTGTAGTTTTATTTAAACATACATACCTGTAAAGGCTGAATATGTTCTTTAAGTTTTACTATTATAGACTCAGTCCAACTAAAATACAACATCCAGCGATCAACAATTGTCAAGCGTGTATAATCTCTAATAACAGTTGTATCTTTTAGGAAAACCAAAATGTAGTAATCTCGCATTTGCTGTGAAAATATATATATGTATATATATAAGACTAGCAGATTCAGGCGGCTTCGCCCTCTTTAATCATACGAATATTTATTAAATATATTTATGAAATTATTTTTAGTTTTGGGGGTAAAATATAATAAACTGCGAAACACGTGTACAATGAAATATTTTTAAGTCGGAATTTAAAATAAAAATAAAATCGGTGCCAATATTTCTTCAACCCCTATTTTACTTTCAACCCCTATTTCACACCTACAGGGTTAAAATTTTTCAAAATCTCTTCTTAGTGGTGGCCCGGTTATGAAAATAAACATCTGTCCAAATTTCACATTTCTACCACGAGCGGTTACGGTTGTGCGTGCGTCTTACCTCAGTCAGTGAGAACATGTCCTTTTATACATAAAATGAATTACGCTATATAATACGCATATATTTATTTTTTATTTATATATATTTTATTTATACTTTTTGCCAAAAATAATTTTAAAGAATGTATATCATAGTTGGCAGACCGCTTAGATCCCATTACCTTCAAATATAATTTCAATCTTTATAGATTTCAATTCTGCGTTAACATAGAAGCTTGACTTTCGAAGGACGGACGGACAGACAAGCAGGCAGAATAATTCCGTTTTTGTAGTTCGGAACTATAAAAAGTAAGTGAACTATACCTAATTTACTTCTGACATTTTAAAAGCTATACGACATACGACATACGACACTTATTTCACGTAATTCACGTGAAATAAGTGTAAAACTACTTAAAACTTACAATAAACAATCTGATTTGCGCTCGAAGGATTGCAATGTTTCTATGTGAATGACGTTTCTCATTTGTGTCTTGACTATTATTGAAATATTGAATTAAGTACTTCAATTTGCTTTGTGCTTCTTTTATCGAAAAACTCTTACTAGTATTCACACCATTATATTCGTCAAAATCTATATCTAAGTTATCGATTAGTACGTTATTACGGTTATCGTCATCTTGATTCCTCGGGGTACTGGAGGAAGCCCTAACAAGCTCCTCCTGTTGAGGTTCACATGGAATTGGTTCATTTAAATCGTATTCTAAATATTCGAATAACCAATGAAATAACGGATCTTTATCAGCATCAATGACCCCGCCATAATATTGGGCAATTATATCGCATTGGGGAATATACTGTTTTATGCAACTATAGCTTAAAATGCAATCAGATATGGAATCAATTTCTTCTTGCGCTCTCCGAATTTCTAACATACAATTTCTAAAGTTTTGTCTCTCTTCACAATATATCTGGTATGTGTTAGATGAGATTTTAGATCTTGGTGAATTTTTTCTTATATTGTTTAAATTAAACTTCGTCATTGCTTCGTTTTTAGATTGACCACCAATTCTAACAATGGAACTAGTAACTTTTGATATTTCTTCCAAAAACTGGTCTAACGCATGATTCGTATAACAAACAACAAGCAATATACAACCAGACATTGATAAGTTCCCGAGGAGTGTTTTTGCTATTTTTACACCCAAATAGGTTTTTCCTGTCCCTGGCGGCCCTTGAATTAACGCAAACTCACGAGTAAGAGCGGTTTTGTATGCATCGTATTGACTTTCATTTAATTGTAATTCACCACTTGTCGGCCAAGTTGTCGAATCTAATACTTTGAAATAAACCAATTCATTTAATATTTCTTCAGATGTTTTTATTATTCTATATTTTGTATTTTCCTCCACATATGAGGGGTGACTAGGTTCCGGCTGAAATTATAGAAATAAGTTAAGGAGTCTTGATTAGTCATATTATATGTGAAATCTAAAATATCGCGCATATCTTACATTCACATCAACTATATATTTCTTCATTGCTATATGTTTAGGAAAGGTAGGATTCTGCAAGGCTTTGAGAACATGATAATATGATTCATAATATACTTCGCTTTCGATCATTGTGTAACTATCATTATTGTATAATTCATGCTCAACCTCCAAGTCGAGCACTGATACTGGTATCTGTAAATGATGAACAAAAAAATTTATATATCGTGTAAATGACATTATTTTATCAGCGCCTACGTATTTTGACTTACCTTGCCTTTACATAAATTTTTTTCGTCCTTGTCCAATATAGTTGCTACAATAACAGACTTACAAGTGTCCTTCGTAAACAGTACTAAGGACCCAAAAAGAAATCTTCTGTTATGAGACCAGTTTATTTTTGCAAATTTTTTCTTGGTAACCTCATCAAATTCTACAATTGATCCTACTTTTTGTGCCGAAATGTAAGGCTCGGTAAATCGAACATTGCGGAATACTCTGAAATAATTACTAAGTAATAAATAAACATTTATGATAAATTGTTATTTACGTGTCAAAAGATTTAATAAATTTCTCTTGATACATTCAATTATTAATATGAGATTATTACTATTTTAAAGAGTGAAATTAATTCAAGTGGATTGATTAGTCATATTTATGTTAATATTCACTTATTTTTTTCTAATAATTTTTTCTAATAATTTCTAATACTAACACTTATTTTTTTCTCTGCTTCACGTTGTATCCCGGGTACGCTTTTGAGTGTCTTAACGACACTTCGTTCTTGCGGATTTTCCGAGTGTGTTGAGTGGCGGAACTCATCGCTACGCTTTACCTTGTTACCAGGACAAAGAAATGAAAATAAATAATAATAAATTTCCCCGAATGGGAAACTAAGCCACAACCGTCGCCTTTACAGTCACACGGTTGTGCCACAGCGAGACTGCGCCACGACTTCGGTTTTTTCCTTCTTTAAAACTTTACATAACATACATATTCGTATTCTATAAAATATTGGTATATTTCTAAAACTTTATAACTCACCTGATATGGTCGTATTTTTTTTTCATAGGATCTTCGATATACTGCCCTGTAAATATATGTTGATTTTATATTGAAACTTCTTTTCTTACCCCTACAATGAACGTATTAGATTTAATACACAGAAAAACAGCTAGTCACTTACGTATTCCTTCGCGTATAACATCAAAACAATCTTCCCGGAGTAGCCTAAACTGTACGTCAAGGTAGTGCTCTACGTCGCGATAGGCTCCTCGCAATATATTAGCCCTAACAAACGGGCGATCACAGATCAAATCTTCACGCCTTGGTAGGACACTTAAGTCCCTAAAATTATCAGGTGGTTCATCATTTTCATTTACTTGAGGTTTTTCTTTAAGCTTCGTATCCTTAAACAATGCACAAATTTAAAAGTAAAACTTTAACATTATAACAATAACAATGTTCCAATTTAACCAAAAATGTGGGGAAAATATGAGCGTGCAAATATATAAACGCTATGCTTGTGGGTTCAACCCCCACTTACCGGATTGTTTATATTTTAAATTGTTTCCATTTCCTTGATTTGGTGCGCGGGGTTGAACTCAATGCCCCAAAACTTGCAAAAGAAAAGTGCGGCGGAAAGTGGGCAATGTGTCTTTACACTACGTTCCGTCTGCCTTCCTTGGTATGCTCGCTTTTATATTATCGGTTACTGCGTGGTATTTCGATAAATATATATTTGCGCACCCAAGGATTTGATCTCTAAACGTTTAGGACGTGTTTACTGCGGCAAGGAAGAGCGGTGTCAATTGTATGCCTTAATACTACTAAATTATATTTATTTAATATACAACATTTCTAGTTTTGTTTATTAATATACAAAATAGATTATATAAGCACTATTAATATTTATTATGTTTATAGTTTCTTACATTTTCATTTTCACGAGACGTTAAAATATTTCGAAGCTTGTCCAATTTAACGGTTTCATCTTTTGGCAATTCAAAGTTATGTCTTTCTTTTAGGCCCTCTAAACTAGACTTAGAGGTGCCCTCAATGAGAGACCTGCATTTGTTCAAAGCTGTAGATGGTGACAATAGAATGATTGAATCACAAAAGGTAATAAAATTCGTCCAAAATTCACATTCATTATTCCAGTATAGTTGATTTTTTGCCTTGTCTTCTTCTTGTACATATTGTAAGTCCATCAAATAAGTTCTCAAGTGTATAATAAATTGAGAATTACATATGTCCAAAAGAAATTTTAATTTAATTTGATCAAATGACGATTTGCAAATATTCGACATCAACTTAAGCATCAATACAAACATATCTGGACGTTGTATTGGCGACTGTAAAAGTTCATGAAAGGCTTCTTTCTTTTTGTTTAAATTTGCTAGAATTTCTGTTATATCGGAATTGGCCAATTCTTGCAGCGTCAAAAATCCCATGTTCTTTTTATGACTTTTATCTTGATCTTTGTTATTGCGTCTGAACGCATTTGTGTTACGTACATTTCTAAGATCGTCGAATTGGCGTGTTTTATTCTGCAAGTTTGGGTTGAAACCTAAAAGTGGGAATTCAGAGCATTGATAGAAATTTATAAGTACCACAAAAACACAAGACAGGCGGATTGTTTTCTTAATTTAATACGCAAAATAGAACATATTAAAAAAAAACAATAACCAAAAACAAAGTAGGTACCTTATTAGGTAATACTATAGTATCAATATCAATATTACTTATTATATAGATATATAACATAATATGTATTTACTGTACCTTATTTATGTTTTTAGTACTATCATATCGAATAGTTTATTGCAGTAGGTATTCCTATTTATTAACAATCAAAACAAGATATTTAAGAAGGAGGTTAAATTTCAAGTCTACTATTAACCTAATAAAAAAAGAGATCAGCCAGAGATGTGTTACTCGGTAAATTGTGACTTAATAGCAAATATAATAAGTTTTTTAAACACATTACCAACAGTGTTATTAGTCCGAATGTGGACACTGCTTGATCGTGGCGAAAAATATGGCATTTCACGTTCTCTGTGTAATGTTAGCGGTGATCTCGAAGTGGATCGAGGCCTGTTTTCATTAAAATTCGATATGCGATTATATCCTGGCCGTCGCCACGCTCGATTACCATGCGGCATATCATTCCTGGAGCGGGACGGACCTAAAACAATAATAATATTAGTTTTTAATGTTTCAGGTGACAGAATAAAACGGAACATTTATAAAGTCACTATGTTGTCCACGTGACTGTCCGTGGGTCAAAACCATTTTTATTACGATTGTGTAAATGTATTATCTAAGCTAAAGTTCAAATCAAATATAAAGTCAAGTCTATACAGTACCTACCTAGATTAAAATGGCAAACGTCGCAGGTCTGCAGGATGTGGAGTTAACGACAAAATGGTATTACAAGATATCATATTTAAACTTACAGGTTTTTTAACTTTTTTGTTTAAAAATAAAATGGAGAACAGAAAGGGATGATATTTAATAAACATATTTGTAATAACTCGTTTCCGCTTCATCGATATCTATAGTGGTTTGTCTAAAAATGCCGCAAGTTGCTGAAATGATACAAGTTATCGAGCCCATGACTAAAAGTAATAATGATAAGCGCGCAACATCGAGGAGGACGACAATATAATAATGTCGCGACTGTATTCTATCTCTTAATAATATTTTGTTATCTAACAACTCTCTTCGAAGCTCTCACTGGTCTAATGTGTGTTTCATTGTATTGCTGCTCCTCCTAGACCGTTAAACCTACAGCTCTGAAATTTTGCAGGAACGTTGTGGACGACACTGGTAAAGTAAAATGCCTTAGGAAACAATACTTTGGAAGTAAATATCTAAAGTAATCAAGTCAAGCCGTTTCCACGCCAGTTAATAATATAATTTCTTTGACCCCCAAAGCTCCAGAGCTCCATTATTCGCAAGCAATACGAGGTCCTCATTGTAATTTTGAGCTAATGGTGATACAATTCTGGTTTACATGACATTTTCGCACTATGGCGCATCAGCGTGACGGCTATTTTGTTTACTCGTGCTATCTTGTGAGTACGAGCACTAGCGCCTTTTGTGTGACACGTATTTATTTCTATTTCATTGTTTGTTTTTATTTTTATTGATTTTTTATTTCTTATTGTTTGTTGTTATCACCATGCCTAAGTATATAAAAAATATTGCTTTGAGGTCGTTAGTCCAGGGAGCTTGTTCGCCTTCGAAATTACTTTGAAAGAGAACAACAAAATAATGGTCCATTCTAACTATTGAATTGAATTGTAGAAAGAGTAGTTCTTAATATTGGTCGCAATACTGGTGTAATGCTTATTAAAACACGTGAAAAATTTGCCATGATGGTATGTTTGAAAATAAATTATCGACAATCACAGATTTAGACGACTTTGTAAAGGTTGCTATTAAAAATCATATTTATTATTTTTATAGAAAAACGGGGCTCAAGCATAGCAATGCTTGAGCCCCCCAAAGCGTATGCAAGTAAGTATATATATATATAGTTTAAAAATATTACAGGAATTTTTAACATTACCTATAAAATAAATAATTTTATTTGATCGAAAAATTGTTTTTTTTTGTAAGTTAATTACAAACTTAGATAATACTTTGCCGCCATTTACGACAAATAAGATGTTGGCTCTATGACAAGAGGCCATTAACAATGTGCAACCTGAAGACTGCAAAAAGGCACATTTTATTTTTATCATAAAAAAACATCGACTATCCATCGTAGCAGTACATCACGTAACTAAATATACGACTATCATATGGTTATGGTATTTCGTAGCCTGGCCATACACGTACAATAATATTGTCAATAAAGTGTGTATTGTCAATTCTGTTTTAGCCACGACAATGTCGGAGGGAGGTATATGTTATTGGTATAGGTTATTGTCAGTAATATAAATATTTCAGTTGAATAAAAGACTTTAAAGGAAGCGGACACTTATGCTTTTTATATTTAAAATTGACGAGGAAAACTGTGTATATAGCGAAAAAAATATTGATATTACTACTATACTTATAAAACATGGGATTTTTTTCACCACGGTATTAAGCAGTGGTTCGCTGAATACAATATTTTTGCTATATTCCCATTTTTCCACAGAATTCTGGAGGCATTGTGTATTGAGTAGCGGAACTCAACGCTGCGCTTTGCCTCGACACCAGAGCGAAGAAACGAAAATATTAAATATTTTATTTCTTCTAGCAGGAATCAAAGCCACAACCTGTCGCGTTTACAGTCACACTTTGTGCCCCTGGGTCACGAATGACCTGTGTTATTTGTAGTTCATGAATTTCATCAGTAAATGAATTCATGTTGAAATGACTAACGATTTTTTCCTCATCCAGACTGATAAAAAAAATGCCTTTTTTTGTAAGTAAGCGAAATCAATCAATAACTAAAGCCTTGGGTTTCTATTTTAAATTTACCTGACATGGTAATTTTACACACAAATGAAGCTACAGAGCGACTGCGTCAGATTTTACAACGAAATATTGTCAATTATTGACTTGTTATGTTTGTTATTATTGAATTGTTTAGTGTACGGGTCCATATATTGAACAATATTATTGCATCTGTGCAGCTAGCCTTAGTCCTGGTTTGTAAATCGTGGCAAGGTGCCACGATTGACTGACAGTTACTGTCAGTCGCACCACGCTACGGCGCCAATAGTAGATTAGTAGAAATATTTTAATTTACTTAACCATCACTTAATTTTGTATGTTGCTGACTAGCACACTGAATATTACTAATAAACGTAAATAAGTATGCTTTAAAATCCCAGTTTGTGTATAAGACACAAGTGATCCTTTCATTTCATTATAAATTTCATTAAATAAGTAACACTTAGGGTTGTACTCAACTTTATTTTATTTTTAGTGTTAGTGTTAGCGGTACGGGGTGGGGGTGCGGTGTGAGTGTGTCTATGTATTGAAATACCCCTTCTATGCACTTTTGTCTCGCGCATATCTCTGATAACCTGTATAGTTCTTGTCAGAATTTACACGTAGAAACAATGACATCTTGGATTAAATATTCCTTAACCCAAAAGAATTTTCAAATCTTATTAATAATTATAATATGTAGAAAATATGTGATGATTGATACCTGGTAGATTTGGAATATCTTCATCCTTCATTTTGCAACATGTACAGCAGCCTGAAATAATATATAATGTTGTACAGTGTACTTATATTGTATACAGTAGGTATATAGTCTGTAATAATATTATAAATGCAAAGGCAATTCTGTCTATCTGTCTGCCTGCTTAAGCAATTCAACCGCATACAATGGAATTTGGTATTGAAATAGAGTATATTTTTGATGACAAAAAAAATAGGGGATGAAACTTTATATGGAAGTCACTAAAAGAAAACCTTAACCTAAATATAGAAACATAATAATGTACTTCTGAATCATACATCTAAAAAGAGGTGAACTATTCAATAGCAATCAGCTTCATGTATCATACACACAGCAGGGTAGGCAGATGGAACTTAGTGTTAAGACACTGTTACCCATTTTCCACTGAATTCTGGAGGCATTGAGTGTTCAGTGACAGAACTCAACGCTTTGCCTCAACACCAGGACAAGAAATGACAATATAACAATTTAATAGTAAATTATCTAAAAAAATTTAGGCCTTTGCACTGACTACAAGCTAATCAGTAGTTAGCACATATTAATTGATAATAATATTGTATGAACATTAAAGATAGTTAAGTTTGCATAGGAAGTATTTTAATTTAAATCTTTATTAAACTCTAATATTCTTTTAAGTTCATTTTAACAATAGTCCTTATCTAAGGATAATGGATTTATATAATATATAGTCCTTATCTAAGGATATGATGAGCATTTAATGTAAATTATAATTGTACTATATGGAATATCATTTAAATTATTGTCTTAGATGATTACAGAGTTTTAAAACGCAGGGAGCTCTCTCTCTGTACTACAACAGTCACACTTTCGAGAATTTTTAATAATAATAAGGATATTCTGAACTGTATCCATTTTATAAAGCAAACGTGAAATTCGCTACTGATTAATGAAACGGTTGGCAAATGCAGTATAATAAAAGTATTATAGGTGTAATTTTTAATTATATATAGGTAATTTTTATAACTTATATAGTTATAATAGAAAATAATATAAGTACTTACTTATGCAATAAAAATATCACCAATCGACACTGTTTGAAATATAATCTATATAAAACTATTACGATATGCGAAATATACGAAACTACTTCTTGTTTCCTATCAAAGCTTGTAATACAAGTAGACTGTAGAGATAGAGTAACAAACTAACAATCTGAAGTCTGAAAAACGACACTCCATTCTAAATGATAAAATTACAGCTCAACGTTACACATGTGTTGCCTAAACTGTTGTTCATATTTCCCAAGGAAATATTCCCAATCACTGAAATTGACAATTACAATAACTAAGTTTAACAAACAATACTGCCCCTGAATGTGTTATATCGTATTTTCTAATAAAACAATATTTTTCTTTTCATTGATTGTCATTGGAATATATAGTCCTTGCTTCAAATTAGGCATAACACAGCATTATCTATAGTGATTAATATTTTATTATTTAAATATTATACAGTAGAATGGTAAACAAAATATTACTTAAGGTCTGATTATAGAGGCACTAAATTTGGATTCCCATATTTAATGTAAAAAAATAAACTAGGGATCTGGCAACATTATTCAAAAAGCACGGGGGAGACCGAGACAATATGGAATTCTATTTATTCATTATTATAATGTTATTCTTAGGGCTGACAGTTTAATATATTTAGTTAGATAAAAATTATATCATAATACTGTTATTGTTTATATATTGTATATATGTACTTCCTGTAAAAGTTAATTTAGAAAATAAATTTTGTACTTTTTCCGCAAATTATTTAATTTAGGTTCTTTATGTTGTGAATAAGTAATTGAGATTCTGTAAATTAATAATGCAAATCAAAAACATATGATGAAATTTTCTCCTAAAACGTAGTACGAAAAATTTTATTAAAGTCGATTGTGGCAGGATTTTTTTAGGCAACCCTAGTGTTCTACTACTTAATTATGTATTATCTCTATATATAAGAAAACAGTAAAAATATTTTGTCTGTACATTTAGTATTTTTGACAGAAATGGATAGTATTGTAGTAGTATTTGACTGAAATGGATGTATTATTCTTTTTAAGTACCCAGAGGGGCAAAGCAAAAATATATTATTTTAATTTCTTGTTTGTATGTATGGTTAGGCTAATCTCTGAAAGTAATGAACCGATTTACGTAAAACTTTCACCAATTTCTTTGTTTTAACCCAGCTTAACATATAACATACCTTTGTTTTACCAAAAACGGCTCATTAAAAAAAAGTTTATTCATTTGAATGAATTCAAGGCATGAATTTGCCTGCAAATATAAAGCAGTCCATATCTATACGTATACTTATAATTAATCTGTATTTGTTTGTAATTAATCTGTATTTTAAACCGACTTTCAAGACAAGCAGGTTCTCAATTAATTATTTTCGATTCGATATTCGATTATTTTATTTGATTAATTGTTTTGGATTCGATTTCGATATTGGATCGATTCGATTTGGGTATTTTTTGTAATATGCAATTATTACAGTTATTTTACAAAGAATATTATATATCCTTACCCAAATCAATAATTTAACATTTAAGGCTGTTTCAGAACGAGTAAATTAAATTATTCATTGCCATCAACACATTTGACTGTCAGTCAATTCTGTTTATTAAGTGAATTTCGTGTGTGAAGTTTCGTGATATTGGCACGCTCGAAACGCCATAAATTAAGAACAGAACATAATAATCATGTAGTTCAAGCGGGCGAAGCCGCGGGGGGGCTGCTAGTAACTATTAAGATTACCTACACAGTACACGTCATATACATCTATCTATACTCTATACTAATATAATAAAGCGGAAGAGTTTGTTTGTTTGTTTGTTTGTTTGTTTGAACGCTAAGATCTCTGGATCTACTGGATCGATTTACTTTGTTTTTGTTTTGTATGAAAGCTGCATTCTTCAGAAGTGCTATAGGCTATATAACATTACATTACACATATGTACTAATAAATTAAAATACTTTCTAATTTGACATGCAATTTATTCTGCCATGTTAATAACAACCGTCGTTGCTAAGCACCGGTTTGCAAAGTTTCTTTGTTGTTTTAAGAAAACGTCACCCAAAATGAACTTATATTTTTATATTCATCTAATATAATAATATATATAAATATAATAATCAGAATATTTAATAAATATTCTGATAGTTTAAGCAGGCGTAGCCGCGTCCGGGTCCAGTAGTGTTTAATATTATCATAATTATTAATGTATAACTGAATAAAACGAACTTTATATTATTATAGTAATTAGCAATTTTTTGAAATAAGTATATCAAACCACTAGACAAAATAACAGAAAAAAAATAAAAAATACTTATTGCATTCTATATTATTTTAATTTTCTAAGATTAAATACGATAGTGATAGTATTATTTTTTTATAACTGAATTAAGTATGAAAAAACCCTTTAAGTATAACTTATATAGTATTAAATATAGTATTAGTAATAAAATAAATATCTATATCTATACTTATAATAAAATCGTAAGAGGACGACTTTGCAAATTTTTGTATGTCTGTTGAGGCCGTCGTGGCGCAGCGGCACAAGGGTGTGACTGTAACGGAACGATTATGGATTTGATCTCCATTCGAGGAAGTGAAATATTTATATTTCCATATCTTCGCTCTGGTGTCGAGTTCTGCCACTCAACACGCAGTCTCCAGAATTTGGCAGAAAGTGGGGAACGGAGTGTCTTCTTAACACTAGGTTCCCTTTGCCTACCCTGCTGTGTGCGGGATATAGCGTGATATCTGTGCGTTTGTTATCGCTAATCTCAGAATTGACTTAACCGATTTAGATACAGTTTTCACTATTGGATTCTGGCAAGCTTCCGAAAACATCAACTAAAACATCTCTCTATTTATTTTATTACAATCGGTTCATAAATAAAGAAGTTGAAGATATCAATTTAAAGTACTTAGTTCGACGTTCCTAAAATTGGTACAAAACCCTCGGTGAGCGAGTCTGACGTACGAGTATGCACTTAACGCACGTACGTAATAAAGATTAAAAACCTTTGCAAATTAAGTACTGTTTCTTGTTATGTGTAGATAAGATTGTTACCTATCTATAATTTGTACACTTTATAAAATAAAAGAAACAGATAATTTGAAACGTTTATTTTGATCAATTGATAATACCACATTGTACTTTTTAGATAAGGCTATATATATGTCAAGAAGGCAAGTAATTGCTGTTTTATGCATTTTTCTTGTTTTTGTTTAGTTTTGTATAAAGATCATTGAATCTTTTCTGCTCTTAAACAAAATTACTTATATGAACCTTTAGAAATACAACTACATTTTTTCATAAATCTTGTATAATTTCATTTTTAGTGTAAGCACAGTTACTTCTGCTCAGTAAAAATAGTTTTCATATAAAGATTAGAAGGGATGTTTATTTAAATTTAGGTCATTTTCATTATAAAATTGTGCATGTTTAAAATTGTACTTATTTATTATTAATAATGGATATACTTAACTTAATGTATTAAAATAATTATTCCGCAGTTATTAAAATAATGTATTAAAATAATTATATACTTTTAGGTAAATTAAAAAGATAAGCCAAAATAATTTAAGCAAACAAAAAAATTGTAAGAACTTGAGTATTGTCTATTTTAGCAGCCCCCCCTCCCCCTGCATTATCTCCCTCCCCCCAGAATTTTCATCAATTATGTAGAGCCCAGGCTCTTTTATACTAATTTTACTGGTATCTACTGTAGGTATAATATCAAAATATTTTTTCTATTTCAGACTTTAACATGTGTGAAGTTAAAGATGCTAAAGTAACATTATGTTCATCTCCATTTTTTGTGTTTTCTTATGTTTCATTTCGTTCCTAAAATTTATATTTATTACTTAAAATAAACATATAGCACAATACTTACCTTTTTTCGGGAAGATAAATGAATTTGGTGCATAAGAAATAACAGTAATATATAATTAGAAGAAATAATAAAAAACAACAAAAAATATATATTAAAGTTTAATTTAATCACAGCGTCTAATAGAGAGCTTGGCAATGTCTAAGATGATATAAATATTGATAATCATAATTCATCTCATGATATAATAATAGGTAAAAATCTATTACAAAGTATATATTTATCTAGAGAATCTCATTCTTCTACATTTCGCTTAAAATTATTAAGTAAATATAAAAAGTCGAAGTCGAACCATAAAATAATAAAATTGTTATGTCTTCTTCTTGTTATTGTGAAACGTCTATCATACAATTCGTACATAGTAGGCAAAATTTTTTTTAATATTCGTTTCAGTGGGGCGGAGGTCAAGCACTGTTGGGCCACACGGCAGCCTCGAGCCAGTCGAGGTAACGCGCGATGCGCGTGTAGACGCCGGGCACGGGTGTGCCGCAGCCGCGCCCGAACGATGTCACGCCCACCAGCCGGTAGAAGCTGTCGTCCGCCGTCAGCCCCTGCAGCGGTCCGCCCGAGTCTCCCTGGAACGAGGCCAGTAATTAGTAATACCTGGCCGCCCTGAACTACATGTAGAACGGGAGCCTTTGTCGCTGAAAAAGCGCTCTTCTCGAGAACGCCATTGGGCATAGACAAATATAAATGTTTACTTAAAAACATATAAAAAACATGTACTTGAGTCAAGCAGCAGGCATATTTTATTATATAAATTACGTTTTATATAATAGCAAGATTACACTCAACTATAGTGGGTCAATGTTTAAAGTAGTTAAATATCTTGATATTGTTGTGTAATTCATACGATGTAAAATTTTTAATGCACCATAGTAATAGTTAACATAAAATTTTAGAGACTAAAGAAAAAATAGTGAAATAGTCACTAGTAAAAAACAATGGACCCTTTTTGTCCGCTTTTTAAAGCATCACAAACGCAAACCAAAGTTTAATTGCATAATTTTTGACTAAATTTTATTTTTTGAAGTTATTTTACTTCAGATTCATAGAGGGTTGGAGATATATTATAGCAAAGGGAACCCAGTGTTAGAATGAAAAATGGAGATATATCTTCATTCTCCACGCAACGCCCAGTTTTCACGACACTGCATGTTGAGTGGCGGAACTCAACGCCGAGATATGCGTAGATAAAGTACGTCGTCGAGGATTATGTACATATAATTGCCGTCTAATTAGGCATTTTTATGTTAATTACATTTATTACCAAGTGGCGTTGAAATAGCGCCCGCTTAGTGTGATTTAAATTTAAAAACGCAAAAAAGAAACAAAATGGTTTCCCCTCATAAGAACCGAACCCGCCGCCGGCGGTCGTAATCACCTGGCAGGTGTCGCGCAGGCCCTGTGGGTCGCCGGCGCATATCTGCGTGTCAGCGATGCCGACGGGCAACTTGCGCCAGTTCGTGTAGGACTCGCTGCACTTGCGGCGCGCCACCACCGACACGTTCGCCTTAAGGAGCAGCGTGCTTTTCACGTCACCTGTACAAACAAATATTGTTAATATTATGTTGTAAACCGACTAGATTTATATTTCCATTTCTTCGCTCTAGTGTCAAGGCAAAGGGCGGCGTTGAGTGCGGCCACTCAACACGCAATGCCTCCAGAATTCGGGGGAAAGTGGGTAACGGAGTTTCTTAACACAAGGTTCCCTCTGCCTACCCTGCTGTGTGCGGGATAGAGCGTGAAGTTGACCGATCGATCTTTCATAATTCCCGAATCTTGAGCCCGGGAGGACATTCGTGGGGACACAGGTCCAACGCGTAGAGGAGCCTTAGAGAATGTCAAAATTATTTTATTTAACATCATATTGTATCCCTTACTTAGTGTTAAACACTCAACTCCTCACGCACTGCCGAAGTTTCGAGAGATTTTGTTACCAGGGCGAGGAAATTAAAATATTAAATTGCCTGAGTAGGAATCGAACCCACATCATACTCTGGCCCACGAGGACCATATCAGTAAGCAATATCTTTGGAATTAGCAGAAAATATATTGATAAATTTACTTTGTTCAAGTTTTAACCAGCATACCGAATTCGTAAAATGTACTTACGAGTATTGCTGGTTTTACCCCATCCCGTAATAATTAACGGCTTTATAGGGTTATCATCTTTCGTATATAAACATATCGGTTTTATTTCCATCGAAAACGTCACTGGGGCTTCCAACCTATAAGGAAGTTAAACACAATATATACGAGGAATTCCCGACAGAAGGATAATTTAAGAAATAATAATTAATTTCATTATGTTTAACAATTATAAATGTTAATTTAATATTATGTATAAATAAGACAATCAATTGACTTTTGTTGTTTAGGTATGTCATATTTATAGTTTGCTTGTTCATGAGCAATATTTAAAACGTTTTGTTTATACATATAAGCAATTGCTTAAATAATTATTTATGATTCATTTTATTACTAACAAAGTAAATAGTTTTTTTTTGCGTATTCGGTTTATACATTTTTTCGTCTAATCTGCACAAGGAAAAGACTTAATTTTAAATACAAACTTTTCCTCGAGTCAAATTTGAACATACAACCAGCTGTATCCTGCTTAGAGCAGGGTAGCCAGAGACTATAGATGTATATCAATAACATAATACAAAATATACGCGTTGGTGAAAATTCACTGTTGTCAAATTCACATGCCATTGTCATCCTATTATACATATTTTTTAAATTGTTTTGATATAATAACTGTAATTTAACCAATATTTCACAATTCACATTTAACTTATGTGTAGTATGTAACTTTTTAAAATATTATTTAACTTAGGCGAATTAGTAATACCTACAAACAAACAACAAAGTCAAATTAATAATGATTTAACATTGATATGGTGAAATAAAATTACTTGAGCAAGGCCAAATCGTGATACTTTGTGCGCCTAATGTATGACGGGTGCGTTATTATTTGATCTATCCTCACGTCGGACTCCTTCGTGAAATCTCGCCCGCCGATTTCAATGACACCCATACGCGCGATACTCGGCTTCACTCTGAAAAAATATATAAATATATGTTTTTTTTACCTTTCCGCGTGTGCTTCTACGCCACAACTGGCCTCTCTAATAATCATAACTTTCAAGCTATGTAATAAGTGAGTATTAGATTTCAATTAGCATAATATCGTGTTTATGATAAAGTTCAATAAGTTAAAATACTTAATAGTTGGATTCATTTTGAAGATAGGACGCTAGTATTTAATGTTATTTGTGATTTCAATGTGAAACCTTAGAACAGCCTTAAGGTTGTATTTACATAAATGTACTTACTGATCTAAGGTGTCAACGCAATGAGCAGCGGTAAGGACGTAAGTGTCCGACACCAGGGACCCGCCGCAAAGGAACTCGTATCCATCTGTACGTTCATAGCCAAGTGCGACCTGAATTAGACATATAAAATCTATATGTTTTCACGATAGGCAAAGATAGCTTAGTGTTAAAACTCTCCGTTGACCACTTTCCATCCGAATTAAAGATTGTGCGTATTGATTGGCGGAAGTCTCAAAATAAATGAAAATATTGAATTCCCCAGGGGGTTGTGGAACCCACGATTGCGTTTTCAGTCAGATGCTGCATTACGATAACCTTTAATCATTACGATAATCTATATTTCTATGTAGAACAAATATAACTTTGAAATCTTCGTAAATCAATTGTCATTAAACAACGGATAAAATAAAAAATAACAAGTGTTGATAGCTCTAATTAACAATTGTTGTAAATATTTATTTTTTAATAGTTACACGATTTTACGTTAAATGCCTATATTTTTAATTTAATATTATAAAGCAGGAAATCACTTGTTAAATCACTCCATTCCCTACTTTTCGGATCTTTTCGAATTTTCGAGACTTCACGTTTTGAGTTGAGTACGTGAGTGCCGAACTTAATTACGCTTTTCGTCTTGTTACCGGAACGAGGAAATGACGAAATCGACTCCACAACCGACGCGCTTACAGTCACACGCTATGCCACGTCACTACAACCTCCATCATAGCATACTAGGTCATACATTTCTGGTTTATCATATTGTACATTTTTTGTATAATTAATGGGGAAAACGTAGTATTATCAGGAATGAATTATCATTATAGGAAAAACTCAATACTTATTAATATTATGAAACAAATTTGCATATACATGAATAGTATTCGAAAAAAATATTGCAAAGATAAAGCAACAATATAATAATGTGTGACACAGAAATTGATAAGATTACCAGGGAAAGTTTAAGAACGTTGTGACCCCTTCTTGTCAGTTAATTATAAAGTTATAGATTATTAAGGCCGCCGTGGTGCACTAGCTCAAGCGTATAACTGTAAACGTGATGGTTCGGACGGATCGATTCCCAATCGAAACATAGGAAAAATATTTATTAATATTTTCATTTCTTCGTTCTGATAACACGGCGAAGCTTCGCAAATTTGGCAGCCAATCTGCGAAATTGCACATATTTTTTTGACGAATTTTTGGTACAAAGTGTGTTAACACCCAACACACACAACGTTTCCTCTGTATACCCCTATAGCAGCTGAAAAAAAGAAAAAAGATAATATTGTAATAATTACCATATGTGGAAACTCCCCAGCAGAAACCGTGTCACCGCCAATTATATGTAAATTCAAAGGAGGTTGATTTGTGCTCACAATCTTTTGGCATTCTATAATAAAATAAATTAAATCAGTAAAGAATCAGTCATAGTGTACATTTAAATATTTTTTAATATTATAAATAACAATACAAATAGTAAATACACAGTAAAATAGTCTATGTTATATATATTAAAATAATTAAAAAATTATATCAAACCTTTATCCGCAATTCGCAAAGACTCAATGGGTGTTTCACCTGTGAATAGATGCTTGTTATATTATTTTTATTAATGAAAAGGAACAAAATTGATAAATATTAAATATATATAGTTATACCAAATTTATCTGTAGGAGTAGGTGTTGGTTTTTTTGTAGTAGATTTAACTTCATATGCTTTTGATGGACAGCAGATTATTTCTGTTAAACTACGGAAACCACATCTGCGAAACGGATGATTTCCTGAATCTTGAATGAGCCTGTGAAAAGGTTTTTTGTTAATTTTTTATAAATAATATACTACAACTACAACACTACAACGTAACAAATTGTCTGTATAATATTAGTTAATTAATTATAAAGTACTATAACTATAAAATACCCAATAAATGTTATTACATTTATTGAGATCCAGAGTACCAAATTGATCAGAGAAGAAATAAGCAACAAATGAAACATAGGTTATGTACAAATATTTCATATATTTGTATTTTTAGTCTGGCCATAAATACTGTTAAATTTAAAAATAAACAATTGTTCATAGTATTTTCTTATTTTCGCACCAATATAGTGTAAAATTTTTTGTGATATTAAAAAAGAGCAGTGTGATAAAGAGAACTGTATCACTATGATTGCATAACATACAGTAGGTATGGAGCCAATGGATACACACATATCTTAACTGATAATTTAAAAAATAATATAGTAGTAAAGTTAAAACAGGGGCAGGGTCATAAAGCTCTATCCATACAATTCACCCTTGATTAGAAACAACTGTATATATTTTTAATGGTTCATGTATTGAACTAACATATTGTAATAGTAATAAATACATACAAAAAAAATCTTTTAACAATATTTATAGCAAGACTAAGTATGTATCTTTATAAAATTTATTTTATATTTTTCATATAAATATAAATAAAAAGATTGTTTTTTAATTACCCAGCAATGAAATTATCAGAACACTGACCTTATAGCAACCGGACATTCATAGACTAATTTGCAGGTCCCATCATTGGAAGTCCCATCTTCTGTAGAACATCTATCACCAACTAAAAAAAAGGTAATAAAAAATATATTTATAAACCATTTATTATCAAAAAGTTATACTATATAATAACTAAACTATTACCATCTCCAGAATATACGGAATTTAACAATAGAAAAATGCAGAAATTCAAGTATTTAAGTGACATTTTTTATTTTTCACATGTGGTAATTGGTCTTTTCCTCAATTAATACAATACGATAAACTGGTTAACAAATACTTGGCCACAAAAACCGGTTTTACTTCAGAAATAAATAATAAAAAAGATCTACACTATAACAACATTAAATTACAAATAAACTTTATTTGTTGTTTTTATTTAATAAATAAATTGTACACTTATAAATCGTATTACAAAACTTTAAAGGAAGACCGCACTTTCAGATATCTTATTATAAACTGACTGAACTGAATCACATTGCTAGTTGTTACATATAATAATAATATGTATTGATGGTCGGTGACTTGATGACTTCATAGTTGTTATTTTATGATAAATTTTAAATACAGAATACAGATGAATTCATTTTAGTGACGTACTGTCAGTTGTCACTTGTCACTATTAATATTACAGGTTGCTTAAATGCTTGCTATGGCTTGCCAAGCTTCCACCAACACCAATGCCTAAGGGTCATACTCATATGAGTGTTATATTACAATAGCTATAACAAATAAAAGAAAATAGAACCATTTTTCATTCTAAATTTAACTATGCCTACCCCCTTATGATAAGTGGATAATCTACACATCAAAATAAAAAAAAAATGTAAAGAATAAAATTCAAATTCCATCATTTGTCCCCTTCTGTGGGCTGTTCAGATTCGTAGTTCATAGTTTCAAAAATTTGTAATTTAAGTTATTACGCCCGTGTCATCGAAATCACACATATTTTCAGCGTAGAATATACTTGAGTTGATTTTTTAATGATAATTTCCAAAATGCGCTTCAGCCTTTTTACTATAATTTCTAATAAACTAGCTGTTACACGTATCTGACTCTTTTCTGTGATCGAAAAAATCTGCATTTAAAAAAATTCTACTAAAGTTACCTTAAATGTAATATCTTTTAATTAGGTAATATTAAACAGCTATAGTTTGCTTACAACCATTACGCAAGACGGATGTGTATTTTTATATTCCAATAAAAAGAATCGTGTATTTTATTCGTTTTGTAAAAGATCAATGCATCTTTCCTATTTTTTGTGTATTTTGGTAAGTATGTGCTACTTATATTTGTAATTATAACACAATGGCTTTAAAGGAGTATTTTTGAAATCTCACTTGCCATTTCTCTATTCTTGAAAACTTGAGACTATTGCTGATTTTCGATTGGAAAATCTTTTCTGTTACTCTAGGTGTGCACAGGAAAGATGTATGTCCACATAAAATACTATTAATAATAAAAATATATGTTGAAATGTCAAAATGTTTTTTTGTTTATTTGTTTATGCTTGTGCTTGTAAAACAGCTTTTTTGCTATTTTATAATGACCAAAATAAAATCAATATATCGTATATATCTTGTAAAATTAAATGTAGACTAATGTTTCAGATTATACTAAACATATAGCATTTTACAAGTGTCAAGTGGTTTAAGTTATTACCTTAAATAACGAAATCTTAGCTTAGCTAGCTTTTTTACATTGTTTAAGCCACATTGCCCTATT
>JAKRZM010000291.1:323845-394734 GCA_036379175.1 Heliconius cydno galanthus
GTTAATTTTATTATAAAACTGACTTTCTTCTTTCTCTCTCGTTCTTTTTGATCTACTCTTTTGAACACGCATCGTTCGCGTTCATTCGCGTCACAAGTTCAGTTCACAACTCTCACACACATTTATTCGAGGTAGTCTTGCAGTCGATGATGTAGCGGATAAGTTTCAAAGCAGTAAAACTTTTTTTATACACATAAATATATATCATAAAGTACAAAAAATACTATTATGTAATTTCTATCTAGGCTCTAATTGGGGTCAATAGATACACCAAAATTCACAATTTACGCACGGCTGCCAACTTGAAGATATTTCTGTTAAATATTAACTTTTTTACCTGGACAAAAAATATAATTATATAAAATACTATAAAAGTAATAAAAAAATACTACGCAATTATAAGACAAATTAATAATTTTTAATTTTAGAATTTGAATTTAAAAATATTAATAAATGTATTATTACAAATTTTATATATTTTTTAAATGATTTATGTTTATTCACTATCAAAATAAGATTTAGATTAAGAATTTCTTATCAGACTGACTTTTTTCTTAATTTGTAATGGCAGCTCAGTAACTCTGGCAAGTAAATTAACTACTACCCGTGCTCGGAAATCCAGTCTTTTTAATAGTCTGTGGTGTGTGTGCAGGCTGGTCTTCCGTCTTTATATGATTAGTAGTTGCAGTTGGTACTATATGTTTCCACTGATTTCGAAGTACTATTTAATCGCGCCGTGTTGCTGTGTACATTCAGTAGTTACTATTTAATAAATATTTAGTTTCTAAATAACTAATAAAATATCAATATTAGTTTCATAGTTTGACTTTACAGATTTAATGTAAACGTTGTGATGTTTATTATTAAAATCTTTCTTGAGTTACATACAATGAAGTGATGTTTTTTCAATATATTCATATATTTTGATAGTTTTCTGAATATCATTTATACAGTGGCTTTTGTGATCAATATATATAATGATGACATCTCCAGGCACGACGAGCACTCGACTCGGAGTCCATGCTAGTGTAGCAAGCCAGGTTGGTCTTGCTAGTCCTGATTTTGGAATGGCAGTTGCTGTTCCTCAACCGTTCGACTTACAACCTGTAAGTTGTGGTGATTCTTCTTCTGACGCACATTCACCTGAAATGCCTGTAGCAAAAGCTAGCGATCGACAATCACGAATTATTGCCGAAAAACATCGTAGAAGTCAGTTTAATTCCCAAATTGCTCAAATGATGACTTTACTCTCTGACATAGTTCATTCACAACGAAAAGTTGATAAGACCAGTGTTTTACGACTTGCAGCTAATAAACTACGCAATGAGCATGTCTTTGGTGATTCTATAAAATGCTGTCACCTTGAAACTTGGTCTTCAGCTATATTAAAATTTTTCGATCTCATTGGAGGCTTTATGTTTGCAATTACATGCAAAGGTCGTATTTTTAATGTTTCTCCTAATGTCCAAGAAAAATTAGGTTATTGTCATATAGATTTACTTGGGCAAGATATTTACAACTATATTCATAATGAAGATAAAGAGATTCTAAGACAACATATATATCCAATTGAACTACAAACAGGATGTAACCCAAAGCTATTTGATGATCTTCATAATTTTCACATTAGAATTATGAGATCTGGAGCAAGATCAGATCCCCCACGATATGAGCGGTGCAGAATTGAAGGTGTGCTCAGACGTTCTGATCGAGCTACATCTAATGGAGTACAAGATGAACAGACAATTAGAAGACAACGAGTGAGGCATCATCGTACATTTTCATCAAGTGGTAATGACTATGTTTTTATAGGCATAGTTCATGTTCTGTCCAATAACTTGCCTCCTAGAATATTACCACCTACAGCATACTCTGAATATTGGACTCGACACTTAATAGATGGAAGAATTGTGCAATGTGATCAAAGCATTTCTTTAGCAGCTGGATATATGACGGATGAGGTTACAGGTACTTCTGCTTTTGTATTTATGCACAAAGAAGATGTTCGTTGGGTAATCTGTGTGTTACGACAAATGTATGATCAAAGCAGAGAGTATGGTGAATCCTTTTATAGGCTTATGTCACGTTCTGGTCACTTTATTTACATGAGAACAAGAGGTTTTCTGGAAATAGATAAAGATACAAAAAAAGTACAAAGCTTTGTTTGCATCAATAGTATCATAGGAGAGGAATATGGCCAACAAATGTTAGAGGAGATGAAGCGAAAGTATTCAGTAATGGTAGATACAGATAGATTAGAAGATGAAAAAGTAGTATCAGCTGATGAAATTCCAGTTGAACATCCAAGACACTTAGAAAGAATTGTAATGCACTTAGTGGAGCCTGCTGTCAATGAGAATGTTGATGAATTTAAATTAGTGGCACCTTCCAAAGAGACTATTATTTCAGCAATTAAAAATAGTGAAAAAGTAGTTCATGAGACTGGTATTAGATTTGATACACGTAAACGAAAGAATTCTGATAGTGATGATAACAGTGAACATTTAAAAAGGCATAGTGGTCTCCCTGACTCTTAATGTGTGTTGTTTGAAAATTATTATTTTATATCATTTATCAATACATGTTTTTGAATAGGTTTATGTATGTTATCAATGAATTACTTCAAGGCAATTTTTTTTTTTAATTATATTAATTTTTATGTATGTAATTAAAGACAGAAATATGTATTTCAACTAAAACAGCTGATACATTTTAGTAACAGAATTTCAATAATCAAACACAAAGTGGGGACTTGATATAGATATTATTTGATTTTAATAAATAAGATGGGTATGTGCCAAATCTTGATGTATGTACATGTATAAAGCATAAACAAGATTTTGATTTATTCAATTTATAACTAAATTTATCAAATTTGCAAATATTATCTTTTTGCACTTAATACTTCTGTTGCTGCAAACATTATCAAATTTATCATTGCAAGTATTATCTCTATCTTACATTACCTTTAAAACATTGACATATCACATGTGTTTCAATATACTCTACAAATTATTTTTTTATTATCTTAAAACAATATATGAATATATTAATTTTTTCTGTCAAGATACATTAATCTTATTGACAACATAGCTGCAAGAGTAGCTAGCGTGCCTTCTTCATTCTACATGACATTGTCGAAGTAAATTGTGCTTCAGTGGCACATCTAAAAGCCATAACATAAAGAACAACAACAATAGTTTAGCTAGCATGTCAAGTACCCTGAACTTCTGCTTGCTTTCCCCTGAACGAGCATATTAGTATGAAGTTATGATAACTTAATAAGTACAAAGAACTCTTAGTATGAAGAGATAAACAACGAAAATAAATTAATTGCAATATAGTATCCCACCAATATGTGTATCTATATTCAGATCTGAAATGTTATATGCATAACATCTCTGCTGAGAATCAATTAAACATGTGAATATTTAAATTTTCAGCTTTCCACATATTGTTAAGTATATGAATATTATAACACAACATTTAAATTTTCATCAACTATTTGAACAAAATTTCAATTTATAAAATTTATAAAAATTTTAATATAGTGAGACTCAAATACGCATGTCCAATAGACATGGGTTTGAGTCCCAATATGTCCAAATTTTTATATCTTTTCTAAAATATATTTCTATCTTAGTGTGAAATAACACTTTAAAAATGTTAAAAAGACTAATATCATCTTTTCTATTTTTATAACATTTAAAGTAGTATTTTGTATTTATAGCCAAGTCCAAATACATGTGTATTTAAATAAAGCTTAAGATTTCATAAATCTATGTTATTATTTTCATTCTAAATATTTAACATCAAGACTCAAGTTTAAAATTAAATTCTGTATGTTTTGTGCAATAAAGAATATATATATAGAATTTATTAATGATAGAAAGGTTCAATTACAACCACAATTTTAATGTACCTACAAATGTGTACCTTATAAAACAATTTTTCTAACATATTTTGTCCATTGTTTGACTATAGCTTGCCATAAATGAGAAATTATGATTTTAAATTAGTAAGTTAATGTATTATTATTGAAAATAAAAAAAATAACAACTATGTTTGGACTGATTTAAATAAACACATATTGAAGCAAGTACCTTATTGGATAAGTAAATTACCGAATAAGATCTTTGGTTTTCGCGATATACTTATACACATTTTAAAAGAAAATAACCGTATCAATCGCGTATATTTGTTATTTTACGTTTTTGAACACCCGAAGTCGACATATCGGCTACTATTATACACAAGACGTAGACCGCCAGTAGACCGTCTGTCTACCCGTGAGCACGAACTACAGCAAAGGACGTTATCAAAACGTTCGGTATCCAAATATGTATAGTACTAAATATACGATTAATCTAGTTAAAGAATTGCATTTGAAATGAGTTTATCTAATTTCCAATACAAAGCGATTAAAACATGCAAATTTTAATTGTACCTACACTAAATAAGTAAACGTTTTTGAAACAGCAAATCTAGTGACATTGGAATGGATAAAAATATGGCGAATTTATAATGGCAGGGTTTGTAAGTTTTTTAAGGATACTGGCCAATTCAATTGACAATACTTGCTTTTTAGAGAAGCAAGTTATGCTGAAGGCAGGGTAAAAGTAACATTAAGTATATTAAAAGTAAAGTTAATGTTATTTTATAAGGAAGTTGATAACAAATGTAAACAAATTAACATAATCGAAAAACACATAAATCATTTAATAGTAATAAAAATAAAACCTGACAATTTTAAATTATTATTATTTTGTGTAGAAAGTACCTGTGATATGAATATGAACATAGAATACCAATACACAAATCTCTTACTATTTGCTTTAAGAACATGCAAACTCTGAGGTAGTCTATGGCATATTTTTATGTGGACATTTAAGGTTTGAAAAAGTAAATTATTTTCTTTATTGACGTTATTCTTCAGCTGTTAGCTGCAAACTAATAGATCATAATAGATTTGTTCTATTGAACAGTTTATTTTATAATGAAAGGCTACTGACATTACCATTCAAAGGTATTTAAAATATTATTATTCGTAAGACCATACAAAATGTTATATAGGAATATGTGAAAAATACATCTGAATATATAACTTCAGTACTGTAAGTTTTGTTGGATTATTATAAGGTTTTTTTACACTTTGAATTCATTTTCTAGAAACAAGATAAATTATTCGTATGTTGTATGCGTCAATTTATATAATATATTTTATACGTACTAAGTCGTAGCTTATTCAATGATCTGATTGTTTTTATGTATATCTTATAAAAGAAAATCTTGCCTACGATTTGAATAGTAGTCGGTAGAATGTGATTAATTTGATAAGTGTTCCCCTATTGTAAATATTATCGCGTTCAATATTTTCAGCATTACTATATCGTGCTTAGTTTATACCAAATCTTGTACTAAATATTATGTGTCGCATGATTCTTACAATTGTGTGTGATCCACACAGTAATACAATACAGTACGAGTACGTTAAACTTAAGTACGTATAATTATTTTAATTTTATTTTAATTAATATACGATAGATTTTGTTTATAAAAATTGTGCAGCTTTCAATGAAATGGCATGGCATGGCATTTATAAAAATGTATATTTAATTATAATTATGTAATTCGGAATTAATTTTTTTTTATTAATTTCTAGCCAAGTCATGTGTGGGCGTATAATTAATCATCGATGTTTATAATTAATAATTATTTACAATTTAAAAGTATTTAGCAAGATTTTAACATCATATTTACTGTATTGGTGTTGTTAAATGTCTATTCGCACAAATGTCAAATCCCACGTCCTTTTATATCATTACAGTTACATTTAATCTAAATGTTTTAAAAAGTTTACAATTTTTAAATATCTCTACGTACTGTGCCGACCATTAATAATAATTGTGCCTAAGTGGTGAATGGAAGACAAAATGTTCGTGTATATATTATAGGTGTTATTGGTGTCTGCATGCGATTTCTGCTGCAATTTTGGCGGATAAAATGTTAAATGTATTATTTAAGTTGTATGGGTGTAATGTAATATATAATGGTTGTGAATTTTTCAAGATACTAGAGTATCGTATTTTTTGCTGTGTTTGACCGACTGGGTTACATAAATACTTAGAATATGCATTAATCTCAATTTAAGCAAATACTGAAGCATGTGTATGATTTGATATTCATGATGATATCAGAACAATGTACACACAGATAGACTTTCCTATTTTTATTTAAACATATTATAATCTATTACCTGTATATTTCTATGTAACAAAACCTTCTGGTAATATCCATGATGCCTATTTATATTTACAATACGCTCGACGACTCTTGGCCGCCTGAAGTTAACTGCACTTGCAGAGTGCTAACCTCCCAAGTGTGAAATGCAAAAGTTTATAAAGAGAGCGCTTTTTTTCAGAGCGGCCATGATCTGTCGCCAGTACTGTACTTTATAAAAATATTCAAAAATCGAATCAATATGGTTATGTTATGTTTATAAGGGGGTATATTATTTGATGTCAGTTGTTTGTGACCAAAAACGATACTTTAGAATGATATTATTTTATGTATGTAATAAAATGGATAAAAATAATTTAATGAGTCTTTTATTATAACTTTTTAACAACTTTTATGGATTAATTTAATAATTTTATAGATTTTGTTTGTGAAATACTTATTAATATTTCTCATCAAATATGTTTGATAACTTTGATGTACTAAATCTACTTTTTTCTAGTTAAAAAATATTACTTATTAGCGGACGCGCGCAGCTTCGCTCGCTTATTTAGGGGTGAATTCTAATAATCCACGAAACATGTGTTCAATGAAATATTTTTAAGAGTCTAAGTTTCAATTTTTATAAAAATCGGTGGCGATTTAAAGATTTTTCCATACTAACTTTCAACCCCTTATTTGCACTCTTAAGGGGTGAATTCTAAAAAATAATGAAACACGTGTTCAATGAAATATTTTTAAAAGTCTGAATTTCAAATTTCATAAAAATCGGTGCAGGTTTAAAACTTTTTCCGTACAAAGTTTCAACCCCTATTTCACCCCTTTAGGGTTAAAATTGTTCAAAATCCCTTCTTAGTGGATGTCCAGATAACGAAAGCAAACATCTGTCCAAATTTGACGTTTCTACCATCAGCTGTTACGGCTGTGCGTGCGTCCTTTTATATATATAGATTAGCCTGTTATTTATATAATATATTATATTTTCAATTCACATAAACTTATTTGCCCCCGCCGTCGTGGTGTGACTGCAGTGTGACTATAACGCGACGGTCGTGAGTTCGATCCCCACTCAACACGCAATGCCGCGAAATAATCCGCAGAATGTGGGGAACGGAGTGACTTAACACTAAGTTCCCTCTGCCTACCCTGCTGTATGCGGGATACAGCGTGAAGTTGATATTGATTTTTATAATAAATTTATTTATTAGAAGAGAAAGCCGGTTATGAATTATTATGAACTAGCGTACCCATGTGCCGCATTTGCCGCCGCTTAAACTTTTTATAAATTTTATAGCCAAATGATACAAAATCTTTACCTTAATTGCAACCTATGTAGTATTCTGATGTGAAAGCTTTATTATTGTAAACTTTAATCTATAATCCGTTCTGTAATTTTTGCCTGAAAGTGGAACAAACATCCAACCACACAATTTTTTTTTTTAATATTAATAACAAGTAGGATAGATAATCGATTTAAATAGAGAATTATATCATGTATATAGGTAATTTTAACACACTAGTCGTCTACTTATTCGTTTTTAAATGTAAAACGATTTCTTTTCATTAAACTAAAATCTGTAAAGAATATGAAGCACGTGATCACCAGACTTGAGCTACTGGTCAGTAATTATGACAACCAGTTTTACAATACGACATTGAATTCTAATCATCATTGAACATAATAGTAGGCAAGTAGGTATGTTTAATTAGCACTTACGTTTTTAACATATATAACATTTACATGATACAGGCAGATTTTTTTTTGTACAATTTAGAACCTACAACTAATTTTATTATTATTTTACAAAATAAGAATAGTGTATTTAACTTCTTCGTCATTGCTAGGCAGTTTGCTTATATATAAGGTAAAATAATTCTTCTATCTTTTTTCATGTCACACTATATTTTACACATAGCAGGTTAGGCAGAGAAAATCCGGGAACCTAGTGTTAAGACACTCCGTTCCCATTAGGACACTTGCGCTACTCACTTTCCTCCGAATTTTGAGGTTGATTGCGTGTTGAGTTGCGGAATTCAACGCTGCGCTTTGTCTCGTTACTAGAGCCAAGAAATGAAAATATCAAATATTGCATTTCCTCGAGTGGGAATCGAACCCACGACCTGTTGTGCTTACAGGTGTACGCTTATGCCCTTGCTCCACGGCTGGCTCCAAAATATTAAAATAGTTAGAAAGAAATAACTACCATATTAGAAGTTGTTGTTTTCAAGGCAATGAGCGCAGTCTAAGGTATGATAGTTTGGTAGGTAATCAAATGATGCATAGTAATTGATACTATTTACATTTAATGCGACTGTTAGTGACTGCTTTTAAACGATATACTTATTTACTTAAAATAAGTGCAAATCAGACTCGCCCACAGCGGGTTCTGTAGTAATTTCACAATTGTAAGTCAACGACGCAATTTATAAAAATTGGGAAACTTAGTTAAATCATTTAGATGAAATGAACTAAATAGATACAAATATAAGTTGTTTTTTACTTTTATTCCGTGATATACCTATAGATTACCAATTTTCAGCTTTTTTTATTTCTATTGTATGTTATAACTTCATAATTCTAGTTGAAGGTCAGGTAGTGTTTTGATTATCTGACGAATTTTATTGGACTTATAATATAGATCTTTCTTGTGTTCCAAGGACAAAAGATTTCATACCTCAACTACTTCTTGAGATAGACAGATGTACAACAAAGTGATTGTATATGGGTTCCGTTTTTTCTTTTCATACCTCTACGACACGGAACCCTAAAACAGTATAAGGTTAATATTTATTTTGTATATAAAACTTTACAAAGGTACTGAAATTGTATTTGTTCTAAGTTCCAATGTTTGTTTTAATCTATATAAATATCTAGAACCTATTACAAACGGTAGCGAAAGGTAATAAATTGGTAGTACTTCATAAATGTCATTTATATTTAAGTAAGTACGTAGATACTCGACAATTTAATAATTACTAAGTATAAACTATACAGAATACAAGTAACAACAACAATAAACATACATAAGGAGATAGGAAAAAAATATGCTTACAGCCAATGCCTTTTGGAAAAAATAAGAGTTCAAAATGTATAAGTTTTCTGTTAGGAAAGTAAATATTTAAAATTTATTTTTATATTTCATAACAATTCTTCTTCTAAAAGATAATAAATAAAATCACGACGTTAGCTTTAGTATTTGAACAACAGTTTTAGCTTTTATATAAATGAACGTACCTACCTCAATTGGTTCAATAGACTACCGCTATTGTGGAGAGCGTTACATCACGGCGGATAGTGAGTGACGCCGTCAGGGCCGCGTCCCTGACCACGGTCAATGGCAGTGTTTGAAGGTGCCCTCCAAACGCGACGTTCACTGCATTCCTACTACCTGCCTTTTTAGGTAGGTGTACAGGTCAGGTATTTGAAAGATATTATCTATCTAAAATATTTACCTATAAAGAATATTGTTATTAATACATAAAATTCTGTGAGTTAAATCATTATTTTTACACGTTTGTTTGCTGGTAATGGATAGGATACAATAAAAATAATTTATTGAAGGCAGATTAAAATCTGTCGAACATTATAATTCCTATTAATTAAATATTTTATTTTTCAAAAAACGTAGCAGTTAATGTAGGCGATGTAATTTTACATTGACTAAGAATAAATTGTAGTTGATAATATACACTATACTTTTTTATAAATAAAACAGTTAAAGACTAAACGCCAAAAATTTATATGTCAATGACCTCGACTTAGGAGTTTCAAGGCTGATTTAAAAAACGATTCAACCAACCGCAAGCCTTATGTTAAAAGCAGGTTTTTTGTCTATTATTATAAATGTTAATATCTTAGATACAGGTAAATGGTTTAATTTTATATTTAATTTAACGATCGTGGTAGTGATAAATAATAAATAAGTACTGCTATTAAGAGTATGTATTATCAAAAAAATTATATCAAATTGTTTTAGAAACAATATATTATCATTATAACAGTATAGAAATAGCCAACCATTGATAGCCAAAGCGTTAATAATAATATTTTTTATTAATGTACTCATAGACAATATTAGTAGTATTTAGGGTTCCCAACCGGATTGCCCGGGAGACTCCACTAATAATGGTTAACCTCTTGACCTCCTGGAGAACAATAATTTTTCCGGTTTTTCAAAAATTCGCTGTCCTGAATTGAAAAAAATGATCACCTTTGTTCTTTCCATTCCTGTCTCTAATGCTTCATGCTTCGAGCAAGGAAAGAAACCGAATGAGTATTTCTTTAGTAAAAGCAGAGTTACAAGTACTAACAAATTTAAATTTTTCATGTAAAACTTTTATGATTTTGTGGTGAAAAACCGACAAATAATAGATTCTAAAAAAAATGTACAATTCTCCCGGGTTGGTCCTTTCGAGAGTTGGCAACCCTGGGAGTATTATTAATGCACTTCACTCACTTATATATTGATTTGTATGGATTGGGCGGAACGCCAAATTTTTATTGCTCTGGGAATTGACTTTAAGTGTATTGTACGGCTACAACTTACAACATAATTTACCTGTTGTGTATTTTAAAATGTTCATGTTTCTTAGAACTTCCAATACACATAGGGTTTAGTATAAATTTTCTCAAAAACAAGTTACTTATTATTTTAATCTTATTATTCTTTTCAATAGAAAATAATAATAAGATTAAAAAAGCTTGTTAAGAATTTAACTTAACTTAACAAGCTCTATCTATGTTTAATGTACCTTAAATTATAACAGACTAGCGGACACGCGCAGCTTCGCTTGCGTATTTAAGGGTGAATTCTAATAACCCATGAAACATGTGTTCAATGAAATATTTTTAAGAGTCTAAATTTCAAATTTTATAAAAATCGGTGGCGATTTAAAGATTTTTCCATACAAACTTTCAACCCCTTATTTGCACCCTTAGGGGGAGAATTCTAGAAAACGATGAAACACGTGTTCAATTAAATACTTTTAAAAATCGAAATTTCAAATTTTATAAAAATCGGTGCCGATTTAAATTTTTTTCCATACAAACTTTGAACCCCTATTTCACCCCTTAGGGATAAAATTTTTCAAAATCCTTTCTTAGTGGTTGTCCAGATTACAAAAGTAAACATCTGTCCAAATTTAACGTTTCTACCATCAGCGATTACGGCTGTGCGTGCGTCTTACCTCAGTCAGTGAGGACAAGTCCTTTTATATATATAGATTATATAGGTTTTCTTAAATGATCTCAATTTATGGTACTTTTTGTTATATTTATTGGCAATTATTTTTTATTTACATATTGGTATATTTATTATTTTTGCACACGACGAAGTCACTATAGAAATCCACAAAAAATATATAAATAATAAAGAACAAATATAGAACAATGACGCTCTTACCGTTAATTTGAGACTAGTTCCAGGTTCCCTTACACTGAACACTAATGTAGACTGCTTAAACATAATGCACAAACGCTTATGAAATGCATATTGATAAAAATACTGTTTGATATAATTTTTAAATAATAATCTATAATATAGATTACCGAAGGACATCGAATATGTACTGTATATAATATGTAATTATTACATATTATGTACGGTACACATTTGCTTAATTAATATTAATGCGCATTCTTTGAGTCCATAAAAGGAATTTCTTGTAATAATCAGATCCAGATATTTATTTATTTTACGTAATCTATAGCCGTAATGAAAACTCCAATTCACGAAACAAAATTATAAGCCCTTAGAAAACATTTATTTACCTACGTCGGAATGCAAGTGCCGTTATTACAACAAAAATAACATGCTTCATTATGTAATATTCAATTAAATTTTGGCACAAGCTCCAGGGAATTGTTGAAAGTGATTGAAGATTTATAAATTTCTCGATAGAAATAAATTCTTTCTCGTTGAATGTTATATCAAAGTAAATTATTCTAGTAATTAATCAAGTAGCATATACATATTTGCATATATTATTCATTATTCAATAGTCAATTAAGTCCTCAAGTAATAATAATAATAGTTACTTTGATAATATGTTTACACTTTGTTTAGGTTGACGCTGTATGCCGGTTATAGCAGGGTAGGCAGAAGTAACCTAGGAATCTAGTGTTAAGACGCTTCGTTCTTATTAAGACAAGAATTGAAAGCATTGACAGTGTTTTCCCTCGACTTTAGAGCGAAGAAAATAAAAATATGAAATACTTCATTACTGGCCTCCATGTGTCTCAATGTGTCTGGCGTCAAATGTTACAAATACACTAAATTTCAAATATCTAAACATATAATTTTATTAAATAAAAGCAAAGTAACCATCACTTCCGTTTAACTTTTTATAAACTTTATGATAGAGAAAAATAATGAACGAGTAAGTGTATAGATAACAAAGTACTTCTGTACGAGCATAGTTACTTACAGGCGAACATAAAAAAAAATATTATGTAAAAATATATTAAATATACGTACGGAATTCTACTTTTACAGTAATTGATTTATCTAAAAAATATATTATGTTATCAACATTGACATAAAAATATCTAGATATTTTTACATATCAATGGTATCAATAATAAAAAGTTTATTGATTTTTTTCTTTATATTTTTGACTAATGTATTGAACTTAAATAAGGTAAGCAGAAAGCACATATAAACAGTTTAAGTACTAATATTTTAAACTTTATAACAATGAATTTATTATAAAATATTATAATTAATACATAATTCATTTTATAATTATGTTATAAAATAAATTGCGCATTTAATCCCCGGCAGTGCTAGAACGTAGTGCATTTAAGATAAACAAGTTGCAGTCGATACGAGCTACTGGGCGATAAGAGGGCGGGCGAGGGCGCGGTGCGGGGGTGGGGAAGAGTTGTCACTGCATGCTAGAGGTGACATTCAGCGGTCATTGAACCCGTCGGCCTTGGTGTTAACGTCATAATGGCTGAGTGAACTCTGCTGGTGCATTTAAATTTTAAAGTGTTATATTAACGTTCCTTCTTGTGGGTAACTTTATTAAGTTAAATTTTAAGTAAAATACATATATAAAAATTTTCAGATAACTGTGAGCCTTTTCATTTTTGTCATGGTACAAAATTGAAATTTTAAATTAAATTTAATTAAAAATGTAAGATAAACACTCTTAACGTGTCCAATACAGGCCATAAATAGTTTGCTTCAATCCTATAATATTAAAACTTACGCATAGTGCGGTATGTACAAGCTTGTAAAGTAATTATTAGTTTATTACATTTATATTTACCAATTTACTTTGGTTTTTTTTTTACTTTAACATAGTATATATTATAATAATCCCATAACGATTCAAAGAAACCAGACTAAGGGAATTTCAAAATCCCAGCTATACTAATGCTTTAAGCGGACATTATGCATTTAAAGTTTAGTGTACCTAGGTAGGTAGCTTCATCGCGCCAAGAATTTTTCAAAGAAAATTTTCAACATAGTAAACAACATATTGTTGTGTTTATAAATCAATATTAATTGACTATATTTCTTACATATTATTTTTAATTATACTATTACATTTTATAGATTATTATAACAGTGGCTTATTTAGATATATAATATAATATTGATAAAATTTAAATGGTATCTATATCTAAAACATATAAAAAATAACTATTACATAGGTACTTACTTCAATTGCAATAATAACAGAAAACAATTAAAGTATCAACCTTGAAGAGTTATTATTTTAATGTGTTATTGTTCAAAACAATTATCATTCATTACTTTCTAGTAGTAGTAGTCTTCTATTCTGTTGTTTACTATTTTTAATATTAGTTATGTAAGATTGAATTGTTTCGAAAATTATTTGACCCCATTATCGTGCAGTTGGCAAGTCTCTGAACGTATATGAGAAATGAATGAATGATACAAGAGCAAGAGAGCAGAAGGGATCTGCTGGAGAACATAAACTGTGTAGCAAAGAAAGCTATACTGTATGAACGGGACTCATCTGGGGGCAGGCTTCTTCGTCGTCTTTACAAGCTGCTCACTCCGAGGGGGGGATTATTTTATAATAAAATACGCTTTTATAGTGCAATATTATTAATTATCGTATCTTCTTCTTAATTAGAGATGAGGACATTCGTGTTGCAGGGGCATAAGTGTGTGACTGTAAAAGCGAACCCACAACCAGTCGCGTTTACAGTCACAATTTGTGCCCCTGCGCCACGACTGGCCTCTAGAATATTACGTAATAATATTTAAACGAATAAATGAATTATTTTCATTTTTCTTCTCATGTTTGACTTATTGAGTGGAAAGCGGAGAAAGGGGTCTTATTATTACCGTAATTGACATTACTATGTTATCGTACATACACATCTGGTTACATTAACAAAAAAGTTAGGCCAGTAAGTATGTAAAATCTGCTTAGTTTATTTAAAGATATTTCCATGCAATGCCCTATTATTCAGGGAAGAATTGAGGGCAGCAGGCCACGCGGCAGTTCCGTCATGGGTTGGACAGACCAAGTGAATGCTGTCCTCAATGGCCCTCTCTGCGAGTGTACCAGGCAGGCAGCCAACCGCGTAGAATTGCGTCGGTCTGTGTAGCGCAGCACCAACCTTTAAAATGACGACCACGACAGCTCTGTCAAGAACGAAACGACAAAGAAGAAGTTTATCTAGATATTTCTTTTGGAAACAGTGTTAATTGCAAGTAAATACCTACATATATTGAATAAAAATAGAAAATAATTTAATGTTTCAAATTTGTACTTTTATTAATAATAAACATTATTCAGTACTTAGGGAATCGTTCGTGGAAGTTGCAAAAGGGAGTGAGGAAGGAGAGAGGGATGGAAATGCAGTAAGGGCATTACTTAATCTATAGGGGGTGGCCTTGCGCTCGGGAGTCCGGGCCGTTGCCGGGTAACGGAGGGAGCCTCGCCGCCCTGCTAAACATTACCATTAGTAATTTAATAAAAAAAATTTTTTATGATTCAATTATTTATATTTTCAAGTGATATTCATGGGTTAGCTGTATATTTACATATACCAGTACTTATATGGTGAGGATGACTAACTAAACATCGTTAATTCTTGAATGAAATTGAAATGAATTTAAGTTCATTTCAATTCGTCTTTTTATGATTAACATATATGTCTCACCCGCACACAGCAGGGTAGGCAGAGGGAGGCTCGTGTTAAGTTCTCCGTTTCCCACTTACAATTAGTTCTAATGTTATTCATAATTAAATAAAAAGTATGTAAAATATGCAATTTACTTTAATATTTACAATGAGTTACCATAGTAGAAGACAGAGGCACGCGTAGCCGGTCGTCTAGGAAACGGTTGGAGGTAAAAAGTATATTTTAGCTGTGTCATAGAAAACACGTGAATGTCTAAAGTATCGATTCATGTAAAGTGTTACAGTTGAACTAATCATTGAAATATCTAATTCAATTAAAAATATTAAATTCATATTGATATTTTTGTATATTCATTTTTTTTTTGTTGGAAAGTGATGAGTCTTAGTCGTAGGATTAGTTTATGAATTTAGAATCTAAATATATTCATACGAGTACATAATTCTTTTTTCTGAAACCTGCAATAAACAAAGATAATAAAATATATGTAATTGTAACTTAGATATTTATGACACAAAAAAAACAATGTTAATTTAACCTTCTTTTTTAAAAAAAAACCAATCTGTTTTCACATTGACACTAGGTTTCTTATTCTATAAACGAGAAAAAAAATTAGAAAATTTTCTGTATTTAACGACAAAGAATTTTAAATCATTGAATTAGCAATAAAAAAATAGTCGTAATGGTCCTAAAAAAATATACTTTATTCTCATTTACTTATATTAAAAATTATTTTCGAGGCCGACGTGGCGCAGGGACGCGAGGGAGTGACTGTAACGCGACGGTTCGATCCCCACTCGAGGCAATGAATTATTATTTCTTAATATTTTCATTTCTTCGCTCTGGCACCAAAGCTAAAAGAAAGGCACATCACGCAATGCTTTGAAAAATGCGTTAGTAAGTGTGAAACGGAGTATCTTAACACTAGGTTCCCTCTGCCTACCTTGCTATGTGCGGGAAACAGCCTAAAGTTGAATTAAAATTATTTCCTAATTACATTTACATTGTAAGAACAGGGCGCGTGCAGTATACACGTGGCGCCTAAGTACTTATATTTACTTGTGTATAAGCACGCATCTAAAACTAGCGATTTGGTTTTGAAAGGTCACATCGCTCTGAGTTGATTTGCTGAATACATTTTTGAAACAACTAAAATAGAATTTCTATTTGAAGGATTAAAAGATGTTGTTAGAAGTGCCTTTTGGCATATATAATACAAACATAAACATTATACGAAGTGTAATGGAATTGCTAGCTTTACGAGAGCTCATATTGCATGAGTGCGGACGGCCCCATATGCATTTGAGTTTGAAAGTTGAGTTCGTGCATGCTAATATACAAGTTATGAACAACGTTCAAAGTAGATAATTGCTTCACGAACTCTCACATTCGAAGCATCGGTAGACTAATCTGTAACTACGGTAGTAACAAGCTAAAACTGTATATTTATATAGAGGGGGCAAAGGGCAAATATTCTCTATAAATACGAGATTTTAGATCACTATTTAATGATGTGCATAGAATATACTACTTATCTATATATATCTATATATATAAAAGGACTTGTCCTCACTGACTGAGGTAAGACGCACGCACAGCCATAACCGCTGTGCGTAGAAACGAGAATTTTGGACAAATGTTTATTTTTGTAATGTCGACACCCACTAAGAAGGGAGTTTGAAAAGTTTTCAACCGTAAAGGGATGAAATAGCAGTTGAAAGCTTGTAAGGTAAAATCTTTAAATCGGCATCAGTTTTTACAAAATTTTAAATTTTTAATGTAGACTTATATGTTTTCATTTGAGACTGAGAACAATACTTATTAAAGTAACTAATTGATAGTATTGTAGACCTTGAGAAGATATAAGTGTATATAAACATTTTGTACATAAAATCTATTATCAGAATATCTAAGATGATTCATCTTTCATGATCAAAATGAACTGATATTCTTTTAAATGTGCTTTATATAAAAATAAAAACTCGAATAATTAAATAAGTATATGACAATGTGATATAAGAATGTTAAGTGATATTAGAAGCACGCTCGGTGTATTTATTAACAACTTACTTACCTACATTTTATATTGAACATTTCTTTGCATATTTCTTGCAGTTCTTATGCATTTTCTAGGTATAGACTGTAAACTATTATATCTATAGCCGTATAAAATGAATAGAACATGAATGTTTATCAAAATAATTATGACGGTCACGTTGCACTTCATGTACTATTGAAATAACATAGTACCTATACCTACGCTTACATATTACAGGTGTCTAAGTAATTTTATTATCTATTCAATGCTGAGTATAGGTATTATATTATCAATTAAGGGGGTCAAATTAACTGCGCAAATAGCATTTAATTATTCTTATGTGACAATGTATGCATTTTATATGCATATTTTTATATGTACATAATTATATTATATATACTTACTATATTTTACTTTCATGACGCGGGATACACCTGCACAAAACGGGATAGGCAGAAGGAACTTAGGAACTTACTGTTAAGATACTCGGTTCCCATTATCATACCGAGGTTAATGAAATTATAAAATATTTCATTTCCTCGACTGGAAATCGACTAAAATACCAACCAACCACCAATGTTATCAACATATTGCAAAACATTGTCATATAAAAGTTGTATAAAAGGGGCTTCAGTACTAAGCCCTGAGGAATGCCATTCCAAAGAGATCTAGGAGAAAGGAGAGGGCTTTGATGCCTGATTCAAATGGATCTGCTGATAAAAAGATTAGAAATTAATTGAAATAACTTTCCTAAGTTATGAGGGAGACCAAATCTAAGCATTTAAAGTTTAAGATTAGAAAGAATGACGCTATTGTATGCAGAGTTAATATCCAAAAAAAATACGTCCTTAATTAAATTGTTATAAGGCTTTAGCTATCTACGAGTATATTATATATCTGTATATTAATAAGAAATTAAATGTATGCTTTTAACAGTTGTCGATATTATGCGTTAAGGAAACTTAATTGTCATAAAATTTTCAGCAATAATCAAAATCATAAAAAAATGGGGTAAACTGGATTAGAATAATAATTAGAAATAATTCTGATTATAAAGGTCGGTATTTGAAAATAAACAGATATAGTAAGGAAACAGTTATATTTCAAATATATGTATTATGTGGGCTGTGCGAGGGGATTGCAACATAGTGGCAAATACATGCAAAGTGCCGGCGAGCGAGGCGGTCGGCGAATATTACTATGCACAAATAAAGTGGAATATTGGAAATAGCACACTGACATACTCGTATACTACATTGTTTACAGTGATGACCTCTAGTTTACATCACCTTAGCGGCCTCAAATGTATGTCTTTATCCGTAAAACCTAAAATAACAATTTTCGAATGTGATGTGTGTGTTAGATGCTGCAATCGTGATTGAATCTTGCAGGATCATCGTTGAAAACTCGATAACGGAGAAATTTGGAAAATCGCCAACACAACGAATATCCAATAAAGGACCTAAGTTACTACAAAACAATCTATTTCATCATTAAAAATATATAATTATTTTAAGATTGTAAGATTGTGAGGCCAGTCGTAGCGCAGGGGTACAAAGTGTCCTGTGACTAGAAAGTGACTGTAAACGCGTCTGGTTCTGGGTTCGATTCCCACTCGAGGAATTAAAATAAATTAATGTGCGAGATACAGCGTAAAGCTGATTTATTTAAGTAACTGTTGTAATAAAATGATTGTGCATTGCATTACTGCAACCTTCAAATTTTTCGGTGTAAATGAAAGTCGTTAAATATTATGTCTTCTTGAAATTATTTTTTCCCCTAAATTTAATAATAAGAAATAATGAAAAGCCACATTAGCAACAGTTGCACATTATACCCTTTTTTTGTCAAATAATAACTATTGAAAATTGAGACATTTTTAAGTTTGATTTTCATTCGGAGGAATGATTATATTTAAATTGATTATATTTAATTTTTCCCCGTGGTCAGTCCGTCCGACGGCCTCAAGCCGAGATTAAAGTAGCAAATTTTTTAGGTACTAAGTATTCCCTTCTTAAACCACCTGATGTCGCTATAAAAGCCAGTAGGACTCAGGTTTGAAAACAACCCCGTGGCCTCACCACGAGCAACCTCAGATTTCCGGCATTAAATTTGAACGATAAAATCCACGCAAATGAAGTTGCATGTGGTCATTAATTCATAAGTTCAAACATATTTGATTAAATAATATGCGTTAACAATACTATGTGCGTTTACATTATGTAGGCGTACTGCACGTGCATTTACGTTTATGTTTATCAGGTACCTACAAAGTAAACGGTTTTATACGGTACGGTTGCGGTATATTTTTATGATAAATCAAATTCTCATTTCATCAAAGCTACTTAATTTTGTATATTTAACATTTTTAAAGTGTTAATCCATACACAGGAAAGAAAAATATTTATTTAGAAAACGTCTATAAAATTGGCCGTAGCGGGGGTTTTTTAAATATCTTGCGCCCTATATCTCGGAAATACATAAATAAATCCTATAAAAATTTTACCATTTATTGTTTTTTGTGGTTGTGCGATTATCTTAATCAATTTTTATATTTTTTTTATTACATTGATTTTTTGTAGTAGAGTCGTAGAGCGCAGAGAAAGCGATAACGATTGCATGCAAATTTAAAATGATATAATACCTACTTAATAAGAGGATATGCAATTATAGACATACGCAAAAATAAAGTTTTAAATACTTACATTTCATTTATATTTGTTCTATTGTAAATATGAAGACAATTTGAATTTTATAACATAAAGTGTGAGTGAGCTAGTGTGAACTTTACAGGTGTTCAATTTCACATTCACTATTGATTTGCAATCAACGTTAGGTTTACAGCGGGTGTAAGTTTTTTTCATATATACCTATACCTATTGAAAACATATTTAAATTGTGACAAATTCAATTGTATATGTACATTACAATAATTATAAGTTTCTATTGGGTCTAACTGCTGTATGCTGCATCATGGAGAGTATCCGTTCTGTCTACTCTTTTCACGCTGCTTCACGCTGTATCCCGCACACAGCAAGGTACGCAGAGAGAACCTAGTGTGAAGACACCCCGTTCCCCATTTTCTACCTAATTCTGGAGGCATTGTGTGTTGATTGTTCGTGTTAAGTGGCAGAACTCAACGCCGCGCTTTACAATATAATAGAGAAATTTAACAATGATTAATTTCTTTAAAAACTATTTCGAATTCTATCTGCATCGCAAATTGGCACGTGTGCTACGATTAAGTAAATGTTTTTGAATAATCAAAAATCACCGTATCAGATATATGATATGGGGTGTTTATATTATTAAATTACATTAATAATGGATTTTGTAGATATTCAATTCCACGGAACAATGTCTAAATGTAATACAATAAAATTATATTAAAAAATAAATCAATACTGAATTGTAATTTATGTCGTAGAAACAATAGTCTTGAAATATATTATAATTCAGTTCAAGCTTTTCGAATCTCTCAATGTAGTTTCTCAATTCTTGGGACTTCTCAGTTAGATTTGTTAATTTTAATTTCAATAACAACTTTGTTTATTTTTCAATTTTAGTTTATTTGAACTGTAACGCGTGGCAACAATAATGAATAATAATATTATTGCAATAATTATATTGAAAATTGCATGTTAGTAATATCTATAATTTGACTTAATTCTATTATGGACTAATTGTAATATCTTTTCTTGTGTACTACAATATATTCTTAGTTAGTATATTGATATTACACAAAATATATACTTGTTAACACTTGGTTTATTTATATTAGTGTAACCTCTAAAATAACCAATATCATTTGTTCTCCACTTTCTGTTTATATAGGCCTTTTAAGACGGAGAGATTACCACCATACTTTGTCTAGAAATATCAGGGTGGACACAATTATTTAAGCTGGTTATGTGAAGGTTTTTAATCGAGTTAAATATAAGTAGATAATATTAATCTATATATATAAAAGGACTTGTCCCCACTGACTGAGGTAAGACGCACGCACAGCTGTAAGCGCTGTGCGTAGAAACGTGGAATTTGGACAGACGTTTACTTTCGTAATCTGGACGTCCACTTAGAAGGGATTTTGAAAAATTTTAACTCTAAAGGGATGAAATAGGTTGAAAGTTTGTATGGAAAAAATTTAAAATCCGCACCGATTTTTATAAAATTTGAAATTCAGACTCTTAAAAATATTTCATTGAAAACGTGTTTCATGGTTTATTAAAATTCATCCCTAAGGGTGCAAATAAGCAGGCGAAGCTGCGCGTGTCCGCTAGTAATAATATAAATTCATAAAAAAATCACACAGAATATTGTATAGATAAATTTATAGTGAAATTGACCTTGGGTGAAATTGTTAGATAGACGATGTAAATAAGCATCAGCACACACGCCCCACATGATCGTTTGGCTCTGCAACAAGTATGCTGTTCACACTATTAATGATCGTTAAAACTTTTTATACATGTTATATTTATTTATCACGACCTAAGAAATTGTAGGTCAGGTCAGAGCAAAAAAATAAGATCTAAGTATATTTTTATGCATACATTATAGTTTAATTATATATAGCACTAGCTATATTTGAAGCTGATTTATAGGTTTTATAAGTTAGATCTTCTCTTTTTTTATTAAATTACTAACTTAAGCCAGCTCTTTATGGTTGACTTGCGAAATAATTAATAGATAAGTATCTTAGAATCCTTGTCGCAATCGAAGCATTTTATTGTTTAACAAGTATTTATTTAATAATCAATTTAAATATCTAAATATCTACACAATTTGAATTTTAATACTGTGAATGTTTTCAGTTTTGTCCCTTTGATAAAAGCAGTGAGACATTCACTGAACTTTTTAAGATATAAACATTAGGCACTCGTAACGATAATATTGGATGGTTATAACATCAGTTAAACACGATTTATTGGTATGATTTAAAGTTGTTAAGAATACCAGTATTACCTTTTGCAATTAGTCAAGATTGTCTGAATATTAAACTTGAGTAATTTGAGCAGATACAGTAATTAGATTATTAGTTTTTAATTCCATTAACTCGGGTCTTGCACTTAGAACGTCAAATCCATAGATCTCGTTATTATTCTAACAACAATCTAAATATATATCAAGAAGTAATTTAGTCATTTTTCCAATTTTTTAAAGTAGAAATGTTTAGTATCTGATTAGGATATGCAGCAAATTTGTAACTTTTGTTGTTAGCTTAACTGAGCTCCTAAAAGTATTGACGTAAGAAAACTACAACTGCAATGACCCATCACCGCATATCGTGTCAAATGATATCAGTGTCATATATAATTCCTGGATATACCATACGAACAAAAAAAATGATTTATTTTTATTTTAAATTAATTTTAATTAAAAAATATATTATAAATGAGAGAGAGAGAGAGAGAGAGAGAGAGAGAGAGAGAGAGAGAGAAAATTTACCTAGATGAGAACACGACATTTTGGACGTCTAGGTCTGTTCAGTACTATTACAGTAGGTACATATTATTAGAAGACATAAATAGAACACTGACCTTCCTTAATATAATCTGTATATATCCGAGGTGTTTGCTCGGCTTCCCTGTCACGGTCGTGTCACGGAAACTAGACTTGCGTTAAGTTTACAATATATTGTTCATTTTGCATTTCTTTTACATTGAATACAATACCCTAGTCATATTTTTTAATATTTCCATTAAGTAATTTCTTCTAAATAATCTTTACATTTTTTTACCCTTTATAATGACTTGTGATATTCTAGCTATCTAATAATTAATTTCTCTGGTTTACTTCTCAGAAGTAGTATGTAAAGTTTGAATTTCCATATTTACATGATATGATAGACGATTTTACTATGGAGCAATATAAAGCAGAATTTTTCCTTTAGATCATAACAGAATAATTTCAAGGTCGCTTCGGATCAATAAACGTACATATAATGATATAAAAAAATATAATCTATTAATTTAGTTATAATGTGTACAGCAGTCAAAACCGTGCTAATTTTTTTCTTCTTCACGCTGTATTCCGCATACAGCAGGGTAGGCAGAGGGTATGTAGTGCTAAGACATTCTCTTCCCAACTTTCTGCCGAAAACTCGAGTGAGAAACGCTTTGCCGTGACACCAGACCGAAAGAATGAAAAACAATATTAAATATTTCATCTCCGCGAGTGGGAATCGAATCCACAATCTGTGGCGTTTACATTCACACGCTTGTGCCCTTGCGCCACGAGTGGCCTCAATCCAAAAACAGGTTGAACAGACAAACTGACCTTATTAACATCTCATTGGATGTATGTATTCAAACCAAGGTAACACGCAAGTCTCAAAATGTTCGCATCATGTTTGCCACCAAAACGCATGTCTATATTATCCCCTTTCAGGTCCAAAATCTTCTTGAGTCTATTCCAAAAGCCATTCGGAAATCTGATGCATTCTTCCCGCTAATATTACCGTATCGTAGAGGCCATAGTGCACAGTGGCACAAGCGCCTAACTGTAAAGGTGCTGGTTGTGGGTTCCATTCCGGGTGAGAAAAAAAATCCTCGCTCTGGTAAATATTTGCGCTATTCAATGTCTCGAGAATTCGACGGAAAGTTGGGAACTGAGTGTTTTAAGGTTAATACTAGGTTTCCTCTGCCTATCCTGTTGTATGCGGGTAGGGGGCGTGCAGCTGATAATAAGTTGTTTTAAGTAATAAATTAAATAAGATAATTTAATGATATAAAAAAGAATTTAATAATTTATAGAAATAAAAAAACAATCAGGAAAGATATAGAGATAAAACAAATATAAATCATTTATATCATTATAGAGTAGATTTGTTTAAAATGGTTCAGTAAACTTGGGAGTATCTTGAAATATTTTCTAGAAGGGGTCTAGACCTTAAATTTGAACTTAAATTTGTTAGTGAAATATAAATAAATTTCTAAATAATAAGTAAAATTCTAAAATAAATAAAAATGGTATAAATTAGGTATATTTTATCTATATACCTAAATAAGTAACATTGTATGTCTGTACATATTCTGTCTCATCTGTGTGAACTCTTACGTTATGTTATTAAAAACCTCAAATATCTATCTTAAAAATTAATTTAAACAATTTTCTCATGCATAAGTAAATAACAAGGAAAATTAAATAAGAGTTCCTAGCTACTAGTATAGAAAACATAGATAAGTCTTATAAAATAAACATATTGGTTTATCAATTTGTTCCTCACCCCTAATCTTTCTCCAATGCACGTGTCTCCAATCTTGGTATATGGATGTGGTATATCTATACACCCAACATAATGTCAAAGTAATTGTGTATACATTGATTCGTCTTACGCATGCCACAGATCTAATTCGAGAGAGCGTATTTCTGTATGTTTTTAGTAACATGAAATTGGTCCAATTTGCCCGGTATTGTATATTTTAAGGCACGTTCAAATGGATGTTATATTTATTAATTTGTCCTATTTTTCGTTATTTGTGAAAATTTGTAGTCAGGCACAATATTTTATTTTGCCCTGTTTTTTAAAGAAATGAAAGAAGAGAAATGATTGATATGTCTCAATCTCAACATCTGTCTCTTCTCGAATACCTGATGTGGGGCCGTAGCAGCCCGTCTAATCTATAAAAGATATTAATATAAATAATATAAGGCCCTGGGAAAAGTTAGTTAAAAATGATGATCATTTTCTGTTGACAGAAAAAAACAGTCTGATGTTTTGTATCCTAGCAGCTCAGTTAAACCTTAAGAGGTATGAATACAACACTTTTCTTCGACGACCTAAATTTTTTTCTGGCACATCTTACGTCAATATGACTTATTAAAAATACTAAAGACAAAGTAACAAAAACAACTACCAGTTTTATATAAAAAGTTTAATAATAAGTAAAAAGATTATAAAGTAACCAGTACTAGTACTACTAGTTAGTTATTATTTATGACCAATTTACATACTTTACGCCACCTGAAAATAATAGAGAAATCAATATGTTAATATTGCGAAATAAACGCATAAATATAATTATAGAAGCGTAATATGGAAAATGTACATTTGTAATAAAAATATATTATATATACAGAGTGTTTTTGTCAGTATCTTAACACTAGGTTGCTTAGGTAGGTGTGCAGGATACAGCGTAAAGCTTATTTTGATGAATTTTTTTTCTATATAATAATTTTAAACAGCAGTTTTTTAGTTTCAATATTTTTTGCGTCTTGTGAAATAAACAATTACATAATTGCGAATGCGTACCTATGTTTTAATGCCATTAAATAAATAGATACCTCTAAGATGAAACATTACGTATTAAATTTCAAAGTATTCATTATAATGGTTTTGTAAGCAGAAATACGATATATCGAAAACGTTTAAAACGTACTAGAATATTAAAATTCCTTACTTTCTGAAACTCTTCATTTAGTTTTAAAATAAAACGCCAGTATAATAAGTTAATTGTCAGTTAATAAAATTAATTAAATATATACAAAATGTATACCTTTATTATATTTGAGGGCAATATTTTATCGTGTGTGCTCGATCGCCAGTAGCGCCACAGAGCCTGCAAGAAAGTGTTCGTAGGATCGGACACTTGACGCGGCCCTTCCTATCTTTTAAACAGTGAGTCGTATACCATACTTCTGGATGACCGTTATTCTTACAGAAGGCACATTCCTGTTTCATGAAAAAAAAGAAATAAAATAAAAACAGCTTCACGCTCTATCCCGCACACAACAGGGTACCTAGTGTTAAGACTTCGTTCCCCACTTTCCACCGAATTCACTAAACGCCAGGCATATGCCTTGGTGCCAGAGTGAGGAAATGAAAATATTGATAAATAAAAATTCATTTCTTCGAGTGGGAATCGAACTTACAACCGTCGTGTTACAGTCACACCCTTGTGCCCTTACGCCACGTCAGCTCGACGAAAATAAACTGTAATAACAATACATACTCAGGTATATGTAGTGTACAATAAATAGTACCTACAGTATATTTATATTATTCATTTGGTTTCATATTGAGCTTTTGTCCTTATTTAATAAAAGCTTCGTTGGTTGGACTATTTAGGGGAGCGATAGCCGTTATTTTGTGCTCAGCACATTGTACTGACGTTTATATGCTGTTAATTTTATATTAAACTAGTGAACCTGGACGGCTTCGCCTGCTTGAACTATACGAATATTTATAAAATATATTTATAAAATTATTTTCAATTTAGGGGGCGAATTCTAAAAAACTGTGAAACACGTGTTTAATTAAATATTTGTTCAATAGAATTTTTCAAAATCCCTTCTTAGTGGGTTCCAGAACTTCAACATTACAAAAATAAACATGTGTCCAAATTTCACGTTTCTATCATCAGCGGTTAGGGTTGTGCGTGCGTCTTACTTCAGTCAGTGGGAACATCTCCTTTTATATATATAGATTACTTACGTACTAACTAAATTATCAAATATGCTTTGCGAAACGAGTATTTTTACAATTAATTGCGTTTTTGTCTGTGTAAAGAATCTAAAAATATATAATAGGTAAATGGTATTTTTACCATGTGTTTTTGCAGCGACGTACGTTGTTGGCGAAGCGTGTCTACATATTTCATTAAGAGAGTGAATTGCAGCGGTGACAAGGAAGAAAGTGCTGCTCGTTGCAAGGACATAGCTTTTTCATATTTAGTGTTGATATAATCTGTAAATAATCATATAATTGATTATTATAGAAGTATTTCAATAAAAAAAAGAAAGAAATATAAAAAAATCAGCTTCTCGCTGTATCCCGCATACGGCAGGGTAGGCAGAGGGAACCTGGTGTAAAAACACTTCCATGGTCGAGGCGCAACTGTGTGATTGTAAACGCGATCTCCACTCGAGAAAATGAAATATTTATTTAAATTTATATTTTCATTTCTTCGCTCTGGTGTCGAGGCAAAGTGCGGCGTTCGTTTCCGGCACTCAACATACAATGCCTTTAGAATTCGTCGGAAATGGGAAAAGATGTGTCTTAACACTAGGTTCCCTCTACATATCCTGTACTTAAATTAAAAGACCACTCCAACAAATTACACCGGTTTCTGACAATTTGTATTTTATAAATATTAATTTATTATAGAGCAACTCATGGGCAAATTAGTCCTCGTAATGTTTCTCTCTGTTCTCGTAATTGTGGCGCTGCAGAGACATGCTTAACAGAACACGTGCTTAGACAAAGGATGGCATGTTACCAAGCATGCAAATTCAAATACAAAGGGGGATAAACGGAGAGCGGAATGACGAAATATAAATAGGTTATCTCAACACCAAAAATGACTGAGAATTATAAAGGTAAAAATATACAATATCTTTTTTTTCAGGGAGCGTTTTGTCTTGTCAGAACAGAGAAACAAAATTAATCCATTCCCTCATGTGGGTATCGAACCCACAACCATCGCGTTTACAGTCCAACGCCAATCCTCTCAGTTTTTAATCCAATATAATATTTATATATTGCACAGTTTAGTAGTCATCATTATCTAGATATAAATTACCGTTTCTATTCTTATTTTCAGCCATCAGCTTTTCAGTCCTTGCTTTACTGCACTTATTATTTCCCATAGTGATTTGTGCCTCCAAGACAGCGGGGTCTAATTTGACAGCAAGTAAAGCATCTGATAAACAAAAATATTTATTATATTATATATATATGTATAACATAATCTCTTATCCATATTATAATAAAATCAAGCACTTCAGGACTAACATACAACCTTTGTTTAAAATTAAATATACGTATGTACATACCTATACACTAACAACCTAAAGCTATTAAAATTGACATCAAAGAAACTACGAGACTGACGTTTTGTCCATACCCACAGGTATATTACGCTTAATTCTTCTCGAATTAATTATTATATAAATTTAATTACAAATATAAATATCATTATTGATAATAGTAGTTTGGAATATAAAATGCTCGGCTAATCAAAAAAAAATGGAATAGGAAACTGTTTTTAATATGTAGGTACCTGGACCATTTTTTTTTTGCCTAATGACCTTTGTCTAATAGACATTAGAAATAATAATATATATAAAATATCTATTTTAAAAGACCCTCAACCTGTAGAAATGTATGAAATTTTTAGCTACTGTAAACTATGCATACAAATATATACTAAAAACATTATTTATTTTAGTGCAGAGATCCTGGAGTGTACTTATATAAAAGAAAGCGCAATATTTTATTTCACGTGCAACTCATAATGTCGTGACACTACGAGTATGAGGAGAATGTAAACTTACAATACACTTTACAATGAGATTTTTTTCCGAAAGTGACGACTAAGGATATGGTCATTGTCGTTCTAATATCAGTCGTAAGTACTTATTTATTTACTGGTGTTAATATTCATTTCAGGGCGAAAAACATTAGCCAGATGGTTACCATACTCGAAAAATTAAAAAAATATATATGTAGTAGCTGTTATGATAATTAAGTACACGCAATACCTCCAGAATTCGGCAGAAAGTGGGGAACGGAGTCTCTTAGACTAGGTTCCCTATGCCTACTCTGCTGTGTGCGTGATACAGCGTGAAGCTGATTTTTTTTGTTACTTATGAAAATAATATAAATTAATTATTGTAACAAAATAATTTACGTAAATTATAATTAGTATAAAATTTTCCTACATAAAATTCGCAGTAAAACACAAAGAAATTTTCTCTTACAATATTTGACTTTGTCAAAAATAATTGGGAGTTGGAAGCGGGATAAGAAATCGTTAACGTTGCTGCCATGGCAATAAGAATATAATTAAATTTCAATGTCAAACGCTAGCTATAATACTTTGAGAATTTATATGCTACAAATGGAAAAAATAAAATGGCGGAAGCACTTGTTAATATTTTTTTAAATAAGTTATGTATTTTTATTACCATAATACATAAAATATACCATATTTTATTACGAGATATAAATAAAACAGTAATAATTAATATTTGATTTATTACTTAACAATTTTTTGCAAGTAACTGCCAATAAGCTGCAGACTTATGCTGTAAAGAAGTTTCATATAAACTATCAACCCCCAAAAACGACCCCTAAGGAGTTGAATATCGCAAATTTCCGTCTTAGTGAGCAGTTATATCATATGAGTAACGTCTATACAAAATTTGAGATACCTAGAGCACTTGTAGTTTCTGAGATTTCATGTAGGTATACTTAGATGAACGACAAATGCAAATTTGTAATTATTTTTTTCTTTGAAACCCCTATTAGTTGTTTATTTGCATTGTAAGTTCTCACATTCGAATTTTATATAAAATACAGCAATCGATGCATATACATACATACATATCCTCGTGGTTTTTGATATCGTTGGCTTAGAAGCTGATTTTTTATTATTATTTGATGATTTGAATAGTCTTGACTTGAGAGGCAAAAACCTACTATATGTAGTTTCATTATCATTGGCCAACAAAAAAATTTTTCTTCTATAAATCAATGATATCTTAGTAAAATCCAATTTTTACTTACCACAATTTTGATCCCTCTTTTCTCGTAATACAGCTAGTTTCGAAAGGGAATTCTGGAATGTTATATAAAAGATTACTTATATAAAAAAATATTTTATAATAAACACCTTATTCTACAATAATTGAGTTATTATTATTAAATTCTTAGTTCATTCCTTAATTAATTCCATAGCGAGTAGACGAGTTGTAGGCTGTAGCCTAGTAGCTATTTATGTATAAAGATTATTGTTCTAAATATGCACATTTTTAATTTAATTTTTACCTATCTACAATTTTATGATATAACTGGTATGCCTTTTCACTTTTCCAAAGTGTATTTTCAAATAAAACCTAAGCTTGTTACGAAAAAAAGATTCATTTTCATTAATAGAAATTAAGTTTATAAGAAAAATTATTGGTCGTGGTCGTAAAGAGCTAAATCGTATTATAGAAAATTATATAATTCTGTTCAATGTTAACGAGTCGCAAACCAGTTGACCAAATAGCGCTTATGATAATACCATAACAATATATACATACCACGTAGGACAATTTTGGCAATGGTCCTTCTTCTTTATTTTTCTTATAAAATGAATGATTAAAAAATATTGTTGTATCCATGCTTATTAGGAAGAGATTAACTATTTTTACTTAAGAGACGATTCGTAACGACTCGAAATAGTTACAGGTAAAAGTTTTTAAGATGATTAATTCTTTATTTTTATGACTACCTCCATAAATTATGATAATAAAAAAATGATAATAAAACTAAAAACAAATAAAAAAAATACCTTCGCCATATATATTAACTATTAAGTAAATAAATTCCTAGGTGATAAAATAATACATTAAAACATATTAATATTGAATATTTGTCAACATTTCAAAAATATTGAGCCAATGCCGCCATCTGTGATATTAATGTTAAAGAAAATAAAAATTAGGCATAAGACATTATCGCTATTGCTCCATAGATGGCGTCTAAACAAAAATATCACAAGTGACATTAAAACTATACTTGGATTAGAATACATATATGTATGTATATTGAATATGTATTCTTGAAGAAGTATTTTATAAATTTTGAAAAATTATTTTATTTTTCCGTTTATTTTGTAATTTTTAAGGTAATATTTTATATTCGTATAATATAAACGTTTACTTTTCGTCGCTTTATTACCTGTTCATATTGATATATGTACAACTGAAAATTCTTTATTAAATTAAGTAATACAATAACATTTTTTTAGTTGATTTTTCTTATCAGAGTTGACCATTTTATTGTGAAAAATGACAAATGATGTGAGTGTCGCGTCGCTCGCGACTCTCGTAGAGCATACTTGGCGTGCGCCCGCGACTACTGAGTGACGACAGTAGAGCTATAGCAACGTAATCGTTACTTCGATGTAACCAAGTGCGGTCGTGTCTCTCCAGGGCTCATTGTAGTTCGAACGAAAGCCCTTAAAGTGCCTATTCAAATGTAGTCCCTTTCGTGTGATCCATATTAAAAAGCTTTTTGAACAACGAGTGGATAATCGATGCACAAGTAAGTATGTCTTTTCATTTACTTGCTTATTGTAGTTGCACAACTTTCATGTCGTTTTTCATGGAAATAAGGTCGATTTGTATAGATAATATTGTATATTGATATAATGAATACTTCTCAGTATTGTAATTTGTCTTTCCATACCAGCTTTCTCTACCATTTTGTTATTAATCAGTTACTAAAAATTTCTCTCTACAACCATCAATTATTATATAGAGCCAGTATATGAACTACATATTATAATTTCACTTTCAAATCATGTGATATACTATGTATAGGTTTTTCCTTGTTGATATGGAATTCTATGTCAAAGAGTATACGAAATTTTTGACAGATATTTCTCTAGGAACTGTCTAGACGCGAGGCACTTGACTTCAATCGGTTTATGAACCGAATGTCCCGAACAACGTCCCCTCGTACTAAAAAAGAACACGTGGTAGGCATATTTACAATAGAACAGTTACGAGGCAATCGTTACTAAATAATTTTGATTAATTCTTACATTACATTTGTACATTTCCAATTAGAAATTATATCATAGATTATAAAACTAATTTTAATTTACTGTACATGTACAGTATACGCCTGCTCATTTACTCAAACAATTATCACTTTCAAACTTATATACACTTAATAATTGTACAATTCAGAAAAAATATTCAGAAAAAATATTGGAATTCTTTCAAATTGTACTAACGAAGTTAGCTTCACTCGTTACGTGCCATTCACGTGTATATACGAGTATAAATTGGTTCTAAAAATAATGTAATGTCGCGTAGTTGAATAGGTTTTGAGCTATCATTATTATCGGTTTATCTGCGCTGTAACCATGCGTAAGATAAGATTTATGGTGTCATAAAACTATGGAAAATACCATATATAATTAAGGAAAACTTCACTATTAATGTGACAAAGTACTAAAGCGTAGTCCACGCAAGCAATGTGTCTTTATGTAAATCCATTTAATTACATATCATTATGGATGGTATTTATATACCGTCGTATAAAGAAAATATAATAATTCATATTACCCGGTAGGATGGAAGAAAGAAATTAGAAACATATTTTATTTTTTATTTACTATTTTACAATATGGTCAAAAAGTTATGGTCTCTGTGAAATTAGCTGTAAATGGCTAAGCAGATTTGGAAACGATACGCACAAGTTCAGAAAACCTAACTTCAGGGCGGTCACGATTTAACGACCGCACTGTATATACGGAAATAAATGACAAGATAATGTAAACCTAGTAAAATCTTGCTATAACCACAAAATATATTTTTTACAAGCTATCTTATTTATTAGTGGTGGAAAATACTTGTGGGTGTCAATAAGTAGAATTATAAATATTTTTAAAGAATGTTTCAGAGGAGTGAGTTAGAGTTGTACCGCGAGAGAAATAATATTATTATATTTTAGTTGTAATAAAGAGAGGTGTATATAGAATGCCTTAATAGGAATTTATAAAATGCCTCTATCTCAAAATGATAAATGCTCGTGCTAGAGCAAGTGACACAACAGGTTTCCTTTATCTAGAGCGACCCTTCTTGCTATCCAGCAGGCTCTATTTTTAAAAGCTTTTATTTACAGTAAAGTACAGTAAAGTGAAAATTCTAAAGTGAATAAAACGAACGAATGTCTGGTACTAAGCGTGAGTCCTCTCAAACCTCTAGGCTCTATAGGTAGCTAACAATTGTGAAAGAAGCGCAAGAGATATTATATTGTGTTCATACCTTTTGAGTTTGGTTCTTTCATATGTCATAAGTATAAAAGAAAGTCATTTTTTCATCATAATAGTTTTTAGTTAGTATTTATAAAAGATGTTCTTGAATAATCTGTGGTATTTTAGTTTTAAAAGCCAAGCGATTATAGAGGTTCCATTTTATGACTTCCCTGCTTTTTGTAGAATTAACTATATTTATTTTAGACAATTTTAACAAATATATAATTATTCAGTATGGATTAAATATTTTAGTTGTTACATCTAATATGATACCCGTTGAACTAATAATATTGACAGATAACTTTTTTTTATAAATACGTTTGTTATATGAAAATGAATATGTTTTTAATTCTTATATATTCAGAAAATTTAAGACATTATACCTTGTCACTGCAATACAGCTAATTTGTTCTTATTATAGAAAACAATGAACTATAAAAATCTTACAGATAACACATTTCTTTGTTATTTTAGTATAATGGCTGGAACGTTACAGTTCTCATTCATTTAAAATCTTCACTTAAAAGAAAATACAAACAAAAGAAAGTTTTGGTAAAGCACTTAAACACGTGTTAACGACAGTTAAAATAGTCGACGATTAAAATATTATAAATAAAACAAAGCATTTCTTCTACAACTTCTAATCTGTGTTCCATAAGTAAGTAAAGTGTAGAAATAATAATTTCTTTCTTTTAATAGAATATTTTAATTTAATCTCTGCACGACAAATTACTCTGTTGTTTGTTATCTGTCTGTTGGTTCTATTCATTCGAAGGTAATTTTTGGTATTTCTTAGCTACGTTTGGTAATAATCGGTGTAATAGTGTGAAGAGTACCAGCTCTTTTATAAAACGACGTCAGGTGTTTTTGGCATAAAATGGAATTACTATAGTAAACAGATCGTTATTTAGCTGTGATTTCCGAAAATCAACTTCTCTTAGGTAAACTCGTTTTGACCTTCAGGTTTAGACTTTTTTTATTTTATACTTATTAGACTGAAAACCATTCTTCCGCTTGAAAGTTGGATTAACAATAACACAATCGACCGATCGACAAAAATATGAAAATTATATTTTTTAGTACTTTCCCTGTCTGTGCTAGCCATAGTGCGCAGGCGATTTACTAATAGATACTAAAAAAATAACTATTCGGCGTATTAAGAGGTCTTTTAAAACTATCTATCAGGAATTTTTAATATAATTTCTTAAAAAACAATCAGATATGATGGTCAAAGTAAGAATAGCGAGCCAATAATGAGTAAGTACATATTTGCTGATAAATTCGAGGTAATAATGATTCACTTCACTAACATAGATAGTTTATCAACTGCGAATGAATAATGTATGAAATGGACAGTTCATACCCATTTGTCAGTTATTATCTAAGTAGTAATAATAATATAAATATGCCTGATGAGTCACTTAATATACTAAATTTATTGTAAAGAACTAAATTATGTAAAGTAGTATATTAATTTAAAAGATTGTATGCAGGTTCTTTTACGATGGATATTATAAAAAAATTAAGGAGTTCTCATTAAATCATTTTAAATCCTACTTATATTATAAATGTGAAAGTTTGTGAAGATGAAAGGATGTTTGTTCCACTTTCGGATCGGACGGATTATAAGGTATATACTGTAAAGATGAAACTTTACAGCATTATAGGTTGCACAGGTTACAGGTACATCAGAATAATATATAGCCTTCAATTTATGTTAATATTCTGTATAATTTTGTTTTATTTATTTATTTTTTAAATTTTATAATATGTCAAAAAGTTTAAGCGGGCGAAGCCGCATGTGAATCGGTAGTACCTATAGGAATAAATTGAACCTGGAAAATAAATCATAATGTTTTTTTATATCTTTGAAGTGACATTCAAATAACCCTAAGAGCATTAGGTATTATTTCCTTTCTGAACTGCATTGGTAAACCGGTAAGGTAATATAATAATAATATATTTTTATAGCTAGTTTTAGTTATAGTAATATTATCATAAAATGATGTATATAATAGCATTCATTGTTCGTGACATTTTAACCCTTTTCTTATCAAAATAATATATGGGCTTTTCTAATTATTATAAAGAGTACGTACCTAGTCAGAAAAAATACTTATTATTAAATTGACATGGCGCAGCGTTGATTTCCGCATTTCAACACGCAATGTCTCGAAAATTGGGTACGTGAGGGACTTAACTCTTAACAGTAGATTGTCATAAATGTAAGTAAATAAAATCAATATAAAACTAAATCTAAACTGATCGCTTAGATTTTATATAATTAGGTATAATTACAAATCACCATCATTATATGCGCGAAGGGAAAGCTTTGTACCCCTTACTTACATCTAGGTATATAGATTACATAGAGTGCAGAAAGTTTATTTTTTATAATAATCCACTAAAAATAGGTACACTAAATAGAAAAAATACCATGTGCGTTCATACAAGTACAGTTTTGAATGAAATTATACATTTATAGAAAACCAAGAATGTTACGCATCAACGCGACTAATATTTAAATAATAATTTATTTAAACTTTTTTGCTAGCTTTTCTATAGAAAACATTTTGTCTTGAAATTCTGTAATCCATCTCAATTTGTCTGTGTTACTTACCGCAATTAGTCTTTTATTGATATAAACAACGTAAGAATTAGATAAATAAATACAAAAGAAGAAGTTAACAGACTTTGTTGTGTAAACTATTTTCTAGGAAATAATATGTTATCTGTTTTATCTACGTGCAATATAAGTATATACATATAATATTATGTATATATATATAAATATACTTATATACATAATATATGTACTTATATTTTTTTTAAATAACAAAATTGAACTTATTTAGAGCGAAGATTAAGTAGGTACAATACTATACTTAGGAGTATAAATTACAGGTGATTTATATATAATAATATAAATATATTCGTATTTTTTTAAAGTAAATTATGCTAGTTTCATTTTATTCGTCTTAGTTAATATATTTGTTTTATTTTTATTTAATGTGAAATAAATCTATAATGTGTGTGACATTATATTTTTATGTTAAAGCTATAACTTTATGCTATACAATATACATATTGTAATAATTATGCAATAGATAAGTACTGGTGGACAAGTATTTCACATATTTTTTATCTTATTCTAACTGATTGTTCATTGCAAGAAATCACTTAAGCTTAAAAGTAAATTAAACAACGTTATTTTTTAAAGCAAAAAAATTGTATAACATTTTATCTATGCATTTCGTTAACCTAACTTACTTATATTAATTATAAAAACATATGAATTTATATATGTAGCGTTAATCGGTAATCATTATGAAAAATGATCTATTAGTTATTTATAACGAAATTTGTGATCATCCGAAGCTGAATAGGTATACTATAATTATTAAATTAATAATTTTAAAAGATAAATTTAATTTATTCGACACTGTTGCTCTCCAGTTCTTACAGTATTTGAGAGCCTTGTTTTAAAATAAATATGACGTTGGTGGTATTTACCTAGTATATTTCTTGCAGATCAGTAGCGGTCTAGATCAATCGACCGTCCGCCACCGTCATCAGCAGTTTCATCCCGATGGGTTGAGAACGCCGACACTCGGTGTTTGTGGGGCACACCACTGACGCTGTAAGTATTGAAAATGTATTCTATATCGACGGCGAAGTACCATAACCTCCTAACAAAGTCAAAAGTTTACACAAACTAAAAAAACGTTTTATTTCTTGACTTCATATAACAATATTCCTTCATAGGGTGGAAGAGGCAGCGCTTCTTTTACTGAAACTGCATATAGGGTAAAATATTTCAAACCCAGAGCTAAAAAAATTAATTAAGGTACCTCAACGTAAGTTTTGACGTAGGATTTTTTTTTCATTTCACTATTTTTATCCATACCTGTATTTCGTGTGACGCACACATAAGTGTAAGACGTTACCGCTTTGACAGGTAAGTGTGTGCGTGCCTATGTTGTACTTTACAAATTACGTTTTATTTTATAACGATAATTTTATTATTTATTTTATTAGAAAAAATAACTTTTTCATTTTTGGAAATTATTTTTTTTCTGAATTATATTAGGCTTTTACAGAGTAGTTACAACTATGGTTTCATTTAAAGTGGTGCTGGTGTATAACAATAATATAATGTTTTATGAATTATATCATATTCATATATATTTTAATAGTGTAGTAGGTGTACATTTAAAATGAAAAAAAAAAATTAAAAAAGAAAATTTGTTAAATGTCAGTAGTAGGAGGTATTGGTACTTCCCTTCTTAATTACTTCCAACTAATATAAGAAACAACAGGTTCTTGGTAGCAATTATAGGCAAACTTTTGAAAATTATTTTTTTTATAAAAATATAATTAACTTTATTTAGCTAATTAATGATCATAATCTGACAAACACAATTTAGGCACAATTGTCACTCATTACTATAATGTGACATAAGACTTTATCTTGCCTAGTATTAACTTCAAGATAATTAAAGCCTTTTAGATGATAATTTAAATAATATGTTACTTGGCGTATTATTGATATTAAGTATAATTTATTATGTTTATTTTTTTTCTGAATTTATTTATAACTAGCCTTATCTGCGACTTCGCCTGTTTGTTCATATGGGGGTAAGAGTAGTGCTCTCTCTAGTTCTCCTGCTTATAAAACATTTTCCATTGTACCTTTCTTAATTAGTTCTCAGTAGTTCTTGAGATTAACGTTTTTATTCAAACAACCTCTTAAGCTAGTTTAGCAAGCTTTATATTAGTATAAATTAATAAGTAAAATAAATTTTATGTAATAGAGAATCGTCATCTGGAAAATATTTAGAACAATAAATATAAAGTGTGTTGAAAGTGTTATGTATGTAACACTCTCACTAATTGTATGAGACTGAATGTCTTAGGTTCATTGAACTTTGATGGCGTTTCATTCACCGTTGGGGGCATTCTCTGGATGCATACTTTCAACCGCATGCACTCATGCAACTTTATAAATGCTTATTCGTCGACCAAATTTATATAATTTATTAATAGAAAATATAATTGGTTAGTTTTGGTCATTAGGTCGTATTAAGGTTCTAACTATAAATACGTCTATACGTGTAAATAGAAGAATAATTATATATTAGTAGATTACCTGTATCAAAGTCACGTGTTTGGATATACTGTAGGCTAGACGAAATATATTTTTTAATAGATTCTATATTTGTGTTCAACTTTTTTTATAAATACAGTATTATTACGAGAATCCTCTTGCAATAACTTGTCATTGACCACGATTTTTCATAAAAATGCGGCCAAACGCGTGCCTAGCCACCAGTTCAAGACCATGCGACCTTAAAACTTAGATCTGTATTAAGTATTTTATATATTTTTCATCATTAAATTAATAAGTGAAACACCATGGTTTTACTTAATAAGTAACTAACTCATCGCTGTCTATACATGGAAGAACCCAAAATCATTATTTAGTTTTTTTTAGTATTACCTATATACGGGCAAAGCCGCGATCGGGTCCCTAGTTAAGAATAATTACGTAAAGTTCTTTTTTTATCATGCATTAGCACTTTGAAGCTATAATAGAGGAATTAAGGATAAGAGTTAAAAAATGTCGGAATGCGTTATTCAAAAAGCTACCTGGGTCCTTCGACGAATGCCAACCTTCTAATAAGTTTTTTTTTTCAAGAAACCACATAAATAACCTCAACCATAGTATTAAAACAGTTCAGTCATTAAGTTAGGGATTTTATTTATTATCAAGTTAGTGAACGTCAAATGATTTCATTTCGTCAAAATTTTACCCGTATAATTCAAATAATTTGTTTATTTTATACATCCCAAAGGAAACCAATAAAATATATGCAAGATTGTTTTAAGAAATAGAAAATGTATAACGCAGTAGTTCTCGCTCTCTCTCTCTCTCACTGTTTGAGGCTATCATATATTTAAGTGATAAAACAAATATAATTGTTATGGCAAAATCACTACTAAAATTCAAAGACAGTGATATTACTTATACTTATAATAAAATCGTAACAGATCCAATGTCTGTACATCGATGATGTATACGAAAAAAAAATTGAAGCTGATTTATTTATTTTATTTTAATAAAAAGTAGTTCAAGCGGGCGAAACCGCGAGCGGGTCGCTTGTCTTTATAATATATTACAAACATTATTAGCAAGCGCGTGCAGTTACTTTTGGTAACTTACGTGTTTATTACTCGTTACTGAAATAGCATTCAATGCATGCGCACTTCATTGATCCATAAGTACAACAATCGATCGACATTGACTAGATCTCACAATACGCTTATATGTTTTCATTTGACGTAATAAGAGTTGTATATTACAGCGGTTTTCCTTGTCATCATAATATATCACGTAAATTTAGTAAAGCTGAGTAGAATTTTAGCTTATTTCAATATTAGTTCGCGCAAATATGTAATTGTTAATTGTGACGTCTTTATCAGCGTTTTTAATTCCAGATTTACTTGTGTTTGTGTTTTTAGTTGACGATAGAATAAAGTAAATTAAATATAAGACACGCGGCGGCACAATCTTGCGTACCACTTTGTTTCTAAATTTTTCTATACAAATCTGTTAGATTAGAACAACAAGTTGAATTGAACTCGTTTTTTAGTTTTTTTATATAGACATAGGCGCGGTAGATTTTTTTAGCGAAATTTTATAAGAGTACATTTATTTATACTCTATATTTATTGTTATTTATTATTACTACCTTAGTTGGATTAGAAGTTGCAGTTGTTTAGGTATATTATTCTGTTAGATCTTTGAAGAAATAATATTTATTTTGATTTATATTCCACGTGGATGTCAATATTAGGTACGCCCGCTCACCGAACGTCAAACGCGCACTCTTCAAAAATATACATTACCATGAGTACATCATCATAAAAATCGTAAAATGAAATGTATCTTCTGGCTTCAGTCGATATTGATTTACTTCAGAAATGTTTACGAAATCGGCGGTCGTCTTTTGATTTTTCTTCTAAAAATTATTTAACTAAATATAAGTGTTTCCTCGTAATCTTCAATATGGTTTTGGCAAGTATTTTATCATATTTATTTCTATTTATTTTTGTATTTGCATCATACAAATTGTACATGAAAAGAGCGGTGTTGCGTTCTCCCACAGGCAATGTTTCAAAAATTAGGTGGAAATAGAGTAACGTATTAACACTAGGTTTTCGGTTCTCTGCTATATATGAGATACAGTATGAAGCTTAGTCATAAATTTTATTTATTTTAAGGGTTGTTTGTCCTAGTATTTGAAGAATTTTTACTCTTGTGTATATCCGGATTAATTTAATATCTTGGATTTTATCGAGCAGTGTAATAGGAAGTGTGCAATAGAAGACGCCACCAAGACCTCGTTGCCATGGCGCCTCGTCTATGCGCCTTGTAAGTTTCAGATTGCATCCACTCAGCGCTTATAGCTTGAAAATGCATTACAAGAATATTCGTAGCCCTGTTTCTAAGGAAAATTTTTAGTATTCGATCGTGTCTTTTGGAACAATCAAGCTTCTAAGTCAACACAATAAAATAAACTTTTATTTCAAATTTATATTTGTCGTTAATTTCATATCAATGAGTAGCAAATTTGCTAAACGAAACTAATAGGGTATTTCCCGTAGGCCTACAATCATTAAATTTGGCAAGAAGTGAAAACTTGCTCTGCAAATAATAGAAAAAAATATAAAATTATATTTAAATTACAGATACAAATAATTACAAACTTATATATCTATGTACTTCATTTCATACAAAATGAGAGAATATGTCCGCAAACTGAAGTTTTTCAACTTTTATACAGTTCCCGTTGATCTACAATCCTCAATTTTTTTACGGAGCTCTCCGTGGGCCAGTCCGTCTTGCACTTCCCATGCTTTTTAATATTTATTTATGATTTTCTATTTTCTTAAGACATGAGGTTCGTAGCTAGTATCGATTTAAGAGATATCTACCAGCATTTTAATGGATTTTGTATCCTTAAAATAGTATAGTAAAACTAGTCATTCAATGCTATATTTTTTTACTGTCAATAATAAAATTAGAATAAAATTAAAAGGCGTTAGTTACCTTGAAATGTTGATTGAAAATCATGAAAACGGTATTACGCAAGCTTGATTACTGTTTGCTCAGAATTAATATCCACAAATTTAATAATTAATATCAAACAAATTTGAATAATGTCTAGAGAGGCAAAATTTCATTAGAATTACGTGACTATAAACGTGTTGTTAAATTTGCCGTTAATGTAATGGACAAACCACAAATATGATATTTCTAACCAATAAGTACTTGGCACATTACCAAGGTTTAGTACATCTGTTTGCATTATAAATAAACTGAATCCTCGCGATTGATACCTATTTCTTAGTATAACATACACTTATAAGTCAATTTTTAGATACCATCGTGGTATAAATAATTATAGAAGAGAGAGAGATAGAAGATATTAATTATATGTAACAATTGTTCTAGAATATATTATTATTTTCATAAGCAATTTTTAAACATGAGGTAAAGACCTTAAGGACGATGGCGGGCGATTCAAAGTAGGAAGAATTTAATTATTTCGTTATTTTAAGCTAAATACTTACATTTATTAATTACAATTAGCGTATTTGTTGAATAATTTATTTTTATGTAAATTAATTTATAATTGATATATAATTATTGTGATCATAATTATTACTTATTTAGGCATGATAATTCTCAAAAGGCAATGGTGTCAGGTCAAGCTACACGTGTAAAATAGTAGGTAAAAGGGTATACAATTTCACCTTTGGACCTTGTAATTGTTTCCATTAGACTCGACCTAATGCAACACGCTTGGCGCTCGGATCTTTTAACGTGTGCTTATGAATTTCAGTGCTTACGTTTTTACTTAATTATATTTTGTATGAGACTGGTACATTTTGAAAATATAATTATATCAGGTCATTTATTTTTGGACACAGGTATATGAATAATAATTAATAATTATAATAAAAAAAAATACTTAATTTAATTAATAGTTAAAAACTATACCTATGTGGGTACTGGGTATTCATTATACATCCTTGTCGGTTAGACAATGTGTCAAACAAAAGTAACAACAGTTAATTCCTGTATTAATTACATTTAATAGATAAGAATCATGAGCGCAATCCTTAGAATATCTTTTATTGATACTATGATAAAATATCAGCCGACTACTGATGTACGCGTTAGTTGAAAGTGCGCATACATACGAACAAAACATTCCCACATATGAATTATGTGTTTAAGATTTTAGTATAACTTTGTGAATCTTGAATAATTGTGCTTTTTAAATTGTTATTATTATATTAAATTTGTAATATATTTTTGTTGATAAGCAAAGAAAGTTGCCTCATTAAGTAAACATAAGTCACGTAAGTTTTTTTTTATTATTTTTGACAAAGACTAGAACTAGGTGTATCACTTTCCATGTAAAAATATTTTAATAGAATATAAATCGAGAGTAATAAGAATCTAGTATTAATAAAATTTTAAATTTAAAAAGATGAAAGTTTATAAATCGTACTGATAATAATAAGTGTTAATTTAATATCCCGTCACATAATCGTGCAGTAAATAGAATTGTGAAAATACAAATACAGATAGAAATTGATTAAGCTATAACTATATTTTTATTTGTCGTTCATATTTCTACAATTTATATCCATACCTATATTATAAATTCGAAAGTAACTCTGTCTGTCTGTCTGTCTGTCTGTCTTTTACGCAATCAGGGCCAAACCGCTAATTTAATTGTGATAAAATACTCATATAGAGATACTTGAGGGTCTCGGGATGAACATAGGATACTTTTTTTCCTCATATTTGTAATATTTTCAATATATACCCATATATTAAAATAATTATTTTGACATGTAATTTATTCCGACATGTTAATAACAACCATCGCGTTGCTAAACAACGATTTGCAAAGTTTGTTGTTATAAAACGTCACCCAAAATGATCTTGCGTAACGCATCTCTCTATGGAAAACTGAAAATATTTTCATAAATATATTTGATAAATATTCGTAGGTATAGTTCAAGCGGGCGTAGCCGCGTTCGGGTCCACTAGTTAATATATATATTTTCATTTCTTTCAGGGTTGAAAGTAGCTTATATAGAGTCAAAATCAGGTGTAAGCATCCAGCATTAGAGTAAACTCCAATGCAGACTCCGAGGCCAACAGTCGGAGCATCAAAAGAATCGTGAACACCGATCGAGAAAACATCTTTGATGGTCGCTTTGCTTTTGGAAAAGATCATCTATACGCACTGTCACTTCATTATTATTAAATTTCTCAATATATTCTTCATTTTATAATTTATATTTTCTATATTCTTAAATATCAAGTAAAATGAGCAAAACTTTAAAAGTAGTAGGAGCCTCTTGGGTCCAAACAAAAATTAGTTCTTACATCTTGGGATTCTTAGGAATCTTGGCCATTTTGGCGCTCTTTGTGGGACAAATCGAAAGGTAATTTTTATTTTTTTTGAATTTAAGATACATCATAAGACATATCTATAATATTTTTTTTTGTTAGTTATAAGTTTCGTTATTTTGGTGCAAATATTAAAAACTTCATTGCCTGTATTCTAATAGTTAATATTTCATGATTTATTTTCGTTCCGTTTGAATATAATTTATGCATGTTATAATATTTAATACTAGTTGATGTTTTCACGCACATTTTAAAATACGTGATGACGGAATATTTTGATTCAGAATGTTCAGTTTACTCATAAAAACTCTGTTGATTTAGTATAAACATTGTAGTCTTAAAAATCGAAATATTTAAATAGTTATACAATAACTGGAATATACATTTGTGTGCTACACACCTATATATATTTAAATCTAAAATATTTAAGGAAATATTATTAATTTTAGAATTCAGGAAGACGGAAACTACGCTGCAACTGTGTTCTATTCAGAAAAAACCGGATATCGTATTGAGTACTGGGGTCAGAGCAATGATCTAAAGGATATCGCGAAAGGAGTGGCTCGTGCACACTTTAGAGGAGATATCGATACCACAGGGTCAGTACATAGATACATGTACCTACATGTGTGTGCAATTTTCCTTATTTTCATTTGTTAGAGTAAATGTTTATTTTCGTTTAAACTGAAATACTTTAATTATATACGGGATTTGTCTAATGTCAGCATGTATATAATTAGTAATAATATTTTATATTAAAGAGGATATAATAATTTAAAACGTAGGTGGTCGCTGCTTGAAATTGAAACTGATGGATCATATCCTGATGAAATACAAGCATATGCAGCAGGGATTGTTGAAGGCGCCCTAACTTGGTACTTAATACATACACATCTCGAAAATACAATAAGGGCTAAATGTGAAGACCAACCTTTAGAAAAACAATGCGATAAGTTAAGAGATGCGTTAGACAAGTCAGCTAATATATGGAAAACGTATGCTGCCGAGCGTAGCGCTAGCGATCCTTTTTGGCACCAAGTAAGTAATAACAAATTGTACCATCAGATCATAAAAAACATTTACCGCAAAGATTATTATTTTATGTAAAATTAGAAAGCAATGAATGTATATTCATGAAGCCGTCGCTTTTTGCCTCGACACGAGAGCGAAGAAATAATATTATTAAATATTCAATTTCCTCAAGTGGAACTCGCATCCACAAATTGTCGTGTCTACACTTCTCGAATATATTTGTTTTCCAATTGACTTAGCTCAAACTGTATTTAAAAATTTTAAAATTAAAGATATTTAAGTAATTATCACATATATTCATCATATTTTTGTTACAACATTATTATGTCTGCTTGAGTCAAATATTATTTCTTAGTTTAGTTATTTATGGCCGGAAAATAACGTAATCATAAAATATTCAGTTTTGAAATAATCTATATGTGAATGTCTCTTTCGTTTCAACTCTCCTATTATGAACCGCGTCTTATATGTCTAGAAGTAATAAATTTATTTAACATAAAAAATTCTATAATTGGACAGGTTTCATTATACTATACACAAATTGGAGGAATATATACTGGTTGGAAACATGGGGTAGAACGCAGTACCAATGAATATGAAACTGATATATCGGACTTATATTGGTTGAACTCAATCGCCGAAGTTATCGAATTGCAGCACATACTTAACATTTCAATAGAAAATACTCAACTAAATGATATACCTGGTCTATCTAGTGCCTTTTTGAGGATAGTCAATGAAACACTCGAAGACGGAACGAATGTAAAGAAGTTGTTCGTCGCACAGGATGTAGATGGGAGGTGAGTGTATAACAATAGAACAATAGGCATAACTTACTTTGTTTTATGTATGCAATTTAAAGTAGTTACCTTTAAGTTAAGGTAAATATTTAGATTTTTTTTGCCATATGCAAGTAGAATAAATAATTCAATTTATAATACCACAGTTTAACTAAAATTTACATTTAAAATAGATATAAACATTGTCATTGAAATTATAAGAAGAAATTATCGATTTCAGCTATTCATCAATGACAAGAATTATGAAGAGGTATAAATTGAACTATCATCAGACATCAAAGTCTTCCACTGTAGTTCCCGGATCATCAGTAGATTTTTCAAGCTATCCAGGTTCTATTACAAGTCAAGATGAATTTTATGTGATAAATGGTGACAATGTCCGCTTAGCTATCACAGGGACATCTTTGAAAAATTATAACAATAAATTGTGGAAAAACGTTAACATCACCACACAGGTAGGAATCTTTAACTAAATTTATTTTATAAATAAAATTAAAATATTTTACACGCTTTTGTAGCCTATCATTATCATTAAAAGATAAATAAAAATACATACTCGTGTTTTTAGATACCAATAGGACCTCGAATAACATCAGCTAATCATCTGGCAACCAATATAAGCTCTTGGGGACACACTTTAGCTCGTAGTAACTCTGGCACCGGATGCAAACAATGGCTTGTAGTAGATTTCAATAAATTCAATCATTTAAATAATGCCACTGAAGAGTCAGTTACATCTAAAAGTCCGAAAAAGGAATCCATAACAGAAAGTGTTGTTAATGAGTAAGTATATTCATAATATAATACATACTTACTTAAAGCTATANACGTCCAGATTACAAAAGTAAACATCTGTCCAAATTTCACGTTTCTACCATCAGCGGTTACGGCTGTGCGTGCGTCTTACCTCAGTCAGTGAGGACAAGTCCTTTTATATATATAGATATTAAATTATTTTACACGCTTTTGTAGATAGGTACCCCATTATAATTAAAAGATAAATAAAAATATATACTCGTGTTTTTAGATACCAATAGGACCTCGAGTAACAGCAGCTAATCATCTGGCAACCAACATAAGCTCTTGGGGACACACTTTAGCTCGTAGTAACTCTGGCACCGGATGCAAACAATGGCTTGTAGTAGATTTCAATAAATTCAATCATTTAAATAATGCCACTGAAGAGTCAGTTACATCTAAAAGTCCGAAAAAGGAATCCATAACCGAAAGTGTTGTTAATGAGTAAGTATATTCATAATATAATACATACTTACTTAAAGCTATAAATAACCTACACGTTATATAGATAGGCTTGAAACAAATAGGAAATGTAAATAAATATATATGACAGAATGAACATGTAAGCGGAAATTTCCAAGCGCTATTTATTGACTTCCTTTAAAGAAACACGTCAAGAAATAGCATACGCTATCTCATCAATCTTAATTATGTCTAACATTACATGTTGCAGATGACGTTTTCTATATACAGGATTACATAATAATTTTAAATACGCAAATGATAATGTTTAATTATAAATTAATGACACACCTATTAGTTCAATAATGAACTCTGCCATTAAGAATTAGATGTCTACAATTAAATATTCATGTATTACATGTTTATTCATTTAATTGTATAAACGCTTTTCAGAGATATAAAACATACAATAGTCCACCGTGCAGGATCTGGACGAGCCAAAGGTTTACTTTGGCTGATTGAACAGGTCCCTGGAAGAACACATTCAGCTGATTTATCCGATGCATTTTTAGAAAAAACCTACTGGGCCACCTACGGATTGCCTTTCTTTGTGGTGAGCACTCATATTTGTACCTATATTATAAAGAGATGTATTTAAATAATATTTGAAAATAGGCCAGTCGTGGCGCAGGGACACAAGGTGTGACTGTAAAATCGACTGATTGTGAGTTCGATCCTCACTCGAGGATATAAAATATTTATTTAAAGTTTTCATGTCTTCTCTCTGGTGTCCGCCAGATTTGGGCGGAAACTGGAGAACGGAGTGTTTTAACACTAGTTTAAGACACACATGCACCTGGTGTGTGCATGATAAAGTGTGAAGCTATATTTTTTTAATTATTCAAATAACGTAGGTATCTACAAAAAAATCGTATTTTTTAAAAATTGCTCTTTGTAACTTATTTGTTCTTGGTGCAGGATATTGCAAATGACACTCATGTACTTAAAATGGAAGAAAAGTATGGAAAAATATTTTCTGAATCTACATCACCCAGAGCACTTATGTTTCAAGAAGGATATAAAAACGCAACGACGCTAGAAGCCATAATAACTTTAATGAGAAAAAATAATCTTACGTCAAATAACGGAACCAGTGATGAAGTTCATTGTAAAGATAATGAAAATTGCCTGTTTAAGAAACTTGAATATTGGTCAGTTCTGGGCGTTCGGGGTGATATAGCAGAAGCACATAAAAAACCTTATGGGATTATTGACACTAAAGTTGTTAGCGGTAAGAATTAATATTTTTATTCAATTTTAAAATGAATTGTAATTTATATACTTAATCTTGTGTCACCAATTTTGGTACTCTTTCTGATCACTCTAAGATAAATAGTTAGTTGCTTCGTAATTTGAAACATTGTAGTATAAGTACCTACTTAAGATTTATGTTATAAAAAATTCGGTAATTATATATTTTCACAGAATTCATTAATGTTTTGCAGGCTCATCCAATACTACATCATTAGATTTTATAGCAGTATCCAGTCCACCGTTCACGGAAGTAACAAACGTGACAGACATACAAATAAATAAGGGTAACGTCGCTACGATATACACGGACCAATTCGATGACGTTCCTACGATAAATGGTTTAGAAATTAGAGATCTTGTCAAACAACAACAAGAAGAAGCTATAAAAGAAACTTTGGAGCTCCTTAACAAAAATGCAGTCAAACCCTTCCAATGGTCAGAAAGTGAATTTAAAGATGATCCTCACGAAGGCTTACCAGATTTATGGAATTTTGGCCCTTTTAGACCTAATTGGTCATGGTAATGATAACGTTAATATTTTGTATATCTGTATAGTTTTCAATGTTTGATTTTAAATGAATTTTAATACTTAAATAACTTTATCCGTCCCTTGTGTAAGAACTTCTACGTTATTAAATTAAAACCATCTTCTTTTTAAATCTCATTTGTGTACTTTTGTTTTATATTTCGTAATGTCTATTTATTTTCTTTTTGTAGTCAATGTATGTTTTGTTGTCCCATGTCCCATTGCTAAGTATTATAAATAATAAAGATAAACAATAAGATCCAAGTGATAATGTGCCTTACATAACAATAAATAAACACACATGCTGTTCGAATATGCATATCTATATTTTAAATATTCTGTTTAGGAAAATTCTTTATTTGTAATCTAATAAAAATGAAGTGACAAAAAATGAAAAAGTATTTTCATTTTACTTTTGGAATAAATGTTCTACATAAATAATATATTCTTTTATTTCTAATGCATAAGAGTACAATATATTGTTTTATTATTCTATAGGAAAGTTTTAAATTCAGAGACCCATATACCGATAAAAAACCATTTAAAACTATAAAAAAATATTTTTTCGACGGCGGACAAAGGCCATTGATGTCTAGAGCTCGAAATTGAGAAAATCCTCTTTACACGTTACGTGCCATAATGATAATAATAAATTATTATTAATAATACTGCCGTTTGCAGTCAGCCTAATAGCAAAGCGATAACCCCTTAGCAAAAAGACTCAACCAACAGGTCTAGGCTTTTTGCTATTAAACCACTAACTGAAACTAGTCTATCGGCACCATTATCGGAATAATGACATATATTGATATTCCACATGACAGAAATCTCTCTATATAAAAGGACATGTTCCCACTGACTGAGGTAAATCGCAAGCACAGCTACGGCTCGGGACCTCTTTAAATTACCTTACAATATTTTTATATATTTACATGTATAATATATTTACATAAAAAATTACTTAGAGGAGTTAGAGGACTTAACACAAACATTAACATCACAACAAACACACGGGACGGATCAACTTAGGATAGGACTTGATAGGAGTAAAGGATATGAGAAGGGAAACAGACCTCAGATTTCGCCAATTTTTAGAATTTAGTCCATCACATTTCCAAATGAGTTAATACCAAGGACAACAGATATATAGCATATCCATATCTTATCTGTGATTTATCATGACAGTCACAATAAATTGTCATCTGTGCCTTGACATTGACAGCACATTCGATTACAAATTACAATGTAATTTGGTATTACTCATATTACCTGTTTACAATTGTTTTAGTTTTATCAATTACGTTTTGAGGCAATTTTACAATAAAGTTTATTATTGTATCGTTTTATTTCTTTTATAGAAAGATCTATTCGATTAATATAAACATGAATTTCTTTAAAAAAGCACCTACGGTTAAAGGTAGATAGTTTTCCATTAAACTGTTCATTAATATAATTTTATTACAATACCAGATCATACAATTCATAGTTTAATTTTTTATACTCTTAGAACAACAACGACAAAATGATCGCGAACTTCGCAAAGCTGGGAGAGATTTGGAGCGAGATAAGTTAGCTTTGGAAAGAGAAGAAAAAAAAATTGTATGTAAAACTAATGTCTATAAGACCCTATTTGAACTTCTTAAAATGAATTCATAAAATGTTATTTACATTTTCAGGAAATGGAAATTAAGAAAATGGCTAAAGAAGGGGATAAGGAAGGATGTAAAATACTTGCAAAACAGCTAGTTCAGTTAAGAAACCAAAAGACTAGATTATATGCAGCTAACAGTAAGGTGGGATTTAAAAATATCTTTAACTTAATACTATTACACTTATTTGTATTTCAAACACATAAAAATTACAACATAGGCTTAGGCTTAGTACTGAGAACACTTGGTCAGTTTAAAAGAGGCACAGGTTCAATTGTAGCTACATTAAAATTTTAATATGTTTTCTAAAATATTTCTCTATCCTTAGTTTAGAATAACATTTTATTTTATGCCATTTTTTTATAAATAATGTTAATAAAAATGTAAACAAAAATTTTAGATTTCTAGTGTACAAATACATAACAAGGCAATGGGTGCTAATGTAGCTATTGCAAATGCAATGGGTACTACTGCTAAAACCATGGGTAGTATTAATAAAATTTTGAACCCTCACCAAATTTCAAAGGACATGGAAGCATTTAAATATGCAAGTGCAAAGATGGATATGACAGATGAAATGAGTAAGTTTTATAATTTTTTTTTCATAGTAATTACCACCCACCTTATTCCCTACTTTCCAGTGAAATTTTGAGGTATTGCATGTTGAAAAATGGAACAAATATAGAAAATATGAATCCACCATTAGTAGTTTAATTTTAAATTTGCCTATGGAGAGGAACTTGGAGTGTACAATGCATGTTCAAAAAGGCTTTTAAACCTTTGAACATGCATTGAGGAGAGGAACTTAGAGTGATGAATGGAGTGTTAATAAAATCGAAAAAACGAATCGAAATACTAGAAACTGCATGTCTTACCACAGTTTTCATTCTGCCTACTCTGCTACATGTTTGATTTTCATTGGTTCTTTTAGTTTCAGACACACTAGATGATATAATGACTGAGTCTGGGGATGAAGAAGAATCTGAGGGCATTGTAAACAAGGTTTTGGATGAGATAGGCATTGAAATAAGTGGAAAAGTAAGTAATTTTTTGATTTGTAAAGAAATAGAACAAAATCTCTATTGTTTGAGGCCTTTATATATCTTACTTTATAACATCTTATGATTATTTTCTAAATCTTATATAAATATTTTAATTTCTACCATTTACTTTTTCAGATGGCAAATGCACCTTCAGTGGCACGCAACAAAGTTGGCGAATCCACTTCTGATATCGACAAAGATCTAATGGCGCAATTGACTAAACTAAAGTCTTGAAAATATTTATTCCATCCATTTACATCATCCTATAAGATAATTTATTAAAGAAAAAATAATCATTTATTTTGTTTTTGTTAACAATTGTATAAAGAAGACTGAATCTTCAGTTTGATTTAACCTATTAATATTTTTTTATATAATATAATCTCTTTTTTTTGGTCTTTAGTATTTTATTACATACTTTTATTGAAACACTAAAAATGAACAGAGTAATAAGTATGTTATTGTATAAGATAAGGTTTTGTAAAAATCACTGAACAGTGTACAAAAAATATTAGCAAAGTTCAAAAAACTATTTTGTATGTATTTGGATCATAATGAAGTTACTTTTCTTTAAAGCTTGTATATTTCAGATCACTTTGTTCTTTATTTGAAGTATTTTTACTTTATGAATTTTGAATACTAATTACATATTTAATTATGAAACTGTGATATCTTCATTTAAATATTAAATTGAAATAAAATCGGAAATGTTGTTGTTTTTTACCCTTTTGATAGGTCAATATTTGAGTACATTTAGAATTTTTTAGAAAATGTATAAAATATTTGGACTTTGTATCCAAGGGCTCTAATCTTTTCTCTAAACTTAAATTGTTTGTTAGCATCTCTGTAAGGAGGTTTTTACAAATTTTAGAATATAATTAGGTATTTTACATTATTTTGTCAATTGGCAAGCTGAGCCGAAAATTGTAACAAGCGTATAAGAATTTTGACATAGCTTGATAAGGACCTAAGTCATCTTTATTCTATTAATATTCCTTGCATTTCGTTCGTCTTCCACATTTTTCATTTGCACATCAAAATCATTAAATCTTAACCGTTGGAACCATGTTTAACATATTGCTTCCGATAGAGAATGCTACCTAAGCCTCCACAGCACTCGATGCGAGACCGCGGTAATTTTTTTCAAATGAAAACAAAAAAATAATGTTTTCCGCAAATCATTATAAAAAATCGACATTTTTACTACTATTAAAATAAGCTATTATGTATCCTATGCCTAGATATTTCTTAAATATGTTTAACAGATATCAACCAAATAAAAAAAATATGTTTCGTTCACAATAAAGGTTCCGTGTTCATAAGAAATCCTACGTAACTTGACTTTCGTTTCACGTTTATATTTTTATAGCACGACATCGACGTCCTTGTAAGGGCGACCGTCGACCATCTTAGATGTCGAGGAAAAGAATTATACATCGTGTTCTCATTATTTTAAAAAAATCATTATATGTTATTTTATTATTTTTTAAACGAAAAAAAGCATTGAAAAATTTGTCCAAATTGGGATAAATATAAGTCCAATCCAGGAGTTTTATACAAATTCAAATTCAAAATATTCTTTATTCAAAGAGACTATTATAAGCACTTCTGAATTGTCGAATAAACATATAAACAAAAAAGCTACCACCGGTTCGGAAGGCAGTTCTGCTGAGAAGAGCCGGTAAGAAACTCAATGGTACAATTTATTTATAACATTATCATTATTATTATTACGTTATATTGATATGTCTCCGTGTGTAGACTTATATAATAATTGACAATGGACCTAAGAGAGTACAGCAGGTACCATTATATATAATCATTCGCTTATGAATAAACAAATGAATATGTGCCTATGTTTACCAACGGCAATAACAGCCATTACCTATTTCATGCGAAGCATTAAAATTCAAAACTGGCGACCATCGTTTACGTTCAAATTTAATGAAATATGCCACAATATTTCACGGCTTGTTTACCAATTCGATAAAATCAGCCTATATAAGTCGAATAATTTGTTACCTCAGAATATTCTGTTTGAAATTTTGTAAGGGAACATTGTTAATATGATACCTGACCATTTGTTCGAAGAGCGTTTAAATTCCTCGTTATTGAGAAATGATATGAAACATATTCAATTAAATAGAGTAGTTTTTGAGAAAACACAGAAAGATTATGTGAGTACTAATTTCTTAAATTCAAAATTAAATTAAAGGATAGTAAAAAGAACCAATTACATTTTTTTCTAAAGGAAAAAAAAATTAAATAAACAAACATGGTATATTGTTAAAGTTTGCTTAGAAAACACTGTTATTAATAGTGAAATGTCAAATAATACAGTCCACATTTATTTACATTAATGATTTACAATAGAAAGTTATATTAAATGGACTCAGTGTAATTGCGCGCATTCTTTCTATGCAACCATAAATTGGTTAAGCAGTTGATAAAGTTGATCTAACTTCTAGTAATTAGAATAGTGTTTACCGTGGAATATATATATTTTTTCTATAAATATAAACAGTAATGCAAAATTGATTGACTTACAAATAATATAAAGTAAGGCGTGCCGTAGGGGCACAGTGTGTGACTGTAAACGCGGCTGGTAGTAGGTTCGAACCTCACTGAAGGACATGAAATATTTATTTAAATAAATATATTCATTTCTCCGCTCTGGTGTCGACGGACAGCGCGCTGTTGAGTTCAGTCACTCAACACAATTCTATAGAACATAACATAAAAATATTTACAGGAAAGAGAGCAACGTAATTTATTATCATCTCAAGACGGTGACACCTGCGAGATCCACGATCAGTTTTACAGAGATCATAAATTATTGCTTGTTTTATTTCGAGCGCTTGCTGTCATGCCAATAACGCGTTCTCGCCCAGGTATGGTCTGGTTCTTCATGTTTAACATATAAAAAAAAAATACAGTCGAATTGATAACCTCCTTTTCTTACAGAAGTCGGTTAAAAAGTAGCGTATTTTTTAGTCAATTTTTTGACAGCAATTGTAGTCTATATGTTATTCTGTTGTATAAGTTATAATTACAGTAAAGTTTTATCTAAATCGCTTCAGTATTTTTTGCGTGAATACAGGATAAGATATATGAAATAAGATTAAGAAATAGTGAACATAAGATATAAAATAATTATACTAAGTTGGAAAATGTATCACTATGAATAATAGAAATAGGTTTGATGCTCACATGGGAAATATTTATGTTTACCTACTTAATTTTTTCCCCCGGCCTTTGTTATGACGCACAAGCGTTTACATTTCTCTTCGCCGGGTTCACACCATTTAGACTATTTCAAAAGTTGGCAAACGCGTTTCAATAATGGTGTAAAAATTTATAAAATTGATGCTGTAATTTTTTTTCAAAATAAATAAATATATACAATAATTCATTAAATTTTATTTTGGAATACTGGAACAAAATACTAGCTCTATCGCAGTTAGATACTTACTGTGTAAATACTGTTTATATGTAGGTAAATACATTATATTTGTAATATTTTTTAAATTTCAATTTACTTAGTTACACAGATATGACCTACTTCCAAACGTCGTGCATCGCTTAAAACCAAGTCGGTCTTATATGTTACGGACTTAAAAGTGCTTAACATTTAGCTTAAAATTCCCTATTACCATCCATTAATTTAAGCAAATGACTAAATAAACATTTTTATTTTAGGTACAATTACATTCAGTTGGAAATCCCGAGCTACGGCTTACGCCATATGTTTCTACGTATTTACAACAATAATTGTACTAATCGTGGGTTATGAACGTATAATGATACTGCGTTCTATAAAAAAATTCGACGAGTATATTTACTCTATACTTTTTGTTGCGTTCCTCGTCCCACACTTTTGGATCCCATTCGTAGGCTGGGGCGTCGCACATCAAGTCGCCATTTATAAAACGAATTGGGGAAAGTTTCAAGTAAGGGCCGAAATTTTTTAACAATGTTAGCTCACTTCGTACTCAACTTACTTATCATGGAATACGTGACAGCGTGACAACGTGACTTTACTTTATTGTAGCTGTTATTAGAACTAGTACGTGGTTGATTGCTTTTCTCTATATAACATTTTAAAGAATTAAATGTCGTGATGTTATATACTGACTGCGCTCGAAAGTTGTGGTTTCAAGTTTCATTGAATATATTTTTTGTTTTTTTTTTATGTTACCAAATAGTGGAGAATTTATTTATTACCTACTGAAATGTAGAAACTGAAATGAAGAAATTATAATGCATCACTGAGAAGTGATACATTCTAACTTCTATAGGTATCTAATTTCAGAAGTTTTTTTTAGCTTGTCTGGTAATATATAAATAATATCTAAATGAATAATCTCAACCAAAAAAAATGTACTTGCTGTAGGTATAAAACTATACACACGTAAGCAAGCAGTCCCTTTACAACTTTTCAGGAAGGTTCTTTATGGTAGATACCATGAATTACCATTATCTTGGAGTTATTTAGCTTCAACTGTACTTATTTTTTTATGACGAATTAATATTGACTTTTTTGCAGGTACGATACTATCGTGTAACAGGACAGAATTTACAATTTCCTAATTTAAAAAAAACAATCGTCATTATAAGTTTTGGTTGCTTATTACTCGCCATTTGCTTTTTGCTCAGCCTTTGTGCCCTGTTGGATGGTTTCCTTCTACGTCATACTGCGGCCTACTATCATATTATTACAATGATTAATATGAACTGTGCTCTTTGGTATATCAACTGTAGAGGGATCAGAGTCGCGTCTCAAAGCCTGTCAGAATGTTTCCGCAGGGTAATATATACATACATACGTATATAAAACAATAAAATAGCTATTATATAGAATGATACTACAATTCAAAATAGTTTAAATATGGACAATGTCAGTGAAATAGCCGAAAAGTGGCAATTGAGTATTTTTTGTCTACTCTGTTAAAATATAACACAAAAATAAAGGGAGGGAGGGAGGATGTGACTGTAACGCGACAGTTGTGAGTTCGATCTCCACTCGAGGGAATGACATATTTACTTAAATTTATATTTCCATTGCTTCACTCCGGTGTCGAAGCAAAGCACGTCGTTGAATTCCGCCGCTCAACACGTAATGCCTCCAGAATTCGGCGGAAAGTGGCAAACAGAGTGTCTTAACACTAGGTTTCCTCTGCCTAGCCTGATGTGTGCGATACAGCGTGAAGCTGATATTTTTTTTAAAATAAAATGAAATTACATAACAATTTTCAATCTTCGTAGCAAAAAAAATGTTGGTTCCTAAAAATATGTTATTGTATAAAGTATGTTTATGACTTTAATAATTATATGAAATTATCATTTAATTTTTTTAGGATGTTAATATAGAATGTACAGTCAATCTGATATCGAGCTATCGCTTTTTATGGTTAAATCTATCTGAGCAACTTCAGTTACTTGGCAATGCCTACGCCCGGACTTATTCAACATACTGTCTATTTATGTACGTATCCCTAATATAACATTTGCATTCAAGTATCAAGTTAAAAAGTATAGTTACAACTAACATGTCAATAGTATGTAGTTATAATAAATATTTAAATATATGTAACTTCAATGAGAGATAATCTGTGTTGAAAATCAAACTTGTACGCCTCCTCACCAGACCATAGTCTATTGAGACAGAACAAAATGGAAATATTGATTATATTTCCATCCCTCGAGTGGGAATCGAATTAATAGCCGTCGTGTTACATTTTAATATGGGCCTACATCATTGGAAGTGTCTAAAAATTCGAAATTATTTTGAAATCACAGTAAACAGGCAAAAACAAACGTTAAAGAACATAACATTAAATAAAATAAATTAGACGTCAAGATAAAAATAATATTAATAAAGGTTGCATATTTTGTTACGGATTTCAGGTATTTTAACATAACCATAGCTGTATATGGGGCGCTATCCGAAATCGTTGATCACGGCTTTGGATTCAGTTTCAAGGAGATGGGTTTGATCGTCGATACGCTCTACTGCTCTACACTGCTCTTTATTTTTGCAGATTGCTCACATAAATCAACACTTAAAGTATGCTGAATATACATTTTTACATTTATACTAATGCCTAGAGCCTGGGGCAGGGTAGGCAGAGAGAGCCTAGTGTTAAAACACTCCGCACTATAAAAAAATAAAGTAAAGTAACGCTTTTACTTTACAGCTGCTGTTCAATCCTTAAGTACAATAATTAAAATTAAAAATGTAGTCTTAAAACTTAAAAAAAAAATGTTTTTTTTATATATATAAGGTAAATGTTAGTGAGTTAGGTGTATAAGAGTAATCCCAGTTGTAAGTGCGAAGAAAAAATAAATATCATTATTATTATTATTTAGTTTTTTAAATGAACTAAAGGGATAAGGGAGACTTATATATTAAATAAACTAAATTATATTAAATATATACTAAATAGATTATATATTAAATAAACTTAATTGCACAGGTGGCGGCTGGTGTTCAAGATACTTTGCTTTCGATCGATGTTCTGTCCGTGGATCCTCCAACTCAGAAGGAGGTGTTATGTTCTACGAATATATTACCAAATGATTATTAGGACCTTAATATGAACTGACTAGAAACCCTTGTTTTCCTTTGCAGGTTGATCATTTCATACAGGCCATAGAAATGAATCCAGCAGTCGTAAGTTTGAAAGGATATGCTCATGTCAATAGAGAACTTTTAACATCAGTAAGTAAATTTAACATAATAGCAGAAGATATAATTCCTAAAAATTGTCTTAAATTTTGAATTATATATATAGATAATTTAACGAATCTTCTTAGATAACTCTTTTATTATGTAAAGATCATAGTGTGATATGGTGTCTAAATACCATACGAGTAAAATATCGAAAAAGACTAAATATATATCGTTGAATTTATAAGACTATTAGGTACTTGATAAGTCACTACATTAATTTAAAATATATTTCACTTTTCACGTCTTACAGTAAGTATGAAAGTTAATATGGTACTTCCGGTTAACCTAGATTATGAAATTTGGTAGCTAGCATCTACAGGTAGTACTAGCTTAGGAAAAATTCAGAAAACTATACATTTGGGGTTTAATCTTAAAAAATAATAGCCTTAAATAGTAAAAAGAGATCCGATGAAAGGACTCTGACTAGGCTAAACCTGAATTTCAGAAAAAGCTCGAAACCTCCACTTTTTGTACGGAATCGTCGGTGGGCGAGCCCAACTCGTGCTTGTTTGGTTTCTTTAATATCGGTTGTTTTTATTTTTTATAAATTGTATAATTCACTATATCACGTAAGTAATCCGTGTGGTCAATGTGAAATTTAAGAAAAACTACTTCATGCAGTATTCCGCACACAGCAGGGTAGACAGAGGGAACCTAGTGTTAAGATGCTCCGTTCCCCTTTAAATATAATTTCCGTAATTAAATATATATTATAACAAAGATACAAAATAAATTATACACAGAGGTGATATAAACACTAATGGCGCTATAAAGAGGTGAAACTGAATACCTGAAGTACGTTTTTTGACACCAAACCTCCTGATAATTCAATTTATAATTGTTCTGGCTAGTTTGACTCGTAGCACTCAAAAAATAAATTAGCAGTGAATTTTCGTAATCTTTAAAGCAAAATTGAGTATAATATGATCACAAGTAATATAAGAATTTTTTTTTCTAAATGACCTATTGTTTATGAAAGAAATCAATTTAAAAGGAGATTAAGGTAAGATGGTGGTCGTCGATACAATATAATAGTGTTAAAATTATTATCGTTTAAGATTGTTATTTTGATTAGAATTAATCTAATATTTAATTGTTTGTTGCAGGCAATAAGCATGATTGCTATATATCTTATAGTATTGCTTCAGTTTAAAATTTCTTTGCCAAAGGATATACCAACTGCTTCTTAAGACGTAATATGAGTTTTATAGATACCTATATAATAATCTAAATGTAATTGTTCTAAACCTAACCTTAACATCATTTAGTTATCTAATATGTTATTACTGAAAACATTACTCTACGTAGAATATACTAGAACTACGAATACCTAAATGTTAATATAATTTCACCTTTGATTATTAATATTCATATTTATTTAATATCCCTACAACGTTATTGCCTTCTTGGTTTAGCATAATAAGATATTTTCAATAAAATATATAATAACACTCATTCAGAATGTGTATGCAAATATTTTGAGTTTAATAAATTAGGCTAAGATTAAGTTATAAAATCAAAATTAAAGGATAATTACAAAAAAAAATATTTTCTTTGCAACATCATTAGTAATTTGTTTAAACTTCTTTGTATTCTTCATTAAAATGGCACTTTTAAGCTGTCTTCTTTTTTTAATTAGGTAAACAGATATAGACAACACTAAAATAATAAATTTATATTTTTTTTAATTATAAAAAGAATGACGAAGGAACATGATGGAAATTTACATAAATTTTCCTTTCGGATTGAAATAAAAAAAAGAGCTCTGTCATACGGTAATCACGAATGTTCAATATTGTTTGCAACTAACAAGATAGATATAACTGCCTATATATTTAAACCTATAGTATATAAATATATGATTGGCATGACTTCACATAATATAATCTATATTATTATTATTGAGGAGAGGTGCAGCGCAGGGGCACAAAGTGGGCCTGTAAAAGTGACTAGGTTTGGGTTCGACGCCCACTTAAGGAATTTCTTCGCTCTGGTGTCGCAGCAAAGCGCGGCGTTGAATTCCGCCACTCAACACGCAATTCCTCCAGTATTTGGCGGAAAGTGAGGAACGGGGTGGCTTAACATTAGGTTCCCTGCGCCTATCCTGCTGTATGCGGGATACAGAGTGAATCAGATTTTCTTTTATTTAACCAATATTAGACAATATACAATGACATAGATACGTTTAAAATTCGATTTTACTTAAACTTTTCGGATAAAAGATCTTTACCCGAGAGAGTGTCGTTAACAGGCTTTTACTCGAACAGTAATTTCTTACTCTCTAAGTTTGTTATTAAAATTAATCTTAATATTAAAGTACTTTAAGAATATCTTGTTAGTTGTAAAGTTTACTTCGAATAAGTTTAAGATGCTACGGAGGAGTGGCGGAGAAATTTACTTATGTATATATATATTTAAAACTAATGCTGTTTTAATAGAAATAAAACATGGTATGTATAAAATATAGAATGATGTAGAGTTTTCTTATTAAAATATTTATTTTATGTATAAAAATATATAGTTGTATTGTTGTATACATATGTGAAAGTGTATGTTGCAAATTGTAATGTGTAAATATATAACGTAGGTATGTACATCAGAAGTGTTTTAAAAATAAATGAAAAAATATGAACATGTTGAAGTTTTCTTGACTATTACATTTCTTTAATAGTACGAGTGTCTTACCCAAATATATTTTCATTAGTAAAAAAATTTTTTTGTTAAATATCCTAACGGCAACACGGACTTGATTATAACCTTTTCGTTACGGCTAGAAGTATTTCTCGTTGGATCTCTCGTCGAGGCAATTTTGCTATCCTTAAAACAATTAAACATAATTTAAATATAGATTAAAGTAAAATAAACGACAATTCCGTTTATTTTTGAACCGTATTTTGGTATCATGCCTCGCCGATGCCTTGATCGCGTCGCCTACTAGGATTTTCTGACAACCACAATGGGTATTCATTAATCAACTTTTCCAATTTTGAAGAATCTTGCTCTTATCTGTGAATTATTAATATTTGAATTTCCACCGTAAATGTTTTAATTTTACGCAAATTTGAAGTTGGTAAAACTGGAAAAATATTTTAAAAGCTGGGAGAACGTAATTTAGAAAATACATTTTTTTTTCTAAAACAATATTTTTAATACGTAAAATGTGTTAGACTATTGTAGTATAAATCTCTAAGCTTATTTTATAATATTTGAAGCAGAAATTATGCTTAATATTATAGATTATGTAAGTTTTTTTTAAATAAACAAAAAAAATTAAATACTATATAAAATGAATGTTAAAGGTGATACATTTTAAATTGAATAATATTAGAAAAAATATATATTAAAACTTAATTCGATCATTACAGTCCCATACACATAAATAAGATTCAATCGTCAACAGATTATTGCTACGACATTCGTAGCAAGCAATAAATAACGTAGCTACGACGTACTTTTATACATATTATAAAACTCTTATTGATAGAAAATGAATACCCTTCTCGCTAATATTGCTTATATCGATTTCTCCATATATGTTTTATTTACTTATTATATAAAATATAAAAAAATATTTCTCAACCTTTTAAGAGAGCTGGAATAGTATGAGAAAAAAGTGATCAACCCAGTCACAAACACGATATCGCTTAAAATAAAATCTTAATTTATTATTAAATGTTTATTTTAGTTTAATTAAAATAAGTATAAACACAATATAATTTTAGTATAATAATGATTTAGTGTCACATATTCACTCATCAATATCAATTTAAATAATTAATATATTTAAGTATCTACTAATTAAATTATCTACCCATATTATCAATAAAAAAAATGTGTGTTGAAGTTTTTGTTTTATTATGTAAAGAAAACATATTTCAACATTTAAATTTCAATTAATTATAAAAATAATTAGTTACAATACAATCGCAAAAGAAAATCTCAATGATAGAGCACAATAGATAGAAAACAATGAAAGCTTTAAGCGGAATCTGTACATGTTAAATGAGATTGGGAAAGTTATATTCAATGTCAACCACATTGTACAGGGTTTTAGATCTCTTCAATGTTAAATGAACATTATCTTTTAGTTGAAGTTTTAAACGTATAAGAGTCAGTTAAATATTTTGTGTTTTGCATTTTAACTTAGTATATTAATTAGAATGCAGAGAATTTTGGTGTAGATTTTTAGTTAAGATTACTTTTACTTGTATTGCATTTACATAAGTAGATACTAATATAGTTTTTATATATACAATATACTTTCTCTTGTTTTATGAAATTGATATTTCACATAAATATGTCTATGAATAGAATTAGCAAATATAAGCTTTTATCATGTGTGGTGTACACTCCGTTGTTAAGACATTTCCGTCTCCCACTTTCCGCCGAATTTGAGCTCCCTGCGCCACGACTGGCCTCTAATAATATATAAGATATAAATATGCATTCAATTTAAATTGAAATAACTAAACGAGACGGATTTTTTCCAATAGAACTACCTATTGACGTAATATCGCCCATGACATCATTCGGCAACATGCGATATCTACCAGTATACTCGTACGTACCAATGGAATACAGATTTGTATCGCACTTCGTGTCAAGTGTGGTTATTAAATCTCAAGAGCACTCTAGATAATGGAATTAACTGGACTTATGAAGCAAAATCAACGCACCTTTTTTATATTTTTCTGATAGTCTCTTTCAGTATTTTCGTATTATTTCAAAATACTATTATATACAGACTGAAAATATTTTGAACTATTTTTTTTTTATTGGAATGAGAAGTGTTAATATGTAAATTTTACTAATAAAATTGTCTTTATTTAGTTATTTACATTTTAATCCTGTTTTACTGTGAAAGAGTGCAAAAGAATGCGAATATACATATTACAACTATTTAGGTTATCGTCTATACTATGTAGATATATAACAAGTAATAAAAATAGTCCGTACACTCAATACATTTTCATAAAAAAATACGTAAAATATATTTGTTAATTTCTATCGATCTTACAAACTTAGTTTGTCTCTGATGTCCTAATTTCAGGATGAGCTGGATTATTTTAATGGAATAATATAATGTTAAATATAAGAAAACACCGCCTATCAAAAATTGTAGTCGTGAGAATTCTTCTTTGACATGTAAAAATCAACGATCTGGAATATATCTTGTGAATTGTAATATTAAAGAGAATAGTTCAGCTTTTACATGCAAATAATAGAAATGCAACCTTGAAAACCGGTGAAATGCGAGTCGGACTCGCATGCCGAGAGCTATTATATTATTATTATTTTACTATTATTATTATTATGTTTCTAAAAATATATAAATTTTCACTTTTTGGATTTTTTTCTCGTTCTAGTTCTCATTTCTTGCCAAATTTCATAACTGTAGTGAGTAGTCCACGGAAGCTATCTCTGTAGGTTTAGATTACTCGGTGAATTTGATATAAAATATAGCAAAAACGATGCGTAAACGCCCGTATCCTTTGATTGTCTTGACTTAGAAGCTTGATTTTTTCTGAGCTCCAACTGCCCGTAGACATGAATATGAACAATAATAAAATACTTTTTATTTTTAAATGGGTTTATATATATAAAATAGATATTTTAAAAATAATACAAAAAAAAACATTTTATAATTCACTGTATAGGCAATTACATTAAAAAGTTAAATTGATCGCTTATAATATCTCATAAATCTACATAAAGATGATAATAAAATGTGTAAGGACCCCATCATACAAATGTATGCAAATGCATGGGCTGTTCGCTAACTTTATTCACATATGGTAACAAATTAAATCAATTTGTCCTCATTTTACGAAGATTCGTGAGACCCATCTTAAGTCTGTGTATCGAAGCATACAGCTTCCAAATTTTAATATTTCATAATATTATGATATCGTTCAAAAACATTACTATTTTTGTGTTATTACACAAAAATATTAGTGTCGTAGTAGTTCATATTGAAAAAAAAAATGTAAATAAAAAAGCACAAAACTAGACATCATGGTGCAGTAAGACAGTATCTAATAGTAAACGTGATGGTTTGATCTACGGGTTTGATCCCACTCGAAGGAATAAATTGTTGTCTTTAACCGGCCAACACGAAAATTTAATTGTAACTTCGCTTCCGATTATTTTAGATATGAAATCCTTTAAAATATTTATTATTCATAAATTTATATAAAACGTTATATTAAATAACTCTTTGAATAAAAAGTACAAAAATATCGTCCAAAGCCTCATTGTAATTTTGAGTTAATTAATAAACTTCCTAACAACCCTGTAATTAAACACTTCCCATCGTTGTAATTTATGACGGTATCTCTTATACACGTACAAAATGTGTAATATATATTCATTTGTAATGGATAATCTCCTAAATTGATAATTTTTAAACACGAACCACAAATAACGAGAAAATTGACACCACTTAGCATGGACAACTAATTGGAAATGTAAATTATAGGAAATGTATAATACAATGATAATGGAATGTTATGATCTTAATATTAAACACACAGATTCAAATAAAAACTTATAAGCTGCATTTGACCATAAACGCGACGGTTGTGGCCCCAGGTCATTAAGGAAAAATTAAGACTAAGGATAGCATTGAAGTTCGCCTCTAAAGTCTCAATACTCAATACGCAAAGGTTTAAATTAAATTCTCTATTATATGAAATAAAATAAAAATTATTTTACATTTTCATATAGTATAAAAATGTACAAAATCAAAAAACAAAAAACAGATTTAACATATTTATATTCTAAACCGACGACATTATAATAACGACGAGATTTAATTAAAATTCAGGTCCTGAGATTGTGTAGGTACTTAGAAACATAATATCATAGATCAAATGTACTCGTATAATCACAACTGCATGTGTAAGACAGTAGGCTAATCTAACCTGTATAATGTAGTGAATGTGTCACGAAATCTCGTAGCACTACTATATAATTCTGTGTATTTCCCCCAAATTACCTGACGTGAATGTGAACATGTGAGTGTTAAAGATGGGCTCAAGACGGTCTTGTTTCGGATAAAAACATAGTTACTCTATGTGGTAGGAGGAAAGAAGCTTAAAATTATATATTTCCTTTTTTTTAACAGTAATTTTGTAAATGGAACTATATGTTTAAAAAATCAAATAAAATAAATCAGCTTCACGCTGTATCTCGCACACAGTAGGGTAGGCAGAGGGAACTAGTGTTAAGACACTCCGTTCCCCACTTTTTAACGATTTCTGGAGGCATTGCGTGTTGAGTGGCAGAACTCAACGCCGCGCCTTGCCTCGACACCAGAGCGAATAAATGGAAATAAATGTAAATAAATGTAAATAAATATTCACTTCCTCGAGTGAGGATTGAACCCACAACCTTGTGCCGCTGCGCCACGAATATATGTTTGCTACTATATGTTTTATCTCGTGTATTTGATATTCTTATTGTGTGATATTTTTTACTGTTGCTTGAAACGATTGAAACTTCTAAGCGTAGCAAAAGTTGAAAATAGAAAGCAAACATAAATTTAATGCATTCAACATTACAGGAAAAAAATAAATTTTCAAGAATATACTCAAAATGTATTTTGCGTTCTTAGAAAATTGGTTTTAGAAATCTTAATGCATTTTATCTAGACTTGACTGAGCGTGCAATATAAAACGCAATCTGATTATGATGAAAGCAAGACGATTTTTACTACAACTAAAATTTCAGACGACGACGTTCCACTAAGCAGCTGTAAAAGAACTATTTTATTGGATTAGATGAAACTTTAGTTTTCAATGTAAAGATTTTGTCTTTAAAATTATAATGTTGTTAGAAAAAGAAAATTATTCAGATTAGTACCTAACAAATAATTATGTAGTTCAAGCGGACGAAGCCGCGAACGGGTCGCTAGTACTTTAATATATTTTACCTTTATACTTGAGAATGATACATCCATATTTTGAAACGTAAATACTTTATAAAAAATAAGTTTCAAATTGTAATTATTAAGATTTACATTAAAATGAGCAAAATAATTAAAAGTAAGTTATATAAAAATAGAGTGTAATGATCTTTAACGGTCGCTCATCAAAAGCTCGTACAATCAAGAGAAGTATGGCACAAGTATTAAAGTATCTAAGTGTAATAATAAAAACGACGTTTTCGTGATTCGCATAAATTATATTCTAAATACTTTTGAATTCTGATAAACAAGTTGACCGTTTCGTTCAGAATTCAGCAAATAAATTATGAAATTGAGTTACTTCAGCAAGACAAATAAGCAATCAGCTTATATATATAATAAGCAATTAGCTTGCAAATATAATAGCTACAGATAACCCATAAAATATTTAGTATGTTTTGTAAATGTTCAAAAATATAGCTCATTAAAAAAGTTTTTAATTAGTTAAGAATTTGAATATTTTAAGAAGTTGTTAATGATAAAGCTGTAATTATCCGCTATGGTGCTTGTTTGAAACAGACATAATGAATCACCTACCCACCTATATCATCGTTCTCGTGCCAATAAATATATTGCAAAATGATCGCGCTTTTGATAAAAGCGTATTAAAATCGAGATGTCACTAATTATATTATTTCTTTCTTTTTTTTTCACAACTAGCAGAGTAGGGAGAGAATATATCGATTTTGTCTTTACTTTGTAATTATTTAACAACATGTCTTTGCAATTTTAATCGTATTGTTTGTCTGTGTTATTGCTTCTGCCTTTTGACAACTGAATTGATAAGCTTTAAAAAAATGTTAGACACTTNAATATTTTAAGAAGTTGTTAATGATGAAGCTGTAATTATCCGCTATGGTGCTTGTTTGAAACAGACATAATGAATCACCTACCCACCTATATCGTTGTCGTGCCAATAAATACATTGCAAAATGATCGCGCTTTTTAATACAAGCGTATTAAAATCACGAGATGTCACTAATTATATTATTTCTTTCTTTTTTTTTCACAACTAGCAGGGTAGGGAGAGAATACATCGATTTTGTCTTTACTTTGTAATTATTTAACAACATGTCTTTGCAATTTTAATCGTATTGTTTGTCTGTGTTATTGCTTCTGCCTTTTGACAACTGAATTGATAAGCTTTAAAAAAATGTTAGACACTTAGCTATTTTAAACGGTATAGCAGAACAGAAAATATAACTTTTTTAAACTTTTTGATAAACCTTAAAGCAAAAATAATAATAACAAACCAATTAACCAATAAAATATGGATCACATTCTCTATATATGAACGCACAAACTCTAGACGTCTTGACATGCTACTACAAAAACTGTCGTAAGCTTCTTTTGCTTTACTTTTAAATATTTATTATATAAGAAACAATATCTCTCTGATACACGTAAAGTAAAAAAAATCAGGTAACACCATAAACTAAATATGAAACGAACATATAATAAAGAAAAATATTTGATAAACTTAAGCCGTGGAACGTTTTACGCACAATTTCGTTAAAACGTGTCGAAGGCGCGCATACTTTTTTGAATAATATTATCTCATTCGCAAAATAAGCTATAACGGAGCTTAAAATTGTTAACATAGATAGATAATACATACATAGATATATACATTAATCAGAGGCCGTCGTGGCGCTGTAGCGCGACGGTTTTGGGTTCGATCCCCACTCGAGGAAGTGAAATATTTATTACGTTTATATTTCCATTTCTTCGCTCTGGTGTAGAGGCAAAGCGCGGCGTTGAGTTCTGCCACTCAACACACAATGCCTCCAGAATCCGGTAGAAAGTGGAGAACGGAGTGTCTTAACACTAGGTTCCCTCTGCCTACCCTGTTGTGTGCGGGATACGTGCGTACGATGCGTGTGCGGATATTTAGTATTTTAGTGTTTCCAGGTCGGTACGATATGGGTACCTTCAAAAAGCGCGTCTATCTCCACCTCAAAGGCCGGCAACGCACCTGTAGCTCCTCTGGTGCTGCATCGACCCGAAGGAAGGCTCGTTTGCCTTATCCTTTTTCCATAAAAAAAATATTTTTTAGATAGATATCAAAGTAATAATATGGCAGTAAAATATATCAATATTCGTATACTACACTTTTTTATTAAAGCAACAATATTTTGCAAATACGCCGCTATGAACTCAAGATATGAAGATATAAATGCGACATGCAATATAACAGGCAAGAATGCTAAATTGCAAATGGACGCGTACCTATATTGAAAATGTTTCACACTATTTTATTCGCCTGAGTGATTATTATGAATGGTTTCAATCCTATAAATTAAGTACTTTTAATAATATGCATTATACAACTGGAAATTTCTTAATGAATAGAACAAGATTGCTAAATTTATTATTTTACTCCCGTATAACATGAATACGGTTTTTGGATATATTTATCATACTTATCCATTCCTATATTATAGATTCGAAAGTAACTCTATCTGTCTGTCTCTCTGTCTGTCTGTCTGTCTTTTACGCAATCAGGGCCAAACCGCTAATTTAATTGTGATAAAATACTCATATAGAGATACTTGAGGGTCCCGGGAGGAACATAGGATACTTTTTTTTCTCATAATTGTATTATTTTCGATATATTAAAATACTTATTAATTTGACATGGAATTTATTCCGCCATGTTTATAACAACCGCCGTTGCTAATCACCGATTTGCAAAGTTTGTTGTTAGAAAACGTCACCCAAAATGAGCTTGCTTAACGCATCTCTCTATTGAAAATTGAAAATAATTTCATAAATATATTTAATAAACATTCGTATAGTTCAAGCGGGCGTAGCCGCGTTCGGGTCCACTAGTATGTTTATATAATATTGTGATTTGTTTGAATGAACTCGTTTCATAACAAGTATCCTAAAACAAAATTGTAGAATTTAATTTTAATATATGATTAAAAAAAAAGAACAAAAACCCCGACTGCATAAAACTAAGAAAAAAATAAACAAAGCCAATAGTTTATTAGGATTAACAGTCGGGACCTCTCTAAGTTATGCGGGGTTCCTGGTGAAGATTTTATTGATTGAAAAATTACTTATAGGTCCCGACTGTTAATCCTAGTGTTAACTAGGCTCCCTAGCCTGCTTACCCTGCTACCTGCCGGAGACGACGAAGCTGACAAAAAAAATGAACAACATTAACATTATAACAATTGCAACCTATGCTTAACTTATATTGAAAATATTTTTTTAACTTTTACTTTAATGTAAATTAAAACGTCTATTATTAATAAAACTAAAATTTTCAGAATGTAAGTATAACATTATGTTCTTTCTATTGTATTGTAATAGCGTTAAATAATAAAATAGATACAAACAAAACTAGCTAAAAGTTTCCTTGTCTGATTTATTATTTCGTGAAAATTAGAAAAAATAGCCTGTTAGCGTATATGGGATGGGTCCAATTATTACTGCCCATATTCTATGTTGGTAAAAAGTCGAGAATTTGTCATAGTAATTCTTTTTTTTCCGCCTAAGTACTTCAAAAAGTTAATAATTAAAACTTGTTTCTATTATAAAAAAATGTAGGATAGTCATATAAAAATTATTTACTTTCTTTATGTTTATATATAGAACTAGCGGCCCGCTCGCGGTTTCACCCGCGAATATTGCAAATTCTATGCAAAATAACTCCTATGCAAAATTTGAGATTTCTAGCACATGTAGTTTCTGAGATTTCGTGATAAGTGAGTGACTTTCGATTTTATATATATTTTCATGTAGGTATTTTTATATACAAAAATTAAACACAATGAAAATGTTATGAGTAAGGTATAAATAGCTGAATCAGTAAGCAAAGAAAAAGGCACAAAAAAATTGTAAGAGCAATATAAAAAGTTCCCCAACTGTCAAAAAATATATGCGACAGATAAAAATTACATAATCTTTATGAATTTGTCTAATTTTGAAATATTTGTTTTTCTCTATTTGAACATTTATTATACGAAATAATTTATGATTGGTAACGTATGATGATAGACTAATCATTGTACACGTACGATGCAGGATTGCAGGCTAACAAGGCGGGAGGCGGGACCGCCCGCCCAGAGTATATAAGCCCACAAGCCTTCGTCAAGCCTCATTCCAACCACCGCGTCGACCGCCCTAGCACTACCGCCTAAGACACAACAGGTTAGTCCCTTTTTATTTATATTATTTTGTATGAAAAAATCATATATTAAATCAATATCATAATTTTGAACAAATATATAAAAATGTAAAATAAAAATTTGAAATAGATCAATATGTTCAACTTATTTTTAAATTAATATATTTAAAAGAAAAAAAAAACTACAAACAAAAATAGAACACAATAAAACGTAACATAAAAAGTTTTCACTTATGTATATTTGCGCTAAAAGAAATGTAACTTTCAAAGTTTCCCGAATAAATTAATATAAACAATTCCGATATATTAGTAATATGGACAAATATTTTTATAATGCCTATTTATATCATTTAGACGGAGTATTAATATTGTAATATTGTTTTTTCTTTGCTTAATTTTCAATTTAAAAAATAACCAAATAAAAATTAGTTAGTTATTAGTTCGTTAATAAACAGCGTACTTTTTAACATTTTTTTTACATATAAGAATATTTTATAAGCATTTTAGAATTACATAATACTAATACAAATTACTTTCAACTAGTACACTATATTAGTACTTCATAATATTTTTTCTCATAAAAGCATATTTCGAATTTAAAAGCCTATCTCACAGACATATATATACTGTAATAATAAACAAAACGATTATCTGTTATAAGAAATAATTTTCGTTCACGACATACTCTCTTCTATATTTAGATTAAAAATTATAAGAAGAGAGTAATCACACGATTACTTGCACGTGTACGACATCGATAAAACGTGAAGGAAACAGATCAATAATAAATATATTTCTGAAATGTTATAGCCCCGTTATAAAATCAGCCC
>JAKRZM010000291.1:395116-431354 GCA_036379175.1 Heliconius cydno galanthus
AAAATTACATAAACTTTATGAATTTGTCTAATTTTAAAATATTTGTTTTTCTCTATTTGAACATTTATTATACGAAATAATTTATGATTGATAACGTAAGATGATAGACTAATCATTGTACACGTACGATGCAGGATTGCAGGCTAACAAGGCGGGAGGCGGGACCGCCCGCCCAGAGTATATAAGCCCACAAGCCTTCGTCAAGCCTCATTCCAACCACCGCGTCGACCGCCCTAGCACTACCGCCTAAGACACAACAGGTTAGTCCCTTTTTATTTATATTATGTTATATGAAAAAATCATATTTTAAATCAATATCATATATTTCCATAATTTTGAACAAATATATAAAGAAGTAAAATAAAAAAATTTAAATAGATCAATATATATATGTTCGACCTATTTTTAAATTAATATATTTAAAAGAAAAAAAAACTACAAACAAAGATAGTACACAATAAAACGTAACACAAAAAGTTTTCACTTATGTAAGTTTACGCTAAATAACAAAATGTAACTTTTAAAGTTTCCCGAATAAATTAATATAAACAATTCCGATATATTAATAATATGGACAAATATTTTTATAATGCCTATTTATATTATTTAGACACAGTATTAATATTGTAATACTTTTTTTTCTTTGCTTAATTTTTAATTTAAAAAATAACAAAATAAAAATTTATTAGTTATTAGTACGTTAACAAACAGCATAATTTATTAAATTTTTTTGCATTCTAAAATGCATATAAAATTGTTCTTATAAGAACAATTTTATATGCATTTTAGAATTACATTTTTTTTTTCTCATAAAAGTATATTTCAAATTTAAATGCCTATCTCACAGACATATTTATACTGTAATAATAAACAAAACGATTATCTGTTATGAGAAATAATTTTCGTTCACGACATACTCTCTTCTATATTTAGATTAAAAATTATAAGTAGAGAGTAATCACACGATTACTTGCACGTGTACGACATCGATAAAACGTGAAGGAAACAGATCAATAATAAATATGTTTCTGAAATGTTATAGCCTCGTTATAAAATCAGCCCCTATATTTTTTATACAGATTATATAAAAGAAAATTATAAACAAACTTATAGATTTATAAAGTTTAAGTAATTCTGGATCAAACAAGTTAAAAATATTTAACATTTTAGAATGAGAATAACACTGAAACAAAAACGTTAAATTCCTTTAGATTTTTTTTATTTTAACTTAAAAGTATCAGGGTAGTGTCCATATGATATAAAAATGCAATACCCCACTAATTGGACGTTCAATTATTTTGCAGCAACTTTACAGAGACTTGCTAAATAAAAATGAAGAACTTATTTAATTTCATTACATAAAGGATACTGTAACTTAGTTTTTAAATATTTTTATTTATCAGCCTCACGCTGTATCCCGCAGAGGAGTTAAGAGACTCTGTTCACATTGCGTATTGAATGGCGGAACTCTACGTCTCACTTTGTCTTTGACACCAGAGCGAAGAAATGAAAATATAAATTTAAATAAATATTTTGTTTTCTCGAGGATCGAAAGAAGGAGAGAATCGAACCCACAACCAGCCACGTTCACAGTTACACTTTGTGGTCCTGGGCCACGACTAGTACGATATTTAAAATAAAAAAATTAAGCTCCACGCTGTATCCCGCACACAGCAGGGTAGGCAGAGGGAAAACCTAGTGTTATTATTATTTAAATATAATAACAATTCGTACAATGCACCCATTAATATAGTCTTCAAGCATTATAAAATAATCAAGTAAATTTTAATCCAACTTAATTTTTGCGAGAAGACAAAATAAATGAATTTGCAAATATATTTTTTCTTTCATTATGTATAATAAATATCTATGAAATAAAATAAAATAATCAAATTAAACGTGTGCCATTCAGATAGGTAGAATTTGATTATGAAACCGAGATGAAATATAACCATGACGCCGTATGCGTCTGTAACAGTAACTTAATAAGCGATGCAAATTTTTAATTCCAATTCTCGTTTCACATTCTGTCATGCTGAAAAAAGTATTGAAAGAAATGTTCCATTTAAATTCAACTCAAAATATTTTTTATAAATGGTACATAATAATAATGGAGGCCAGTGGACCAAAAATTGTAAAATATTAACTTTGTTTCGTTATTTTATATTTCTTATATAAAGTCATCTCGTTAAATACACACACACACACAAACATTTCCTCGAGTGGGAGTCGAACCCACAACCTATCGCGCTTACTATCGCACCCCTGCGCTACGACTGGTCTCAATCACCACTATAAAATTATTACTTTCTTAAGAGGAATAGCATTAAAAAACTTTAATCAACTAATTTAGTTCAAATCAGTCTAAAAACTATCGTTTTAACAGTAATTATTGAACAAGATACGTTTCTCGATATAGTCTTATACGCAAATGAAATAAGTAGATAAAAGAAGATAGAATATTATATATTAATAATAATACTAAGTAATCTTTATTAGAATTAACATTTTAAATATAAAACAGGTCTAATGATGGGAACCGGATGTGCACTGGCTGTGGCCGTTGCCACTCTACTTGTTTGTTGCAACGCCGATCTTCACCAGGTAATTAGAAATTATTTATTGTATTACCAATTATAATATATCAAAATATAAATTTCCTTTTTTTATTATCTAAATTTATACAAAAACTATTTATGATAAAAGTACAGTATTCTATAATGCCAGTATACTATACTACTTATATATACTTGTACGTATAAAGGAGCTAATAAGACAAATAAATATTTTTATTAGCTTAATGCTGCCCATAAATAGCAGGGTAGACAGAGGAAACCAAGTGTTAAGTTGAAAATATTAATAAATAATAATTCATTCTTCTGAATGGGAATCGGACCCACAACCGTCGCGTTACAGTTACGCTTGTGACCCTGCGCCAGGATCGCCTCATTTAAAAAATATTTCATTTAATTTCACTTTAACACGAACAATCGACCTAAGGTTATTATACAAGTAAGCTTCCTATCAGATACTAATCACAGAGCTCGAGAAAAGGAAATTCTTGTGTAAATAATAAAATGATTGTAAGAAAATTTAATAAAGCTCTAAAGCTTATATGGGCTTGGTCGTTTCAATTAGTTCAATTCAGTCGCTGAAATATTTAAATTGATAAAGGGATAAAGATTTCGTTGTAAATTGGTATTTAAATTATTTAAATATTTAAATTTTTGATTTATATCTATATATTTATTTTTATAAAATATAAAATATATGAGTGATAATAAATATTTTATTATTGGTCTGGTTTGTTCAGGATCAAGATGTAAGAGTGGGAGACCATCGTGGTAACTACGATTCTAGTGGTAAGATACAAAGACATCTCTCGGGTGTTTTAAGTCTCATATTTACACAAAATCCAGTACGAGCATTTGCACTTCAGAATGTTACCCCTACGTTTGACCCTCAAGCACTTATAAATTCCTTCGTTCGTTTACTCATTTTTCGCAAGCACTTAAAACGTTATGAACTAAAATAAGTCACTATTTTATAATTAAATTATTATATTCATTAATAATTGTTGCACAATATTCGCACAAATTATTAAAAGTATGCACTTAATAAACCAGTAAGTTTCCCTTTCACGTTTTATTCACGGTGATGGATTACTGCACAGAGTTTTTGCTCCGCACAAAATTATCAACTGCACTGCAAAATCTTTTTCGAGCACTTGTTTCTTACCTGGTGAGTATAATATGATATGAGTAGTTCAGTTTAATTTGACATCATTTGAATTGTGTGTTCCATATTTTTTTTTATTACAGATTACATACAAAGGGAAGAATTAGAAAATTTTTTGAGATATCTCATAAGATATGAAAATACATTGAACAATAGAAATATGGGTGGAATTGGAGGAAGCTCTATATTAGGAAGAAACATCAACAACGAAGGTAATTCGTTTGGGAGAGCTAACGGAATTGGTGGTACTACGCTAGTGGGAAGAAACTTAGCATATGCAAATGGACTCGGAGGATCATCACTTTTGGGAAGAAATGTAGATGATAAGGCGCAATATGCCAGATTTTTGGATCCTTTGGGTGGTAGTAACTTCGTCCGAAATCTTGACCCCATTGGAGGAGGAAATTTAGTAAGAAACTTGGACTCCATCGGCGGAAGTAATTTCGTGAAAAAGAACCTTGATCAAATCGGAGGTCCAAATTTAGTTAAAAGAACCTTAGATTCTTTGGGTGGTGGAAACTTTGTTCGAAATTTAGATTCTATTGGTGGAAGCAATTTCGTTCGACATGTTGATCCCCTTGGAGGTGGAAATTTTGTTTAAATTATAAGATAATTTACATATTGCGATTAATTTATGTTTTCGTAAAATTCTTCAAATGTTATAAATGTGATATATTTAAGTTGGTTTTAATACTTTTGAGTGTTGTTTATTATTAAAAAATAGTCAATATAATGTGAAATAAATATCATGCAAACCATACACCATTTTGAAATTATTTTTAATTCTAGTTTACAGTAACCTTATCCTTTTAAAGTGTTACGGTGCATTTATGTACTATTAATAATCTATCTCGCATGGATGCTTAAAGCATTAGCTCGTATGTTCATGAAACGCGTTGAATAAACCTCAAGGAAGTTTTAAAGGTAAGACGTTTAAGTGTTTGTGTAATTACGTATAATATTAATTATTTTATCATATTAATAATGTTTATTATGTAGGTCACAAGCCTCGTAATTTGGATCCTCTTGGCGGCGGCCACTTAGTCCGACAGGTGCGAGAATTACGTGCCAACTACTTCCCTTACTTCTTGGGTCGCAGATTTGAATATGGCAGGTAATTTGTTCATTTTGAAAATTTTATGCAATGTAAATGAGATATATTTTTGATAATACAGTATTATTTTTTAAATTAAACTTGTCAACAGAGTTTGCAAAGCATCAACTTATTTAATACAAAATAATGTTTTAATAATAACAGTTTCTTGTGTTATCTAATGCTCTTTTCATTTTCTTACTGAAATAAAAATACTTCTTATGTATTCTCGTCTGTAAAACTGCAAATCGGCCTTACGACGATATATTATTCAAAAAAGAAAGACTAAGCCGTCGGCACTGCGGAGTGCACATTTGTAGTTTCGCAACAATCCATCCGGAAAATTTCTTTGCAGCTCATAGATCCGTATCCGTAATATACTAGCTTTGTTTATCAAATAACAAGCACTCAGAAAATTGAAATAAAAATATAAAAGAAAGAAGTGGCAAAGACAACGTACAAAAACGTACTTTTTAATAACTGACTGTTGACAATTACTATTTAGTAAAATTTTAAATAATCTCTTAAGCATTTTTGGAATTGTTTTATTGTAGCGCATATGGACGAAAGCACGACTCGTGGCCCCAAGGTTCAGCTATGGAGTACGGATATTACGGAGAGGGACTACCTAAACGTAATTTCGATGAGATCGACCGGTAAGTGATATGCAACATCAGCGCACTCATCCACATGTACTCGAGAAAATAGTATTTAAAGAGGACAAATTCCCAACGAATTTATGATGTAGAATTCTTTTTAAGAAACTTTTTGTGTAGCCTCACGCTATATCCCGGTAGGCAGAGGGAACCTTGTGTTAAGACACTCCGTTCCCCACTTTTCGTTCGAGACGTTGTGTGTTGAATGGTGGAATTCAACTCTTTTTTAAGATACTCATTATAATATTTTATTTTTCACTTTAATATTGCATTTCATTCTCATATTTTTTTATATACATACTTATAGCTTATTTTTTTATTTGAGGACAGTCCTACTGCAGGAGCACAAGTATGTGATTGTAAACGAAACTGGTTGTGAGTTCGATCCCCACTCGAAGAAATTAAATAATTATTTCAGTTTATATTTTCATTTCTTCGCTCTGGTGTCGAGGCAAAGCGTGGCGTTAAGTTCCACCACTCAACACACAATGCCTCCAGAATTAGGCGGAAAATGGAGAAACGGAGTGTTTTAACACTATGTTCCCTTTCCCTACCCTGCTGTGTGCAGGATACGGCGTGAAGTTGTGTTGTAAAAAAATATTTCAATTATTCCTTTTTTCTACGTAAACATTACTAGCATAATTTTGCAGCTAATGTCAGAATATTGTACCCCAAATATATGTATAATTATTATTAATGCTCTGTGTACTCTCGCCTTTTAAGCGAAGATTTCGCCACGCAGTTCTCACTGAAGAGTTTATACTCGTATATTTAAATGAAACTAAAAGGAAACCACCAATGACGGATAGACTTAAGTAGCTAATTTCATTTTAAAAATTATCTTTTTATTTAATTTCCAAACTATTTCGTTTTCCTAGGCAAACATCTTCATCAACCTACAAGTCCTAACGATCCGTCAAACTGTAACTATGAATATTAAATGTTGCCTTACCCTGGCCAGACGACCATCGAGGGAAATTTACATGACGTCTACGAACACTTCAATTTTACAAGACTTACCTACTTAATATTTAGTACCTGGAAGTTATATCTGCTTTATAATAGCTATCTTAAAATAAAAAAAATCTTTNATTACCTAAACGTAATTTCGATGAGATCGACCGGTAAGTGATATGCAACATCAGCGCACTCATCCACATATACTCGAGAAAATAGTATTTAAAGAGGACAAGTACTACACAATTTATGTAGAATTCTTTCTCTAATTACGTTTGATGTTATTTTAAGAAACTTTTTTTTTGTAGCTTCACCCTGTATTCTGCATTCAGCAGCTGTATCCCGGTAGGCAGAGGGAACCTTGTGTTAAGACACTGTGTCCCCCACTTTTCACCGAATTTTCCGAGACGTTGCGTGTTGAATGGTGGAATTCAACACTTTTTTAAGATACTCATTAGAATATTTTATTTTTCACTTCAAATATGAGAATTAAATGCAATATTTAATTCTCATATTTTTTTATACACATACTTATAGCTTGTTTTTTTTATATTTGAGGACAGTCTTAGCGCACAGGAGCACAAGTATGTGATTGTAAACGAAACTGGGTGTGAGTTCGATCCCCACTCGAGGAAATGAAATAATTATTTAAGTTAATATTTTCATTTCTTCGCTCTGGTGTCAAGGCAAAGCGCGGCGTTAAGTTCTACCACTCAACACACAATACCTCCAGAATTGCGGAAAATGGAGAAACGGAGTGTTTTAACACTACGTTCCCTCTGCCTACCCTGCTGTGTGCGAGATACAGCGTGAAGTTGTGTTGTAAAAAAAATTTTAATTATTCCTTTTTTCTACGTAAACATTACTAGCATAATTTTCAGCAGCTAATGTCAGAAAATTGTACCCCGAATACATGTATAATTATTATTAATGCTCTGTGTACTCTCGCCTTTTAAGCGAAGATTTCGCCACGCAGTTCTCACTGAAGAGTTTATACTCGTATATTTAAACGAAACTAAAAGGAAACCACCAATGACGGATAGACTTAAGTAGCTAACTTCATTTTAAAAATTATCTTTTTATTTAATTTCCAAACTATTTCGTTTTCCTAGGCAAACATCTTCATCAACCTACAAGTCCTAACGATCCGTCAAACTGTAACTATGAATATTAAATGTTGCCTTACCCTGGCCAGACGACCATCGAGGGAAATTTACATGACGTCAACGAACACTTTAATTTTACAAGACTTACCTACTTAATATTTAGTACCTGGAAGTTATATCTGCTTTATAATAGCTATCTTAAAATAAAAAAAATCTTTTCTTATAATGGATATCAAACAAATTTAAATACGTACCAGTAAGCTGCCTACAATGTTATATTTAAAAAGTTTAAACGGATATTTTCCGCTCGCCGAAGATATGCAATAAGCTTATTTGTATAAGTACATAAATACTTATTTTCTTGCACTTTTCGTGTCCTGCTTCATAACAATATTAAACAATTAATTTAAAACAGCATTAATTTTAAAAAAGCATTAAACTTAGTTAACATAAAAAAAAATCAGTTTATTAAGAATTAGACCAAAAACAAACACAGGATAATATTTTGACTCAGTGTTTATACACGGTTTCCATATTATGGAACTTTCTCGTTTCGCCAGGGGGAGTTAGTTGTAATTTGAAACTGAAAGTTTGTGTGGAGTGTAGATGAAGAGCTGTTTGCCTCTCGAATTACCTTTTGTTATTATTCAAAAGTAAAACCCTATAAATAATTTTGTTCAAGTCCTAAGATCTTAGGTCAAGCTAGCTTATTTAACTATTTATTTTTAATAGGCATTTTTTAACGCACGTTATTACCTACGAATGCTATTCCACCTATGAATACTATTTACCTGCTTATCATACCTACGGCTATTTTATTGACCTATACTTATTTTCAGATCGAACCTGGACAGCTTCGTAAAGAAACGTAACTTTGATGAAATCGACCAAACTTCCATGCCATTTCCTTTCAAGAGGTTTTATAACCTTTACGGAGCTAATAACTTGGATACTCCTGTGTAATTTTCTTACTATAATCTAGATTGATTGATGAACAATAACTAAATAATAATTTTGTCGAAATTGATTATATTTTGAAATAAAAATTTAATATATAAAATTATTAATGTAATTTATTTGTTTAGATAGTTTTTCATTAATTATAAAGTTGATTAACAGATTTACTAAATACTTTCTTACAGATCTAGTTTGGACAAGAAAAGATACAGGCCGGACTATCCCATGGATGAAATCGACCTTTCTCAGTTTCCTATCGGCTCGAAACGCTCATCAGATTTTCCCGCTTCACACCCACTTCGATAAATACCCAAAAATAGAAACTCGATATACGTATAACGACATTATCTTATTATTTTTAAGAAAAGATACCTGAAGTTTTAAATATATATGTAAATTAATTTATTAATAATGTACTGACCTAATTTACTAATTACTTTTAATCGATATTTAAAATATTCTTAAATGATTTTTCGAATCTCAGTTTTGTTATTACTAAAAATTCTCCCTTATATATAAATATCAGATATTTTAAATTTATATAGTTATTTCAAATTATAAATTTATAATTAAACAATATACCTAATGAATGTAAATGTATCAATATTACTAAGTAGATATCGTAGATAATATTAGTATATTGATTAATAATAAGACATTAAAAATGTTATATTAAATATAAATTATCAGATTTAAAATTGTATAATTAAAAAATATTTTTGTTGAAATTTAAAAAAATTGCAGGATATTAAAATTTATTGGAAATATTTTTAATATAAATTAAATTATTGTAAACGAAAACTTTTCTTTTATTTTTCTATACTATTAATTATTAAAAAAAGAAAAACGTTTCAGTTCACTATTATTAAATACTAGCGGCCCGCTCGCGGTTTCACCCGCGTGAATTATGTTATTATTAATTTCTGTCTCCATGACTACGTCCTAGTGACGCCTATGCAAAATTTGAGATTCCTAGCACTTGTACTTGTAAACATTTCAAAAGAATAGACTTTAGAACATAATATATTGGTGATTTATTTCCTTAAAAAAATATTTGCTCTGTGGCAGAAAGTGTTATTGTGGGTTCGAATTGTATTCTGGGAATATTTAATTCAAGAAAATATTATCAATTAGATTTTTTTGGCCTAGAGTATATACTACTACTAATATATCGCGTTAAGTTTTTCTTTGACGAATAGTCTGACGCCCATATTCCTTCAAAAAGCAAAGACGCCTGAAAATAAAAATTTAAAAGAATAAATGTATTACAAAATTATTAGAATTCTTCTGAGTGGTTTTTTAGCCTCTACAATCGATTAAGAGTATTAACTGACCTCATTTTTATATTTTTTTTATATCTTTCAGGTACAGAATCGAATTTTCTATCCTTTTATATAAAAATATGTCTCAGAATCTCTATTTCTTAATTTATTAGCTAACAAGACTGTAAGACTTTTGTAGCTCTTAGAATCTATCACTTTATATCTGAAGCATCGGCATAATATAGATTAAATATAAAAAGATATATATTAATAACAACAACGAACAATCCTCAAAACTGTCTCTACAAATACCCTTATATATTTTCAGTCTAATGGACAGCTCTAGCTCGATTAAAAATGTATGTAGTCATTCATTGACACGACGACGACACATAAGAACTGAGATTGTTTTTCCTAATAAAAAAACTTAATACGTACAGAAAAGCAATAGGAAGAATTCATATAATTTGAACGTAATATATTATAGAATCAGATGTATCAAGATTTCCAATAAGCCAATAATCATTCGATTCATTTAACAATCTAATGTCATGCTCTACAAACATTTAATATCCGCTTAGAAACTTTTACAAGATGTGCACTGTACATTTTTAACAGAAAACTAACGAATCGAGTCTTATAAGGATTTATCGAAATTTATGTAATTGTGAATTTTATGTACAGTTTTTGTAAAGCAAACGATTTAGATTTGTAACAATATGAAAATAAAGGAATATTTCTAAATTTATTCTGAATATTTATAGATTAAATAACAAAGATTCTCAATTCTCATTTATTTCTAACAATTCTGATGTCTAAATGTTATATTATATTTTTTTTATCGAAGGTTCCTGAAAAGATATTGTAATAAAAATATTATAAGAAATACAAGATATTCAGTAGAAATGTATATATATATTTTGTTTGTATCACGATATATTCCGAGAAAAGGAAGCTAAAAGAACAAGGCGGAAAACGCTACGGTTTGCGTAGCTTTTCGTAGCGCCTTCACTTCCCGCCTTGGACATGGCAGGTCGGGTGACGGCTCCCGACATTATTATGTCTTTCAATTTCCACTTCCAATTTTATTATTTGGCAACGCCTATATATAATAATATACAGTGTATATGTCTCTATATAATTTGTATTTCAAATAGATAAATGATAAGCCCGTATTACAAAACATATCACTGTAAATGTCAAATTTAATATTTACTAAGGTAGGTACAATAATTTGTATGTCTGAATCATAATTGATTTACAGTCATGACATTCACTAACTGTAATTTAATAACTCATGATCCTTGCTTACCGCATAAGGAGAAACGTACACATCCACGTTAAATATAAACTGGTTATGTACTTATTACCTTTACCAATACGACATATAGATGTTAGTTGCGAAATTACCTCAAACTTTATTCAATTACCTACATGTATTTTGGTAACCATGTTACCTGAGATTCTCGAAATGGAGGCCTAATTCAATTAGAGGATGTACAAAATAAACAATTTTTAATTTGAAAAATTATCAGGTCTTTATTATTTTTAAATATGATAATTCATAATTCATTTACATATTTTAAACATAATTTTAGACTATACCCATCCATATAATTGATGTTAACATTTCCCCGGATAAAACTTTTTCATTTTGTAATTGATATTCTAAGATCACAAAAATAAATTAAAAGTTAAGTTCATTTTGTGTTATTTATATAAAAAATGTAAAATATTTTAAATATTTTGTATTATTTTCACAACATTATTACTATTTCATATACGAAAAAATTTAATAATACTTACATATTATGTTGCCAAAATGATAGATGAAGCTTTGTATTTCATTCCATTCATTAATAAAAACCACATTCTATTGTAGCAGATGCACAATTGATATGAGTAGTATACAAAAGAGATCTTCGTTCTTATTCTACATTCATATTTGAAGACATAAAAAAATGGCAACTATCTTTTATTCCTTTACTGGTATTCAGATTAGTGTTTATAGAGCAGAATGTACATACAAAAGGAAATCTATACTATTCTAAAACTTGAAGGATTTGTGTAATTGAACGCGTTAACTTCAAATGAACTGTTTGTGTTGATTATTATGTACTCCATTTATCCAGGTAAGTTATAGCCTAAGGCTTCTCGGTCAGTGTTACCACGGCCACTTTAAATGTCTTATGTGACACATAAGACATTTAAAGTGGAAAGTGCAACTCTTAGTTATTTCCATTCGACTACGCAAAGACTACGAAGGTAAAAACTCCAATCTTATATAATTTTAAAACGACAAATTTAATTACCAATGGCAAAATACAATTTGACCCCAGTCTTGGCACACGGGCACACGTGTGTGACTGTAAATGCGACAGGTTGTAGATTCGATTACCCACACGAGAAAATATATAATTTTCGTTTCTTCGCTCTGGCAAACCAAAGCGAGGCATTGTGTTTCACCATTCCCAAATTGGTTCCCAAAATTGGGAACATTTATGTTTTAATGGGAACGGTGTACCTTATTACTAGGTTCCCAGGCTACCTACCTTGCTGCGTGCAGCAACCAGTGTCAAACTAAAAAAATACAAGAGTACATTTATACATAAAAGTCCGATATAGTAGAATATATTATTAAATTCTTTCACATTTTTGTGTTTACAAATAAGTGTTTCATGTTTCAATATAAATATATCACGTATATGCTAAAAATGCGAGTAACTTCAATTTTATTACGTTACTTATGGCTTGTAAAAAGAAACGGGAAAATGTTTCAGGGAGTCTAATGAAATATATTGATACAATTACAACGTTCCTGAATTTTATTCGCCTTTCCTTTAAATTGAGGCTTTTATAAGGGTGGTATATTAAATAAAAAAATCTATAGAACCACATTTTACTTTATTAAGCACTATTTTCATACCGCTCTGGTCGCAGAGAGAGCAGGAACACTCAGGGGAGGGAAATATGTACTCTTAAAAACTATTTATAAATTATAAGATAAAATTTTATAATTATAAAATTATCTTATACCTGTAACTATTAGGCATTAATGTTAATCAGGAAATATAATATTTACAGATATATACCTTATATTATACGGACTTTAATACCAAATTTTGTGTACATGTATGTATGTATATGTATAATAAATACATATTTAATTATAAATGTAAAATATTTTAAAAAGCAAATTCAATTTATCTGACTATTAAACTAAATCTATCTAACTTTTCCTCTCGACAAAGTTCGCAATGTCATGATGCAAAAGGTAGTTCTCTAGATAATTAAAATAGCGCTGTAACGGAGTGCTATCGAGTGGAAGCGATGGACACCACTCAAATATTACCTTGCTCTACTAATAAAACTCTCAAGAACTTTCTCTTGAGTTCTACGATACATTTATACTGTAATTTGATTTGCGTTAATATAAAAGACATAAGGAGTTGAAAGAGGAGATTGAGGATTTTTTTATTATTATTTCAAAAATAATATTATAATTGAATATATGCAAATGCATAAATAAATAAAAATAAATTGCGTGCCGATTGGCGGGACTCAACGCCGCGATGTGCCTCGACAACAGAGCGAAGAAATAAAAATATGAATTTAAATAAATATTTCATTTCCTCGAGTTCGGATCTAACCCACAACCAGTCGCGTTTTCAGGAAATCATGGGGCCGTATGTCTGAGTATTTGGTTTAAATTTCAACTCGATATCTTCAAGCGTTCCTGAGATAAAAGCTCTTGACAAACATACAGACAGACAGATGGACAACTAAATGATAAGGGTTTAAGGCTTTTTTTCTTAAAAGGTATGAAACTCTAAATATCTATTAAGTCAAACTTGTTACGAATGAAGTCATATGTCATACGAATTTTGTTCTCCTAGTCAAGTAAATTCAAATGACATCTCGTAGCCTGATATAAAATTGAACCAATAAATATATGTTTTAAATATTGAATTCTAGCAATAACTTCAAGTATTGCATCACGATAACAACTGCATTGAAAATGTCGACAGCAGGTATAGCTTTTTTAGATATAAAACATCGGAAGAGTTTCAAATGAAAGTTTGTATCATACATGTAATAAAAAGTATTTGAATTTCTCGGCTGCAACGTTATTTGGTCTCGCAACCTGAAATTGGATTGTAGATTACTTCATCATGTCGCTTACAAACATTACGTTGTTTTTAAACATCAAATATTTTCTCATGACGATAAATAATCAATTTTATTTATATTAGAGATGTAAGTAATTTTAAATTACTTATGAGTATTATTGCAACTTTGTAATTATTATTAAAACACTGTAGGCACTGAAGGTTCATTTGTTCCTTTTTTCCAAGGTTCATTGTTATATCAATTATATAGCATAATGCTCGAAACGAAAATGCTCTTTGAAGGAAACAAAGTTCACAACGTATTGGTCATTGTAAAATATCCACATAGCGAAATTCATATTTTTCTTTTAATAATAACTTAATAACTCACTAAGCACTATTATTAAAGTTTAAAACTTTTTCAGTTGTAATGTAACCACAATATAATTTTAATGATACATGACACTTCTATTTTATATTATATTCAACGTAACTAACTACTTTAACCTATCCGACAAGTCCAGATATGTCGATATTTTTTCTGGCTACGACTATTTATTGTATTTCCCGTAGACCCTATATTATGTAGGTGTACGCAATGTTTTCATTTATGTGCGTCATTCTAATGTCTATTTAAGTACTAAAATATTGAAAAAGTTCGTTTTATCATCAACTCGATTAGAGATGAAGTGATCTTAATTACCCGCATCTTCTATAAGATATTTTAAGATGTGGAATGAAAGATTGAATACATAAATAATATTTTTGGAGAGCTAGTAAACACACTTAAGAATAGCAAAGGTTGTTCAGCTAAGCACATATTATTTTTTAGCTTCTCGCTGTATCCCGTACATAGCAGGCACAGACTAATACTATAATTTTAGGTTATATGTTTTGCAGAATAAAACTTAAAACAATATAAAAAAATGAAGTGGCTAATAAATATGATAAAAGTGAATGACAAGTTGATAACATTTTATAAAAGGGTTCATGGGCCTTTTATTTCAAAGAGGTTCAAAGAGGCGAAATCTAATTTAATTACATTCGTTAGCCTTTTCTCACTTATCCCTTGGCTTCTGATCCTTTCATGTTAAACACGTGTGTTGGTTACTTGAATAAAGCGATTCTCAAAATCTAAAGATCCGTCAATAGCAGAGCTACTTTTCTTTTTTTATATATATAATTGCATTTTTATGAATTCATAAGGCACACATAAAACTATACTGTTAGGGAAATCATTCGAAATTGTAGTTATGTAGCCTATTACTTTAGAGACGGATTGTACTTAGAAATATTGTTGCTTTATGATTTGTACAAATTTTTTTTTGAGACGGAGTAGGCAGAGGTTTGTAGTGTTGAGATCTTTCGTTCCCCATTTTTCGTCAAATTTTGGAGGCAATGCGTGTTGAGTGACGGAACTCAACGCTGTGCTTTGCGTCAACACCAGAACGAAGTTATGAAAATATTAAATATTTTATTTTCTCAAGTGAGAATAAATCCCACAGCCATAAAATATTTGAAAAGTATAATATATTGTTTCTTTTAAACTACGTACCACACATAAACATTGTAAATATCGACATATAAATTGAGCGACATATAAATCGAATATTTTTATAATTTGTCTCATTAAGTATATCGCAATGAACAATCTTTTCATGTTACGTTTACACACTTGCCGGAGCTCAACGAACGTCCGATTCCATCTTTGCAAGGTTTGCAGCAACCTCTCATACATTCAGTCTCACCTCACTCATGAGTTCGAACGAAATTCGGATGTATTTTGCCACACGAAGTAATAAAAAAAATACATTGATATATAATTATATAAATACAACATTAACAAATATTGAATATTAAGTAGACGGGGAACTTTATGAGGAAGGCATCATGTAAGAGGCGGATTAAGTTAGGGCAAGCGAATAGGAAGTGAGAAGGGAAACCGTCACCTTGGCGACATTCACACAATGAGTGGTCGTCATGTTATGTCGATCCTGATGGATCTTAGTCAGGTGTACATGCATGTCTAAAGCGCAAGCGACAAATAGTTAATAAAAAGCTGAAATAACTTCGACATCCACGGCTATCATTCTTGCATGAAGGAACATACTAACTCGAACACAACAGAACACTGGTCCAGTACGTCAACTCTCGCAAGCTGTCAAAACTCACAAACCAAGTCATTTACACACTTGCATTTGTTGACACGGGGCAGGGCAGGGCTCAGAAAGCATGTAAACGTAACATTATATACACCTTAAAATGTTACCTAAATAAATAATTATTTTTTTAACTTTAATATAATAAATGGAAAACGGAGTGTTTTAACACTAGGTTGCCTCTGCCTACCCTGATGGGTGTGACATACAGCGTGAAGAAAAAATACTTTAATTTAATATTTTCGAACGTTTCTATGTTGGAAAAGTTATTCGACATAATTATGTTATAATGCCCTTATAATTTTTAAAAACGCGTTATACTCCTCATAGGCCTACTAATGTAATACAATAACGCTTTCTCACAACAAAAAAATCATTTAGATAATTAACAACAAATGGTATGGTATGGTTTTGAGTCAAGAGAATTGACAATCTGTCGAGTGTCGACTGTCAAACTCATTGCTTAAGCTATTTTATAGGGGATTAAAATTATTGTATTTAAAACGATTAAATGTTTAATTTACTTATAAAACTATATATTTAAAATGTAATTTTGAGAATATTTATTTAAATATAATAAAAATCAAATTAAAAAAATTGGCACTAAAAGAAAGTATTGATCAAAACGTTGTGTTATCAATTTTGTGTTTGTTATTAAATTAGATAAAGTTGTTGTAAAAATGACGGATAATAAAGCTTTAGTTATGGCTTCCACAAATGGACTTCTGGATAAATCTAAAGAGCTTCAAAAAGAAATCCTCATGGAAAAGCTAAGATCTAAAACGTCACAGTATAAAAATTTAAGTGAAACTTCCAAAGCTGTTCGTATGGCGATGCTGGTAAGCTTTTTGCACCATATGTAAATTGATATTAAATTTATGGAAAATTACTGTATTAAATGTATATATAAAAACCATTATATACATAATAATGCAATATACATTTCAAAATCACATTAAAGTATTTTTAAACCACTATTATTCTTCATGAGGCCATTCGTGGTGCAGGGGCACAAAGTGTGACTGTAAACCGATTGGTTCTATCCCCACTCGAGGAAATGAAATATTTATTTAAATTTGTATTTCCATTTCTTCGCTCTGGTGTTGATGTAATGTGCAGTGTTTAGGCCAGCCATTTCACATTCAATGACTCCAGAATTTGGTGAAAAGTGGAGGATGGAGGTTCCCTCTGCCTACAATGCTATGTTCTGGATACAGTGTAAAGCTGATTTGTTTACTATGATATTACTGATGAATTTATTTACTATTTTTCATTTATCCTTTATTAAACAGGATAATAGATGGGCCGTAGACAATGCTGATCGTATGATCCTACAAAAATGCCTTGACAGCCTTCAACATTGCATTAAAGTTAGCTCTTTACAGAGTCTCTTTGAAAGGCTAGAATGTCTTTCCAGGCAGCTTGGGTATGTTTGAAAAGTTGATAATGTTTATAATATTAAATGTACTGATCTTTTTACAAAATTTTTTTTGCATTTCAGACTCAAATTTGTGGTGGGCACCTCTGGTGTAAATTTATTTATTTCTTCAGATATGTTTTATTTGGAAATATTATTTGAATCTTCAGGGTCAGTCAAAGATGTCAAAATTCATCATGAGGGGAAGGTAAGTAAAGTTCTACTCTTATAATTGCTAAAATTGATTTTTTTTGTTGTGATCAATATATTAATTATTTGAATAAAGTAAATATATATACACATATATTTTAATTTGCTTTTTTTTGTCATTGTGCCTTGTGTGTAACATACAATACAATATCATTATAATTACAGATTGAACAACAAAGTTGTGAAGAACTTGTTCAATGTATATCACGTGGAGATTTTGCAGACTTCACAGCGCAATTAGAGGGACTTACAGCTGTCTATCAATTAAATGCTGAAAAGAAAGTGAGTATGGCTTGAATTTTTTTTACAGTACAAAATATAAAAACAGCTTTGTAATTATGGTACAGTATCTATACATCAAATAATTTCACTATTACCACTTTGACTTCATTGGTGAAGAGTGTCTTATCAACAATTAAAAGCAAACTGCTGTCTACACACTTCATATCAATTATGATAATATGATGCTTATTAAGTTCCTACAAGTTTTTTTATGTAATGCCAAAAACAATTATTTCCAAAGTGCACTCTTTCTTTACAAATATTACAGACTCAAAGTTTTATTAAATAAAGGCTGCAAAATTCTCTGCCTTTTTATTAATTCATTTAAGTGGGCAGTGGAGTGTCTTAACACTAGGCTCCCTCTGCATACCCTACTACACATGGTGTATAGTGTGAAGCCGAAAAAAATATATTTAAGACACAACTAACCACTTCAAAATTTACAAAAATGTTGTTAAAAATTGTAAAAGCTTATTAGTGAAATTTATTTCTATTTATTAGATTCAAATATATATATTATGAATTACTTTTTTCATCTTCTTTTAGTCTAAATAAAAACGATAAATATTTTTACCTTTCTCTGCCTTAAGATTGCCTGGCAGAAATTGCTATTAAGCAATAAGGCTGCCTTTTGTACATTTATATATTTCATTGTATTTCTGTGTCTTTTCTTGGGTGTACAATAAAGAGTTATTATTATTATTATTTTTATATATAATGACTACTATTTTTAACCATTATTTCTTTAGGTAAAATGTAAAGCATTTAGCGCACTTCAAAGTTTAGAAGAAGATCTATGTACATTACGCCAATTGCAAAGTATGATTAAAGATCCTTGGGCTCAAGTACACAAGAGTCCTATAGGCTTCTTGCAAAAACGAAGAGGAGGTATGTAAAATTAATAATTTCATATTTATAACATTCTTATAGTTTTATTCTACACTTACAAAATAATTCTAAAAAAGTATTTCATTTTATTCCATACCTAATTTTTAAATTATTTTTTTCATATTTCATGTATTATTTGACTCATTTTAAATACATATGTATTTCTATTTCTCTACTAAATATAATACAGTAAAACCTTATTTTACCAGATTACATCATTAATAGATTGAAAATGTCCAATAATCTGGCACCTCCTAAATATAATTCTTAGAAACATTTGAGATAATGTTCTTTCAGGCTACAATGAGCAGCATATAATTATGCAATTAGTTAATTGCGACTAGGCACAGATTCTGATTGTAAGCGCAATAGTTATGGATTCAATTTCCATTTCCTTGGTTAATTATTTTCATGTGTTGCTCTGGTTACAAGACAAAGGATGGCGTTGGTTTCTTTTTGCCTACCCTACTATACGCGGGATACAATGTTAAAATAAAAACAAAAAAACATGTTACCGACATAAAAAAAGCCACTGGATTATTAAAAAATATATATTATTTTAAATGTAAAATTTTATGTACTATTCAATCCAGTAATTCAAACATTCTAAAAATATGGAACTATCTGGTCATTTATGCTGGATTAGTGAGATTCTGCATACATTTTTTTACTTTAGATCTTAGCATAAAAAAATAGCACATGTCACACTAATATAAAATTATTTCAGGGCACGCTATGCGCCTTACATATTTTGTCTCACCGTATGAGCTATTAGACAAAGACAAAGGCTTGCAACCACTTACAGTAGAGCTACTGACTATGGGAAAACCTTCGGTTTCCAGTGGCCTCGCTTCCTTGGTAGCACCTTCTCATACACCAATAGGGCATTCTGCGACTGTACTTCTAGAAGGATCTACAGCAAATAAATTGCAATTATCACCAATTATATCTGGACAGCGTAGTGCAAAAGGGTATGTATGCGCAAAAGTGTCGTCGCCCACTTAAGCTTGTTATATTATAGCTGAATTATACAATCTTTTCATAAATTGTAGTCTAAGTGTTAAAATGATGTAATTCAAGTAATTTCAGTAGTTTTTGCGTGAAATTGGAACAAACATCCACGCTTACAAATTTTCGCATTTATAATATTAGTTTAGAGTTTGTTTATTACTAGTTTGTTTATTATATTTGTGGGATTTTTATGTACAGCAATTTTATATAATTTATGTATTGGTAATTGTTTTTATTTTTAGTACATATGTCAAGTCACCAAGGTATTTAAGTAACAGACAGATTAGTTTAAAAACAATTATTTGTGTTCCCTCAATTTGCAAAGCAAAAGTTTTCTTCAGGCAAAATTATATAAACTATAGATACCTGCTGGTATTTTAGTAAATGCTGCATTATTATTATATTACTATATGGTTATTACTTCCAGTACAGTCGGCGAGTCGTGACCATTCTGAAGTTAGCTGTAGATCGCTGCCTAATTTTGATGTTACGACTTTGATTTTCTCTTCTTGAGTGAACAATGCGTTAAAGTTCAGAATGCCTAACTTCAGAGTGTATAACTCTAACTTATAAAATATGCAAAAGTATGAAAAGTTCCTTAACACATAACTTTGTTCCAGAAGTGGTCCGATATATGCCAAGCTTGTACCTCAGAATAGTGCAATGTTGCCAGCTTGCTTTACACTTAAGCTTTCTCAGCCAACCCCACTTTGCGCCGGACTTGCAAAACTAATTCATGCGACAACTGAGGTAAGGAAAAGAATATTTTTTATACCCGAATATATTTGGGTAGCCAGAAGGAATCTAGTATTCCTTTCCCCACTTTCAGCTGAATTTTAAAATCATTGCGTTTTGAGAACCGGGACTTAACGCCGTGCTTTATTTTTTTACCACAGCGAGGAAATTAAAATATTGTATTCCTCCGGCTGGGAATCGAAACCACAACCTTCGTGATTACAGTCAGACTAGATAGTTCTATATAACATAAAAACTTATATTTAACAATAAGTACTCAAGTATGCACATACTTATGTTTAACAACAAGCACAAGCGTGCAGCTGTAAACGTGACGGTTGTGGGTTTGATTCCCATTCGGGAGAATGAAATATTTATTATTTTCATTTCACCGCTCTGATGACAAGACAAAGCGCGGAGTTGAATTCCGCCACTCAACACGCAATGTCAAAAGAATTCAGTGGAAAATGGGGAACGGAAGTGTCCTAATGAGTAATGTCTTAACACTAGGTATCTATATGCGGGATACAATGAAAAAACGAACGAGGAGTTAAAACAACAAATACTATTATTTTTTTCTTATTCTAAATACTATATAGTAATTTTCAGTAAGAGTCGCTATTCATAAGCTGTAATATAAATTATACATTTATGATTTTTTGTAATATATTTTTTTAACAATATTGCAGGTAGAGATAGCAGGGGACTGGGCAAACGCTAAACCGATGCTAGGTTTAGTGGCGCAACAAGCTTATAACAAACTAGAGCCCGGCAAGACAATCGAGTTGAATCTCAGCAAAGGACTTTTTGTGGTACCTAATTTTATTTTAGCTTCACGCTGTATCCCGCATATAACGAAAATATTAATTAATTAATTTTTTTGATCGGAAATCGAACCCACAACAGTCACGCGTTTGTGCCGCTGCGCCACGATAGCCTCGGTGACGGTGGTAATTTAATATGAAAATTAATTAATTATAAAAATATAAGAGTTAATGCAATTTTAAATGCTGAATGAAGTAAATAAAACAATAAATCTTTGTTATTATCAAAGAAATATTTATTTTTAAAGTATTTTCATGTAGACGTATTTCTACGTAAATAAGTATACAATATATTCTATTACCTGGAGTTTCCATTATCCTAACATCTAATGACACCAAATAGCCCGTTTAATAAAGTTTTTACTATAATAAAATATTACAGAACCTCCCAGAGCAGTGGCAGTGTTATTTCCTTTGCGAAACGCGCGGCCTCGACGGGTGCGTCGTCACCAGCGTGCCCTTCACGCACTCGTCGCACGTGCCACCGCTACTCGCCGCGCTCCGACAACAGGCGCTGTTCAATGAGCTCATAGCTAGCTGTGTGAGACTACAGTCTAAGCAGGGTAGCCTTATTAATTTTTAGTTTCACGCTGTTTCCCCCACTTAGCGAAGGAACCCTGGAAACCTAGTGTTGAGACACTTCCATTCTCCACTTTAGGCTGAATTCTTAGGATATTGCGTGTTGAATGATGGAAATTTGCCTTATTGCCAGAGTGAGAAAATGAAAGGTTTGAAATATTTCATTCCCTCAGTGGCAATCAAAACCAAAACCGTAACGTTTCAGTTGCGACGGTCTCTTTTATTACTTATTGGAGTTTGTTTAGATTTTTATGTATGAACTGATATGAATTAAGACGATTATGTTGCAAATGTGAATTACTCAGTTATTACTCAGTCATATGTTATTTTAACAGAGAACTTAGAACATCATTTTCAATAATCACAAAAAGTTTTTGACAGCATGGCGTTATCATTCTATACTTAAATGGCACAAATTGCCCACAGTAATGGAGTTAGAGAACGTTCTGATGTTCGAAGTGAGCGCGTTGTCATGGCAACACATCTCCATATTCCTGGAGTACCCCCTGGACGAGAGCATGGCCACCGTGGAGCTGGAACTGTCGGACCCGGCCGCGCCGCGCGCCTCCGTCTACACGCTCAACACGCCGCCGCGGGAACACGTCGACGATTATATCACTAAAGTACTGCAGAAGAGCCATTCTATACCTATTACGCTCAGGTATGTCGTGTTTTCTTGTTAATCTGTAATAGTATTCTTTTATTCTTATTTTCTTTATTAATACTATACAACTGTTTGGTTGATGGCGTTAGCACTAACAAAGATTAGGTCGTAGCAACTACTTATTTGTATTAAATTATTTTGATGTTGAATAGTCAATTTATAGAGGAAATCTATATAACATCATGTTAACAATTTCAATGTAACCTACTGTATTCTACTGTATTCGTATAATAAACGCATTATATATTTCTTTTGTATAAATAATTAGAAACAGCTAATAATTTTACACTATCCTACATATTCAAATAGGAATTAAATAAAATTCAAAAGTGCATAATGCAGATGTCTTTATAATTGAAACTTAAAAAAATGTGCATATTAAAGTGAACAAAATAATAATATAAATGATTAGTAAATATTAAGTACAAATAAAAATACAGTTTATTGAGAAATCCCTATATAGCTGATCCCTATATAACAGATTATTTGTAACTAGATATTATATACCTATTTATACATATACCCATTTATACTGTTTAAGAATATTTACTGCTGAAACTACAAATGTATGGAATATATCAATTGTATTTGTGCAGGATAGCTGTCACTCTATTTTATTTATTGTAACATTGACATTGAAAAGAGCATCCAGTGTTTGTTGCCGGCTCTTCTTAGTAGAACTACATTCCAAGCCGGTTGTAGCGCTATATATCGACGATTTAAAAGTTCTTACTAAAGTCTATTTGAACAAAGTTCAAAATATTTCGAATATTACGTTATTTACATTTGACACGTTAATTTTTGATTAAAATTAATTTGTTACTCGACTTGTATTCACAAATTACGTCACACGTTCAAAGGAAGTTAAAGGCAGGGAGTCGAAGGCGGGAGGGGAAGAAGTGTGACATTTCAGAATGCAATATCTCTGCCTACCTTGCTACGTGCTATGCTGTGGATACAGCGAGAAGCTAAAACAAAACACAATTTCCAGATCTCTAGTGAAAATCTGGGAGCGTGAGAAAAAACAAATTAACGGTAGCTACTCAGCTCTGGAGTCAAATTTTAGCTGTGGCCTGGGGGGCATCGACCCCGGGGGTGACGTGAAGCACGAGCCACATGGCCGCCTGTACCCCGCCAACGTCAGCCACCCGCATCAGGGCGGTAAGTTAATTTTATTTAGAGTAGGCAGAGGGAACCTAGTGTTAAAACACTCCGTTCTCCATCCACTCCATCCTATTTTCCAAGATATAGTGTTAAATATCGAAGGTGAACGCCGCGCTTTGAACGCCAACCAAAGAGATGAAAATAATAATTAATTCCCCCGAGCACGCGGAGTTGCTGCCCCAAAAATGCACAAGAAAATTTTATATATAAATAATCTGTAAGTTTATTAAAGTAAATGCTTTGCACTACAGATTCTTCGTAAATCTTTGAATTTAAAGCATATTTGAATATATTAAATTATTATAATTTTTATGCAATTATATTTCATATTTTTTTGTCTCATAATACGTACATAATAAAGCAGTAGAAAATGTATTTCTATCTCCCGGGATAATAAAAATATTTCGTTAATATAGTATTTATAATGATTCTTAAAATTGGCACAGGCACATATCTGTCCGAGCAGCAGCATCATTTATCAATGATGTGTCAAGATTCCAACACGAGTGAGTCTAAGCCACAAATGGAGGAACGAAAATCAAAAAAGCGTAAAGCGGAAACTTCATTATGGCCGACCAGCCAGAAGAAGGGAAAACCTGGCATGAACGACCTGATGGACTCTGACAGTGAAAGTGATAACTCAGAAGGTTATGGCAATGATGAAAACACAATGAATAGTAATTCTACAAATGATGATATAGAAGGGCGAGAGTCGTCAGTTTCACAGAATGAATTTGCTTCGGACTTAGAACTTTCTGGAATGGACGCGACAGACGCCCTCGGTGGACAGGATAATAGAACATCGTCTGATATGGATAACTCTAACGATGGAGATGTGGAAGAAATGATCAGGTATGTACTATTAGAATAAGACTATAAATAAATAGTAAAGTAAAATTATTAATATACTAGGGGACGCGCGCAGCTTCGCCTGCTTATTTGCACCCTTAGGTGAGAATTCGAATAAACTATGAAGCACGTGTTCAATGAAATATTTTTAAGAATCCAAAAGTCAAATTTTATAAAAATCTGTGCCAATTTAAATGTTTACTACTTTAAAAATATGTATTGTATGGTAAAGTTTAGTATATCGTTTTTTAATTTTTCGTTTTTCATGTTCATTCTGTTTCCTTCATAAAATAAGAGAATCTAGTGTTAAAATCCTTTCTTATTATTCACATAATATATGAGATTAAATATCAATTTAAAATATTGTTTAACATTATTACAGGAATCCTTTTCACAAGTCTGAGCACAAAAGGCAAAAACTGAAAAGTAAAGATGAATCACGTAGTAGAAGTACATCGTCATTGTTACTGGATCTCACTGATGGGAAGTCATACATGCCATCGTCCGTCAGCATTACACCTATAGGCACGACTTCCGGTGCACCCAGTTCCGGTTCTGGTTCTAATATTTCATCTATGATATGTCTCGATCGAAGACCCGGGATTGAAATTATACCAATAACGGCGGCTACACCAGCTGCATTACCTAGTTCGATAACAATAACTCCTATAACGTCGTCACAAATAAAATCCATGGATGATCGTATTAGGTCCGATAAAAAATCAAGTAAATCGGGTGAAGAGCGCAGTAAAGAGAAAAAGAAAAAACGTCGTAGAGATGATTCTATGGGCCCACCAGAGAAAATTCCACCCAAACAAGACCCACTAACTAAGCCTGTGTCAGTGAGCATTAAACCTACAGACGGCTCACCAATGCGCCCTACTTCCCCAAACTCCATATTACGAAAATTTAGTCCAAGTCCAACACAAGGTCGATCAGTGTCGATAACTAAATCACCTAGTCCTAGCAGTGTGAAGGGCATGGGAAAGCCTTCAGGTACTTCAAGCCATCACAGTAGTCCGAGGCACTCGCCAGTACAAAATAGCCCAAAACATTTACCTGGTTATTCAAGTCCAAAAAACCACAGTATTTCTTCCCCAAAGCATAGTTCTTCCGGTTCGGGGAAGCCTAGCATGTCCACTCTGAAATCGGCGACGAGTGGTTCCCCATCCGGCAAATCTGGCACGACAGGGTATGATTTGACAAAAAAAATTTCAAAGGAAAGCTACAGTTCTAGTTCCATGACATCTAGAGATAAGGAAAAGAAACATTCCAGTTTATCTTTTTCTAGTTCAGATAGAAGTAGTCCTAAATTAAAAAACCCTATGAAACTTAAACAGTTAGAAATTACCCCAGTCTCGTGCGATAGTCCCATGACTGAACCTTTAATATCACCACCTAATGTTGAAGTCAACAAATCTAATGCTCCCAGTCAAGCTCGAAATAGAAAAGGTTCTCTGAGTGCCGTCATAGATAAACTCAAATCCGCTCAACACTGTGGCACTGATTCTGAAATCACAGTAAAGCCCAGCTCTTCCAGCAGTACAAAATTTTCAGATCCTAAAAGTAGTGCTACTAGTAGTAGTATGAAGCTTAGTGAAAGTAACAACCAGGAATACATGGTCAAACCTAGCTCAGATGGCATGAAAATAACAATTAACAAAACTAGGTCCAAAGAGTCATCGAGTAGTAGTTCTAAATTAAACTACTCTAGCTCCAGTTCCGGCAAACAATCGTCTCCTCAACTTACCCCACCAAGCCAAGGCTCACCCAAGACTCATACTGGCTTAAAACCAGGGGTTATAAGTGGGCCTGCTTCTAAAAAAACCCAAGTATTGCAATCATCCAAGTCAGCGAGCCTTTCCTCAAGTTCAACCCCTCCTAAAGCAAATATGAGCCCCTCAGACCAATCTAATTCTAGTGGTAGCGGCAGTGCTACAAAAGTGCCTTATTCTAAGTCCAGTAGTAGTTCAACTGGTATTAACTTGTCTAAATCCGCCTCTAAGTCTAGTTCAGGATCTCCTAAAAGCAGTAGTGCTGATCTTGCCAAAATCATAAGAGACCGAGATCGTGAAAAAGCCAGGACGAAGCTAATGAGCAATTCAGAAAAGTCTATTTTTTCCTCGAAATCTGAACGACACTCAAGTCCTAGTAGTTCCAGGGATGACGTAGACGGAGATCGCTTTAAAAATGCAGCTAAAGACGCTAATTTTCTTGTCGAAGGATTGATCAAGCCACTCGACACCAGCAGGTTTCAAATTCCTAAAAAAAAGAATCAAAATACTCCTGATAAAAATAGTCCAGTTTCACAATACGACAGTCGCTCTATGGTTAACGATTTCGCCCGTTCTATGGATCAGAGCAAATATGGATTTCCTCATTTTGACAGTCAAAATCGCAGCGTAGATTCTATGCAAAAATCCGCGTACCCGTTAAACGTACCCAAACCTTTATTGAACATGGGTGGGTTGAGCCCAAAAACGGTGGCTCCAAACAAGTCGGACCAATCGGAATATACTAAGACGCTTTCGGAAAGTATATCGAAGGGGGAAAGTCCGCAACGGAGCAAGGACGACTCAAAAGAGGGATTCTCGGGCTCGTATCCCATGATGCCAATAGATTATAAAACGGATATGGCAAAGGGTTTTCCCGCACCTAAGGGAAGTTCAGAAGATAGGAAAGGTGCGGACTCTTGCATGAAACCCCCCGCAAGTGGCACAGTCGCTAGGAGTGGAGCCACAACACCGCAAGAAGCTGCTGAGATGCTGTTAGATTTTTCATCTTCATCAGGTAGTAAAGTGTCTGGGATGGTGGCTGTCCGGCCGGTGTACCCCGCGTCGCCAGCTCTCTTACAATTAGCGAAAAGTCCAGCCCCTTCTCCTCTCGTAGCACCCTCACCCCACTCTAACTCACCATGTATTACTGACGACGAACTCATGGACGAGGCACTAGTGGGACCCGGGAAATGAATTTTATTACTATTTTCATTTAAATTAAAAGACAACAAGTTCTTATTTTATTATTTATAAATGCTCTGAAACTAAAGTGCTTATTTATTTAGCGTTATTTAAAATACATAATTTTTTAAGTTTAAATATTTAGTATGGGATGAGATAAACACCAAAGTACTGGGATATCAGTTAAGACTAACTACGAATTTTGGAAGAAGGTGGTTGTGTATTAATTTGTATTTAAGTATCTTTATACTCGTATACATGACATTACAACCATCTTAAGTAAATGTATTAAGAGTCATTCATTTGAAATTATATACTTTACAAAAAAAATATAAACTGATTATTCACCCTCTTAATATATTTGTAATTTATTTACATTGAAAAGTTAAATTATTAAAATTGTATACAATATGTCGTGATAGGTGTAAGCAGATTGAACTTTGAACGTGAAAATGTTATTTACGTAACTGGCGTAGTAGTAACAGTATGTAGTTCATTGTATATTATGCTGATGCTATTCATACTATGCATAATAAAACGTGTTTAATTGTATTTTGATAGTAATAACTGTTTATTTCCCACTAATCTATTGTGGTAACTGTTCAAAAAAATTTTAATTATTACAAAACAAAAACTATATCTATTATGATTTTCTTTTAAACATATGAAAATATCATTTACAAATGTTTTCTACATTAAATACAAATGCTGTCCAAAATATAGATAATAAAGTAATTAGTTTAAAAAAAATTGACCAATTGCCATGAAAATACAAACATACAATGTAAAATGTATGTTAAATGTTTAAAGTGTAAATAGATTGTATTCTTATTATCAATTGCGAAATCCATAAATCGATCAGGCATACATTAATTTACATGCTATTTATACTTAAGAAAAGTTTAACAATAAATAATATAATGAAAACCACTCTGCTTTTTTATTTCATTTATTTAATACTATGAATAATCCGACGTTTACATGCTTATAAAATTTAAATAGTAAAGTATAATTATAATTTAAATATTTTTTCTTTCTATGTCTCAATAATATCTTAGAGAGCTTGGATAGTATCCATAATAAGGATAGAAGTAATAATATCTTCTGTAGGCATATGGTCTTTTATAATATCTTCTTGATGCATACGGTTTTTGAGGCTTAGGAGGTTTATGCTTTTTTCGGAATATTGGAATTGGAACAAACCCAGCTGCAGTATTCATAATTTCGTTTGGATCCCTGTTCATCAAGTCGTTATAATAATAATCTTCATCTCTCATTGGTACAATTTCATTGTCAAAACTAAGTACATTGGTATCTGGCGATATTAAAGTGTTATCAATTGCTGGTCCTGCGCCTAAAATTTTATCTGGATTGTTTTCTTCTATAATGATATTCACATCTTCCTCAAACTTTGGTAAATCTTCTTGAAAGGATTCAATTGTTACTGTTTTTTCGTCACGTTCTTGTTCCTTGTCACCAATGTTGGAAACTGTTAAATCATTGACCCTTGAAGTATTTTCTATCAATATCACATTTTTGTCGGTCACTGTCTGTGTCAAACTTGGACTTATAACGGAAATACTAAGCCCTACCGCTATCCAGAAGACTGGGATTTTTTTCATTTTACTGAAATCAAAAGTGAATTGTGAGAACTCAGCAGAAATGTTGTGTTTTTGGCAGTAACAATACCTTTTATTATGAATTTTCCAGGTCAAAGAAAGGCGACTTCGCTTAAATATTTAAATAAGTAATTAGACCCTAAACGTTAATATCCAAATCTAGTTCATAAAATAATGTCAGTATAATGTTATTACTTATATACATATAGAGATTTTGTATAGTAGAATATTATGTAATATTATTATTTTATAAATATATTAAGGAATCAGCCCTATTTTATGAATATTGGTGTTTATCAAGAGAAAAATTATACTTTGTTTGTTTGTAATATAAGAAATCAATAGAAAAACTTATATTAACTATCGTGGTGTGGTGCTTATCGTACAGTGTAGCTATATAGCTTCGTGATGATTGAAGGTTCGACACCCATTCAAAGCTTTGATTTAAGTTTAAATTTTTATGTTTAAATATTTAATTTTATTAATAGACAAATTGTAGCGTTAAATTTCTCTGTAACATGACATCTGTGTATAGAGACCGGAGTGGTTTATGTCTCCACATTGTTTACCAACGGATACCTCGTTCGTGGGAAGACGCAATAAAACAGAAATTAAAAGAATCACGTCAAATAGAAAATTATAAAAGATATTCAGATTTTAAGAGAGCATCTACATGTACGGATAAGTTGAATTAAAAATTTACAATTGTATATTAAAATATTAATTTAAATAAATATTTTATAAGTAAGTACTTACTTGTATTAGCATCTAACTCTGCCGTCATACGGCCCCTGCCACGATTGGCCCCGATAATTTCTTCTTTGTGCTCGTGCCTGTTCTCGTCTCTCCTTCAATCTTTTCATGGCAAACCGAGGCAAGAAAGGATGAGATTCAGCCGTTTCCATGACTTCATCTTCAGTGACTAATGCAGCATTTTCTTCTCCTATTGGTTTCGCTTCATTTTTAACTACAATTAATAAGAAAGCAGCCGCAAATAAGCAAATTACTTTTAAAGACATTTTATTTATTTTATAATGTTAATTATTCGCAATTATTTTCTATTGCAGTGTATACGAAGCTGGTTAATCCCAATGTAATCTCTGAGGTCTCGTTCGGTCATTATATAGGAGTCTTCAGTCGGGTGACACATTAAATACATTTGTTTACAATTTGAATGTGTTTTAGGAAATATAACGGATCATCTCATCACTTCCAATTACTGTGTACTCGTTCTTAGCTATAGTAATATACATTATTTCATAAAATGATGAGATTTCAAAAAGGTAGTTTGTTATAGCTGGCACTTCTACTTATACTAAACGAATGATGTAGGTACGTACATAAATTTTGTATTATTAACTTATGTATGGTAATTAATTACGTTTAAAATTTGCAATCGGTTTTCTAGAAAGTATAAAAATACTATTTCATGGTAATATGTAATAACTTTGATAACTTGAATTTTATGTTTATTTTGTAAACATGTATAGGTATTCTTAATGTAGACTTAATTGGATCGTTTCTTTTTAAAATGCAATTTAATTTTGTATTCTAGTTTATTATTTCTCTGTACAATTTTCTTAAGTTTCTTACAATTTTCGGGAAAACGCAGCGAAAAACGGTATGACTATAACGGGACGATTGTGGGTTCGATCCCCACTCGAAGAAGTGAAATATTTATTTACGTTTATATTTTCATTCTTTCGCTCTGGTGTCGAGGAAAAGCGCGGCGTTGAGTTCTGCCACTCAACACACAATGCCTCCAGAATTCGGCAGCAAGTGGGGAACGGAGTGTCTTAACACTAGGTGCCCTCTGCCTACCCGGCTATGTGCGGGATACAGCGTGAGGCTGATTTTTTTTTTATTTCTTTCTGTGTTTTTCATTCAACGTGATATTGACTAAGTAATTGGTGTCCAACTGACTCACTTAAGTGGTCATAATCATAAAAAAGCCTAACTGAAAAAAAAACTGTAACTATTCTTTAGAAACATTGGGCCTAACTATGAATAAAATTGTTTGGACCACACAACTATAACTGTACAGCAGTGACTCAGATACGATAAATCCGTAATTAAAGACATGTGAAATCATAAATAAACTTATATTTCTTTGAAAATAACATCATTAACCATAGACCTAACAATCACAATGAGGAGGTGCATAACCAGTCTGGTGTTCCATGGCATGCCTATATACTGAAGGTAGCACATTGGCAACTTTTTCAGATTTAAAATAATTATGTACCTATAGATAAATTATAAGAAAATATTAAACATTTAAATAGAGAAATGTATAAATTTCCAATCTTAACAATCCTTACATTTTTATTTACATTTTATGTGTAACAGAACACGTTTTATATGCGATATGCGATATATGATAAAATAGACGTCTTTACATCACGTTTTTACTTCAACAATGTTTATAGGTAAAGTTATTTAAGTACTTCAGTAAAAATAATCCTTGTATAGATGTAATATGATATTTCCTTTACAAATTTGTTACTTTAAAAAATTTAAAATTTCTTGGAATGTCAAGCCCAGGAAAATATCAGTCAACATTACTTCACACTGGATCTCTTTTTTTTTACATGTATTCTATAATTGTGTATATTTATCTTTTTTATTCATTAATAGACATTAAAAATATCGACACTAAAAATATCTGCAAAAAGAAATTATACAAATTATTGCGACATGCTGCACGCGTTTCTTTAAATATCTCACATTACATATCGACTGTCACTCTTGTATACGCCTTATAATAATTGTTGTAGGTATATGGCGGTTTTCACGTGATGTCTTGAAATACTACTGATTATTATAATAGATATATTTTAGGAAGTATAAGTTCTGTTGAGACTATAAACGCGACTGGCTGTGGGTTCGATCCTGACTTGAGAAAATGAAATATTTATTTAAATTAACATTTTCATTTCTTCGCTCTGGTGTCGAGGCAAAGAGCGGAAGTGAGTTTCGCTCAACACTCAATGGCTCCAGAATTCGGAGGAAAATGGAGAAGGGAGTTTCTTAACACTAGGTTCCTTCTGACCACCCTACTGCGTGCGGGATATAGCGTGAAGCTGTATTGTTGGGAACACATAAAAAGTGGAGTAATCTGCTAGTTCTTAGTTTTTACTAAAAATATGTTTTTTGGCCAGAACATTCGGTAAACAAAAATAATTCTTAGTACCCCTATTTTACCTCGCCTACATGTTAGTAAGTCATTTTTAAATCTAATCTAATTAAATGCAATGCATGCATGAAAACATTTCTAAATCTTAGGGAAATATTAAGATATCTTGTTTAAATAAAAGCTTTTAAAAAACATAAATGCACCTAAGTAACCATAATAATATAATATATTGAATAAATTATTTATAATGCGCAGTACAAAAATTTAAAAACATAGAATATATCACAACAAATAAAAATATACGCTATCAACAACAGCACAATTATTAAAATGAACTTGGGCATACCGATTCCATTTGTAATCCTATCTGTAAACAAAATATTCGCATTGTCATTTTTCTAAGAAACATAAACATATCTGTTTACACAGATTCGAATCCTGCTTTACTACATGTTTTGCAAAGAACATAACTATTTCAATTAACATAACCAGTAGGTATACATTTGAAAACATTGTCACATTTACAAACACCTTCCCAGATAGGTGTAATTCTATGTTAATTTTTTCATGAATGCTCATTAATAAAAATGCGCATTTATCTAATTTTAGGTTCTGTATCTGAAAAGAAAAAATTAAAACCGTTATGTGTCTGTCCGTCTGTCTAGACCATTTATCTCAAGATCGTGTGAGGTTATCAAATCGAGCTGAAATTAATGTCAAATATCCAGGTCTACGGTCCCTTGCAGCACACAAAAAGCTTCTAAGTCAACGCAATCAACAGATACGAGCGTTTATAATTATGTATCGTTTCTGCTGTATTTTGTATGAAATTTGTCGTTTTGTAGCCAGAAAATCTAAATGCCATTATAAGACTACATTTAATTTCAATAAAGGTTAACAAATTACTGAGGCGTTACCAATCTAATCTAACAACTGTGTTACGTTTTTATAGTAACACAATATAACGGTAACCCAGCTGTAAATTTTAGACGGTTTTTAATAATTTCAAACATTATATAAGTTACAACTTAAGAATAATTCGACTTTCGGAGTAAGGACGCATTATTAGGCAGCTGAATATATCAAAATATATATAAAATATTATTGTCTTATCTACATATTAGACTAATAATCCTCAAAATTTCAGCTTTGCTAACATGACGTAGTCTGGGGGCCCTGGGATCTTAGGCTACTACTATTGAAATTTAGCAACAATAAAAATACACATAAGTATTCTTGAAATTCTTACGATAAATATTTTAATCCAAGTAATAGACTAAAATTTACAACATCAAATATTTTTCAATAGATTAAATTAAAATTAATATTATAATATAATATATTTTAATAGATAATTAATAATATGTTTTTAAATCACGAGGCCATCGTGGTGCTGTGGGAGAGCGTCTGACTTTATTTATCCGCTTTAGTGAGACAAACCACTACGTTGAGTTCCGCCATTCAACACACAATGCCCCGAATGCCCACGAATTCGGCCAGAACGCGTAGAACGGAGCTTCTTGGTTGTCTCTGCTGCTGAATTTTCAGCCTCACCTTAGTTTCATCATTATAATTTATATGCATCTACATAATGTATTTTATAGAACACATGTATCTAGAAATTAAATGCAAAATTTAATTAGTTTACATCATTATTAAGCAACATATTATCAATATGTCGCAATGTACTATTAATAAAACTTTATTAGGGAAAACAGAAAAATACGAATATGCCCACACAAATATGTCAGTCGAAACTTTAAATACATATTTGTTTGAAAATGTTTACGAAAACAATGAGTGAAAATAGAATGTGAGAGTTTTGGCTGATATTCGTGTATTTACTATTTATATCGTGTTATTTCGAAATTACACTGAATTATATATGTACATACAATACAAACTAAAGTTAACAGGTACCTACTTATAAATGTGACACAAAACGTGAAACCTATTGACATACATATTTATAGTCACAAGTCTGAAATCGTTACTACAATTTCTAGTAAATTAGTATGTAAACGGCAATTTTCGATAATTGAATGATTCAGTGCTTTTTCCTTCAGTATATGGGCTTAGTTGTGTTTTATATCTTGAACACAGAATATACCATATATAAAAAAACTTGAAATTAAAATTTTCATAACTCTACAGTGAAATACTTAAAACTTTGGTAAAAAAATATAGTTAAATAGACAAAATTTAAGTGAATATAATACTTTCACTGATAATAAAAGCGAATATATACGGTATATATGGGACTATGCGCAGCTCCAGCCAAACAAAACAAAAAAAAAACCTAAATTGATAACAATACTTATATACGTTCAAATCAAAATTGTTGTATATTCATATAATGTCTAACTCTATAATTATATTTATTTAAATGTATTATAGAATATAGATGATGCAAAATCGATCAGACATCAATATCGTGTTATTTAATGTCATTATCATGTTATCAGTGGCGTGACCTTACACATCATTTGGACTTTTATAAAAAAAGTTCAGCAAAGCTGTGACGTCAGGCCAACTCGTGTTTCAACCGCGTCGGCCCTGACAGCTGGTGAACTGGCCAGTCGCAAATCTAACAGAACGTTTTCTAAGTCCCCATAGCAGTCGCTCGGCGCTTCGAACGCCAGTCGCCGTCGCAACGGTACGGTCCATCGATCGCGTACATTCACTATGTTTTGACGGCCCAGTGTATTATTAAACCTAACAGCTATTTATTAGCCATTACATAGCAAATAATAGAATTTTAAAACAATTTAGAACATTTATTTATTATAGTATATATAAATATTGGAAAGAATGCGGGACACGAAGACTAGGTGAGTTATTCGATTTGTTTAATAATATACTCTTTGTACGTTTAGTATTAGAAATTTAACGTAAAATATTAGGAAATTTAGAATGGAGAACATTAAATTATATTACATGAAATATGGACTAGATACGTAGGTAACATGACAGAGTTTTTTTATTAATTAAATAATAACTGCATTTATTAATTATAATTTAATATAAATAAAGCATTATACAAATGCTTGTAATAATATTACGAAGTAATATGACACTTATGTTCTTGCTTATATAAAATTAACATGACATAGAGACATTTTATACACATACCACAAAGTAACCTCCAATTTAGGTTACTGGTCAACTGGGCCATTGTTATTTTTCTTTTATAAAATTAAGTATGGTTTTACATGCTTGACCAGGCTGTATTTAAGTACGTGGCTTTACATCATACAATAAATGAATTATTATTAAACGTTTTAACGTTTCTTTCAATACTACTTACAGTGGGTAAAAAAAGTATTTGCACACCCTCATTTTTTGATGTTACATCTACAAAAAAACAGAATGCTTTTATTTCATTATTGTATTTAATAGCTTAATCTATATATATTTCGAATTGGTTAATAAAATTTCCCAGAAAATAGAACTTAGAGAATCATACACATATTTTAAAGTCAAATAAGTATTTGCACACCAACCAACCAATTGTACGTATTTTGTAAAAAAAATCAATAATAAATGAAAGAAAATACACTTAATATTTTGTGTGCATTCCATTAGCATCAGTGATGGCTTGCAATCTCCCTGGCATCGATTTCAATAATTTGGACGTTGTTTAAATCGAGATTTGAGCCCATTTCTCCACCAAAGCACCCTTCAAATAATTTTTATTTAAAAATTTCATTTTCCTCAAATTTTAATCCAGCAGATGCCATGAATTTTCAATTGGGTGGATGTCTGGCGTTTATGGCGGAGTTTTGAGCATTCTACGGACATTGTACATCACCCATTCCTTAGGTTTTCATAGCTGTATGCTTAGGATCATTGTCCTACTGAAAGTA